>CM032449.1:220045782-220129597 GCA_019049505.1 Pachyrhynchus sulphureomaculatus
TAGTAAATAAGCTAATCAATAGGCATAAGTTTAGGTTTAATATTCAGAATTCCACCTTTTTTACACGCGAAGAAAATAACACCAAGTATGTCTCCATACCATATAATCCGAAATACAGCAAGGGACTCAATAAGGTATTTAATAAGGTAGGCCTCACCTTAGTCTATAAGTCATCAGACAATCTGAGGAATATCTTAGGAAATCCCAAAGATAAGATTCCTAATTGTGAGAAAAGTGGAATTTATGAAATTAGTTGTAATGATTGTGACAAAAAGTATGTTGGGCAAACTAAAAGGTCAATTAGAACACGATTTAAAGAACATTTAGCACACTTAAAATACAACAGAACAGAAAAGTCTAGCATTGCCGAACATGCTCTTGAAGCTGATCATACTGTAACATTAGATAATCTAAGATTAATAAAAAATGTATCTGATAGGAGATTGTTAAACGCATACGAAAGTATGGAAATCATAAAATGTAAAAGTAGTTTAAACAAAGACAGAGGGCCTATTCCTTATAGTCCCCTCTACTGGTTACTTGACCGGAACTGATAGCCTTGCCTATCTCATTAGTTCCGCTTGAGTAATTCAAGGGTTAGGCTAAGTATAAATAGGGTAGATTTGGTAGTTTAGCTTTAGTCAATCATCGCTCCTGATGAAGCTAACATGGTTAGCGAAAACGCGCGTCGAGTGCAAAAATAAAGTGTTTGGTGTAGTGGTGATATATACTGAGTAGTATCATTGTGCCAAAGATTCCACATTCCCAACTTATTTGTATTCTTGTACACGTAAACAATAAGGTATTGTTCCAAATGTTGGGTAGTAAGATTGTGTCTTCGATCACTAAAAATATTTTTTTAAGTGGAAAAAGACCGTTCCACATCCGCTGAGGTAACTGGGCAGTATTTGAATTTGGGTGCTATGTTAGCACTTGTTGTTTCTGACAAAAGTTCACCCGTCCCATTAATAAAACTATCAATTTGACACCAAGGTGCAAAGCCTGGGTTATTGCACAAAATGTTTTCAAACTTTTCTTTAACTCTACTCGGGAATACGTCTGGCAATGTGGAGTTTATTTGACGGATTTTATTAATTAACTGAATTGATTCGGTCAACGCCAAACCTCGAGTTTCAAGCTTTTTAATACCCGCAGGTATGTGGGAAAAGTGAGTGCTAATCAAAGCTATGTTTTTTTCTAATATCAGAATCGTTAAATGCTTCCTTGGATTGACGGAACTGCCATAGCCTCTGCACTATCGAAGTCATTTACTACACCTTTGATGGCCTCGAAATGTTCATTGTAAAATAATACAGCTTCAATCCATGTTCCCCATCGAGTTACCACTGGTTTCGGAAGGTAAAGGCACATTTGGAAGTTTTTCTTTATAGGCGTTATTGCGAGCAGGTGCCTTAAAAAACACTTTCTTTGCTGATGAAATCAGTTTATTTACATTTCCAAACGTGGATCGTACTTCTTCAGCGAGTCGATGGGCACCGTGAGCAAAGCACGTCACATGAATTAAATTTGGATAAAATACTTGGAGGACTTTGGCTGCCTTGATCATATAGGGAGCAGCATCTGGGAGAAATATAAAACACTCTTTCATCTGCAGAAGATTCAGGAAATATTTTTTTAATACCCTCATTCACAAATCTGGCGATCGTAGAATGATTTGTCTTGTCAAGTTCTTTGCAGGCCACCAAATAGGAAGAAGAAGGCTCTAATCTTAATGCACCCACAATTAAATTCGCAATATAGCGACCACAACTGTCGGTAGTTTCATCAGCTGAAATCCAAACCATGTCATCCATAAGTTCGTTACGTATTTCTTCCAGAACATGTTGGTAAATTGTTGGTATGTAATTTTTACGCAGTGTTGATTCGTCTGGTATTTTTTGATTCAAGCAATATTTTCGCAGAAAATCTTTGAATGTAGGATTTGTAAGTTTGTGGAGAGGAATATTACTTGCAAGCAATGCTTCACATAAATCCATACTAAACTGGTTTTTTTTGTTTGCCTATAGAAGTGAAATCACTGCTACTTGCTGCTGTTATAAGTTATTGTCGTGGGCCTTTTTTTGCAATCCTGCTATATAAAGACTTGTCTTGACATGCTGGTCAATTTGAAACTTTTTTGTGCACGAAACAACTCGACAATATAAAACATTTCCGTCGTATGTAAATGTTCCAGGATAATCAGCTACCCACGAAGAGGCACTTTTTTGCAGGTGGCATGGTACACGTTAAACTTGTAACACAACACGTTAAAAATTGCAAAAACTACACTGATGCAAGCGCGTCGACAATGTTAAAACTGATATCTTGTTTTAAAATAAAAATTCGTTTTCTAGAAAATTGTTTATTTGATCCACGCTCAAACAAATATTCTTAGAAACTAACTACTTATCACTTTATATCCCGACCAAGAAACAAAGAAATAAAATACCGTCGTAATTTTGGATATTCCCTTGGCACTATAACCTAATCGATGTTTAGACTATTGCAGGTAATGTTCCGGCGATAAGATCGGTTCCCCACGGCGACATTAATAATACCCTGAGCAATTCAACTGCCTAGTAATAGCGAGAAATATTGTAAATATAGGGAAAATATGCATCATGACTAGATTTTGGGTAAAATATGCAATAATCGGTGAGAATGGTCTAAATATTGCAAAAACATATGAAAATATGCAAATGCATATAATCCGGTCTCTAATTATGACACTTTTATCAGTTGAACTCGACATTTATAAGCTCTGAGAGTATTACGAATTGCTTTTATTTTAGATTAGATAACAACGCCTCGTCACGTGAATACAGGGAAGTGTTATTACAACATCTGGAGACTTTTGCCACCGAAGGACTGAGAACCTTGTGTTGTGCTGTAGTTGAATTGAAAAATAACGATTATGAAGATTGGAAACAATTATATCACAAAGCGTGTTGTAGTATACAACATAGGGAAGGTAAGCATTTTGTAGAGTACTACGTGGGGTGAAAAGTCCTTAGACTTACCGGGAAATAGCAGGTTAAACAAAAAAAAAACATATAATTTTCAATTACTGTCAATTCTCAGGAGATTCGTGTGAAACTTTTATGACAAATATTATCTACTATATAAGACTACTGAAAGCAGACAAAGTCAGCATTTTAGCAATCTACCCATTGTTCTCTTATTTGTCAATCTATGCCGAGACGCGTTTTGCCGTATCACGGCTCATCAGTCGAGCTATGATCGAGAAATAAGAGAACAGAATTTACTAGTCCTTATTCAAATACTTACAGAACGTAATGGTAAGATACAACGAATTGTTTGTTGATCCTGACCCGAGTGATGAGCCGTGATACGGTGAAACCCGTCTCGTGGTGGATTAACAATAATAATAATAATAATAAATGGAAGGGTGTTGCGGAGGCGGACCCCTGTCGTACAAACAGCTACAGCAACACCACAACAACGACAACTACAGACGAACCAAACAACCGCCTCAGTCGAAACTACTCCCGATAGTTTTACCAGATCCGACATTGTAGGTGATGGAAATTGCCTTTTCCGTGCAGTTAGCTTACACTTATATGGCCACCAGACCCATCATGAGAAACTCCGAGAGGTTGCTCTAAGATATTTACAACAAAAACTGGTCGGAACTTCACACATTTTCATTAATTGAAGTCGACGATATAAAAGACTTCAATAACTATTATAATTATATGCGGAAAAATGACACCTATGCAACGAGCCTAGAGATACTTGCCCTCTCGGAAACACAAAATAGCAACTTTCATATCTTCTCAAAACAACGAAGAACAAGACATACAAAAATAACTTTTACGGACAGACCAACAATAATAAGCACGGGAAAATACAACAAAACCATTTACCTTCTACTAACAGGCAACCCAATGTCGGGACACTTTGAGCTTCTGACACCACAAAACATTGAAAACATTCCAGAACACAACAGACCAATAAAAGAAGCATCGGGCGAGCGACGTAACGGTCGAGGACGTCGCGGGAAATGGCAGCTCGACCAAAACGATGAAGACCAGGCAACCGAAAATGGACCTGCCAAAAGTGTTGTGTCGGCGACTAAGCCGACACCCACCAAGGCGGGAAAATCACATCAGCGCATGAGTTGCACCACAGGAATCAACGAACACGCCATGCGTTGCTGTAATGAAAACACAAAACCTGACAAAGAAATCACTGAGAAGAGAATCACTCGCCGCTTGGACCCACCAACATCAATCTCAAGCACAACCGACGTAGATACGGGACAAACACAACCACCAAAGCCAGGCCAGGGCCCGTATGTTTTGCAAGGACAACATGCAACTACCAAGGCTGGAAAACCAAGACAGCGGTTAAAGTGGACGGATGAGATGAATAGGACGGTGATGCGCTGTTACTACACCGCCACCAAACTCGAAACAATAACATCGGGCTACAGACAGCAACTGCACAGACTTTTCTTGACCGAATATCCACATCTGCAATTACTTGTTTCAGAACAGAGAGTAATAGACCAAAAAAGAGTTATTACCAAGAACAATCGTCTCACATCTCTCGAATTGCAAACCATCAAGGACACAGTGGCTGTTGAACTGAACACAGACCAACCAAACAATAGAAACAATAAAGCAGATTCCGAACCAGCCTCACACACACAACCACCCATTCGAGCACAACGATGCTCACCACCCAGGAGGAGCATAACGCAAAATAATATTGCGAGTACCGCGCAACACCATATCACAGACAACAACATGAATCACTCGCCACCCTCAACGACATCCACACAACATCACCCCGAATCACCTCTCATACAAACACTTAAAGCAAAAATGGAGTCACATCTAGCTCGATGGTCAGGCACCGACCCTACAACAAGAAATCCCATCCCTCGTTTAATCTTCAGACAGAGCACGCAACCAATCCTCAACACACTGAACAAGCACATAATACCTCAGTATATAACAGACTTAAGCACAATCGAAGACATTCACACAATAATATACGCAGCAGCAATCACCACTCTAACACAAAATAATCAAAAACTCCCTCAACGACAAGGAAACCCCAACAGGACAAAACCAAGATTCAAATGGCAAATAAGAATAGAAAACAAAATCAACAACATCAGGAGAGATCTAGGACATCTTACCCAGTTTATAAGCGGGAACGCGTCCAAACGTGTCACACAGGGGGCAAACAAGATCAAATCTAAGTCTCCCAACAGAACACTGCCAGAAATCCTCGATACCTTGAAACAAAAACTATCTGTATATGCCGCAAGACTCCGTAGATACAAAGAATCAAATGAGAGGAAAGACACCAACAACCTCTTCCGAAGAAGCGAAAAACAATTCTACCGGAAAACTATGTACAACAAACAGATAGCAGTGACTGAACCACCAAACGAACAAGAACTCACAGATTATTGGAAAAGTATCTGGTCAGAACCCAAACTACACAATAATAACACCCCCTGGATCAAAGCCGAAGAAGACAAACATAAACATGTGACAGAACAAGAAAATACCACATTTAATACACAAGAAATTACAGAAACTATCAAACACACACACAACTGGAAATGTCCTGGAATAGACAATATACAAAACTTCTGGTACAAACAGTTTACCACCACACACGAAGCACTCACACATCAAATCAACAAAGCCATTCTACAACCACACACATTTCCCACTTTCCTTACACAAGGAATAACATACGTTAAACCCAAAAGCTCAGACACCACAAACCCGTCAAACTACCGACCTATTACCTGTCTTCCAACCATATACAAGATCATCACAGCCACAATTTCGAAGAAAATAGAACAACACCTAACAGACAACAATATCCTCACAGAAGAGCAGAAGGGATGCAGGAAAAATAGTCGAGGATGCAAAGAGCAGCTGATTATAGATAGCGTGATTATGGGACAAACCAGAAAAGAACACAGAAACCTTCACATCGGTTATATAGACTATAAAAAAGCCTTCGACTCCATACCCCACAGCTGGTTAATCAGGGCCCTAGAAATCTATAAAATCAACCAACACCTCAGGCAGTTTCTCGCGCAAATTATGAAAACATGGAAAACCAAAATACGCCTAGAAACACAAACCGAACGGATTCAAACAGAAGAGCTGTACATCAGACGGGGTATATTTCAGGGAGACTCGCTCAGTGCTCTATGGTTTTGCCTCTGTCTCAATCCACTCTCAAATATACTAAACAGAACAGAGCATGGCTTCAATATCAGACACCAAAAAGTGAATCAACATAAAATAAACCACCTCCTATATATGGACGACATAAAACTCTACGCTGCCACACAAACACAGCTGAAAGAACTCCTCAAAATCACAGAAATATTCACCTTAGATGTCAATATGGAATTTGGTATAAGTAAATGCAAAGTGCTCCACATCAACAAAGGCCAATGGAAGTGCCACCATGAGACAGAAACCATCAACAATGAAACGCTCGATAACATGTTCGATAAAGAAACATACAAATATCTAGGCTTCCAACAAAGCACCAAACTCAACCACACTCACATCAAAACAGAGCTCAGAACCGAATTCAAAAACAGACTGACGAAACTTTTGCAAACAAAACTCAACTCTAAGAATCTCACTAAAGCCATCAACACGTTCGCTATACCTATACTCACATATTCATTTGGTATCATCAAATGGTCACAAACAGACATAGAAAATATTCACATCCTTATACGATCTCAATTCACCAAATACAGGAAATTACACCCCAACGCATGCAAAGAAAGACTTACCATCGAGAGGAAGGCAGGAGGAAGAGGAATTATAGACATCAGATCATTACACACAAAACAAATGGAAATTCTTTCACAGCAAGCAAACCAGCCTCCACACAGCGACAGTGAAAGCAGACAAAAACTACACACCTCTCGACTTAGCCCGGGCAGACCACTCAGCAGACACACACAGTCACACCCAATTACAACAGGAAAAGATGAAAACGTGGTCAGAGAAAACACTCCACGGAAAACACAGATACCACATAGAACAAGACCACGTAAATAAAAAACAATCATACACCTGGTTACAGGATGAGCAGCTATTTCCTGAAACAGAAGGCTTCTTACTTGCCATCCAGGATAAAGTCATATTAACCAGAAACTACCAAAAGCATATCATCAAAGACCCGACTATTGCAGAGGACAGATGTAGGAAATGCCACCAGCAGAAAGAAACGATCGAACACATAACGAGCGGATGTAGAATATTGGCCGGAACAGAGTACACAGCCAGGCATGATTCAGCTGCCAAAGTAGTTCACCAAGCACTAGCCACAACATACAAACTCATAGAAAACACAGATCCCTACTACAAATACACGCCAACATCCATACTTGAAAATGAAGATTACAAGCTCTACTGGGACATCAGTATCCATACAGATAAAACAGTCTCCGCCAATAGACCCGATATTACTTTTCAGTGCAAAAAAGGAAAAGTCACCTATCTAATTGACATAGCTGTCCCCAACGACACAAACATCCAAACGAAATACACAGAAAAAATTTCCAAATACACAGACCTTGCAACGGAAATAAAAAGGCTATGGAAACAAGAAAAAAGTCATCATTGTCCCCCTCATTATATCAGCCACAGGCCTTACACCAATAACATTCACACCACATTTAGTACAATTAGGACTCAACACAAACATACACAAAAACATTCAGAAGTCAGTGATTTTGAAAACATGTAACATTGTTAGGTCATTCCTTAATACACAATGGTAATACGTTTGTGCTGACTTGGTTTGCGCCCGTCAGCCAAACATGGAACCACATTGACCAAATGTGAGAAAGAAGAACTTTTTTGTAAAATAATAATAAACAATTTTATTCAAAGTATGCAGTATACAGTGAACAGGACAGAGTGCAGCTGAACAAAGATAAAAGAAAAAAACAACTTAATTTAACTGAAGCAAAATATGTGTCCATCTGTCTTTACAATTGCCCCTAGGCAGCAACACACTAACACATGCACAATCAAATAATAATAACAGTACACAACCAACTTATATGATGCACAACCAAATAACAAACCAAAAAAAAACGTTATGTCAGTTACACAAAGCCATGATTTAAGATTAGAAAACTTACATTTTTAAGAACAAGTAATATCTTCAATTATTCTGCAATAACAAATGCTTTAGGTACTTTTTGAAACATTTGACTGATTTAGATTTCAGAATGTCCTCTGATGACGATCTTTGAGATATTCTCCAATAAACTTAACAGCGTCTTTATCCAGACCTACAAATTTAAAGATATGAATTAAAAATGAGTGGTCGAGCATGTCAGTGCTTTTGAATAATCGAGCAAGATTAAAATAGTACATTTATTTCTATCGATCTCACTAAATATATAGTCGGTCACATTAAGAAGTGCAGTAGCCCAACTGTGTGATCGCCTAAAGACAGACTGCACTGCAGGTAAAATATCATATTTTTCTATATATTCTACTAGTTGTGATTTTACAGTACGTTCAAGAACTTTTGATAATACTGGAAGTATGCTTACAGGGCGTAAATCACTATATGCCATTGGGCAGTCTTAGGTAATGGTACAACATGCGCAGTTTTCCAGGCGGATGGATATACTGACATCTCGATACAAAAGTTTACAATATGAAAAATATATTTTAAAATAAAGGGACGGCAAAAAATGTTAAAATCAATATGAATATTATCAGAACCCACAGCTTTTGTCCTTATTCGACACAAAGCTTTTGAGATCTCGGTTTCAGTAACAGCACAAAGTTTTAAAGCAGTCTTATTTGAGATATTATTTATGTAATAATTTTTAGCATCGAGATCAGGGTTTTTAATCTGAGGTATTGAATTGACAAAATATTGATTTATTTCGTTCGGATTAGAAAGATTGTCAGGAAGTTTTTTATTTTTAGTTTTAATAATATTTAAGTTAAGTGCTTTCCATTTTTCTTTTTGGCTTGAATTTATTATAACGCTTTGAATATATGCTTTTTTCTCCCTTCTTATTGCGCTGTTAGTAAAATTTCTGTAGTTTCCGTAGATATGTACATTTGGCCATATCTCTTAGTCTAATAAGGTATTTAATATTGTCGGTAATCCAGGGGCAGTATGGTTTCCTTAGAACTATCGTCTTTAGTCCCCACAGGGGCTAGGGGAATCCCAGGATTCTCCTAGTACGGGCATTGACGATCCCGAGGTACCTGAGTCATGTTGTGCTGTCTTGTGTTGTCCAGATTATATGTAACAAAAACGCAATCTTAAGGTGTTTACCGTGCCGAGAAGATGAATGTCTCAGCGTTTATGAGTCGCAAACGGTTCCTCCGGATACCGGGCGCCCTCCGGGAGTAAGTAGCCTTGCTGTGGCATCCAGGCTCTGCCGCAGTCGACCATTCTTTCCTAGGATACTCGTGGGAACACTATGTCACAAAATAATAATTATACTAGTGATAATGGCAGGGTGCTGAGGAGGCGGACCCCTGTCGTACAAACAGCTACAGCACCCCCACAACAACAACAACGACAAACGATCCAACCAACCGCCTCAGCTGAAACTACTCCCGATAGTTTTACCAGATCCGACATTGTAGGTGATGGAAATTGCCTTTTCCGTGCAGTTAGCTTACACTTATATGGCCACCAAAACCATCATGAAAGACTCCGAGAGGCTGCTCTAAGATATATACAACAAAACTGGTCGGAACTTAACACATTTTCATTAATTGGGGACGACGATATGAAAGACTTCAATAACTACTATAACTATATGAGGAAAAATGGCACCTATGGAACGAGCCTAGAGATACTTGCCCTCTCGGAAACCCAGAATAGCAACTTTCATATCTTCTCAAAACAACGAAGAACAAGAGATACAAGGATAACTTTTAGGGACAAGCCAACAATAATAAGCACAAGAAAACACACCGAAACTATTTACCTTCTACTAACAGGCAACCCAATGTCGGGACACTTTGAGCTTCTGACACCACAAAAACACTAAAAACATCCCAAGCAACAGTAGACCAATAAAAGAAGCATCGGGCGAGCGACGTAACGGTCGAGGACGTCGCGGGAAATGGCAGCTCGACCAAAACGATGAAGACCGGGCAACTGACAATGGACCTGCCAAAAGTGTTGTGCCGGCGAGTAAACCGACACCCACCAAGGCGGGAAAGTCAAGGCAACGCATGAGTTATACTACAGGAACAAACGAACACACCATGCGTTGCTTTGGTAAAAAACACAAGTCCTGACAAAGAAACCACTGAGAAGGGAATCACTCGCCGCCTAGACCCACCACCATCAATCCCAAACGCAACCGACGAAGTATTTAATCAAAAACTCCCGCAACGACAAAGAAATCCCAACAGCACAAAACCAAAATTCAAACGGCAAATAAGAATAGAAAACCAAATCAACAACATCAGGAGATATCTAGGACACCTTACCCAGTTTATCAACGGGAACGTGTCCAAACGAGTCACGCAGAGTATAAACAAGATCAAGTCCGGGTCTCCCAACAGAACACTGCCAGAAATCCTGGATACTCTGAAACAAAAATTATCCGTATATGCCGCAAGACTTCGTAGATACAAAGAACCAAACGAGAGGAAAGATACCAACAACCTCTTCCGAAGAAGCCAAACACAGTTCTACCGGAAAACTATGCACAGCAAACAGACAGCAGTGACCGAACCATCAAAACAAACAAGAACTCACAGATCATTGGAAAAGTATCTGGTCAGAACCCAAACTACCCAATAATAACACCCCCTGGATCAAAGCCAAGGAAGGCAAAGATAAACATGTGACAGAACAGGAAAATTGCACATTAACTACTGTGGGGCCAAAGAGCATGATGAGGCGCCTGGATGCACGAAGTTCCGGAGGTAGAATGGCCCCCCGTTCGGATCCCCGGGTAGGGGCTGGTTCGGAGGCGTCGACTTGCAAACATCATAATTTTAAGATAGATTTTTGCAACATACGAGGTATAAACTCGAACATAAATTCAGTGCATGAACACCTGCAATCAGATAAACCTCATGTACTCGCTTTATGTGAAACCAAGGTCAGTCCATCGACCAGCACGGTCAACTATCTTTATCCTGGGTACGACTTCTATTCCCGATTTAGGCGTAACTTTGGAATCTGTCTTTTTGTCAGAAGCGACCTCTCTTGTCAACGAGAAGAAGCTCTGGAGCCCCCCAAACTTTGATGTTATGTGGTTAAAAATAACGACTCAACAAACCACAAGGTTCGTCTGTATCTGTATCGACCACCAAGTGATACCAATTTTCGAACACTTTTCGCTTCTCTTGCAGACACCATCGATTATTTACAAAGTAACTATCCAAGTGCCGAAATTGCCATCCTGGGCGACTTTAATGTCCACAATATCAACTGGCTCAAATATTCAAATACTACCGACGAACAAGGTCGTGAAGCTGAATCATTCTCAATCAGTTATGGCTTAACTCAGCTTATTGACGAACCAACACGGATCCCTGATCGAGACGGAGTTCGCCAGTCTTCTTGATCTGTTTTTAACCACCAATCCGGAGATTTACACGGTCACCGTAAATCCGCCGTTAGGTTCTTCCGACCATAAACTGCTTTCGACATCGAGTATCCTGCCAATCAGTGACAGAGGGGCGCCTAGGCCGCGCAAGATTTGGCACTACAAATCTGCTAAATGGGAAGATCTCATGGAATACTTTCGAACTTTCCCTTGGATGGACGTTTGTTTTCGATCCGATAACCCATCTGACTGCGCCAGGGAGGTCTCCGATGTTATTTTGGCTGGTATGGAAGCTTACATCCCTTTTTCGAAGAAATGCTCCTCCAACGGCAAACCTTGGTTCGACCGAAAATGCAAAGAAGCTGTTGCTTCTAAACATATTGCCTACCGACAATGGCGTGAAAATCCTAACACCTTAAATCGAAATATCTTTGTTCATGCCCGGAACAGATGCAAGGGAATTATCGACGAAACCAAGGAGGCACACAATCAACGAATTAAAAACAAACTTCTCGCTTGTCCCAACAATTCCAGGTCCTTTTGGGCAGTCGCTAAGGCAGTTAGTCAAAACTTTACCAAATCCACCATACCACCACTCACACGGCCAGATAATTCCATTGCAACCACACCTGTTGAGAGAGCGAACTTGTTGGCTGAACTCTTTGCTTCACATTCTACTGTCGATTTCCAAGGAAAAACACCACCTACTATTCCCCATATTGCAGTCAAGGATGCCCGATGTTGTCTTCAGACAGCGCATCATAAAGCGTATTTTAATGAAGCTAGACACCAAGAAGGCTTCTGGCGCTGACGGAATACCTGCCATAGTTCTCAAAAACTGTGCAAGGGAACTAACACCAGTTTTCTGTAGACTTTTTAACCTATCCTACAGAAAGGGAATATTTCCGTCCTGCTGGAAATGTGCCACGGTTCAGCCGATACCTAAAAAAGGTAAGAAGACCTTGCCAAATAACTACCGACCAGTTGCACTGCTTTCAATAATATCGAAAGTCATGGAAAAGGTTATCAATGAGCATCTTCTAAAATATCTTGAACGATTCAATATTATTAGCGATCACCAATATGGTTTTCGTAAACATAAATCAACAGGAGATCTTCTGACTTATGTAACACATGTTTGGAACAACGCAATTGAACACTTTGGAGAATCTCGAGCGGTTGCTCTTGACATATCCAAGGCATTCGACCGTGTTTGGCACGATGGACTGTTGGCTAAGTTGCGCTCTTATGGTATGTCTGAAAGGTTCTGTTTGTGACTCTCATGTTTCCTCAGAGAGCGTTCTTTACGAGTGGCGGTCGACGGATTTCTTTCTAACACCCTCACTATCAACGCCGGTGTGCCCCAGGGCTCCATACTGTCTCCTACTCTCTTTCTCATTTACATTAACGATCTGCTGGAAAAGACCGGGAATCCAATCTATAGCTTTGCAGACGACAGTACGCTTGTCTCTTTATTCACCTTGAACGCTCGGACATCGGCTGCTCAGGCGAATATCCGCAGACAGCAGGAGGTCGTTCAACTTAACAAAGACCTGGAAGAAATTCTATCTTGGGGTGACAGTAACCAAGTAGAATTTAACGCTACAAAAACTCAAGCGGCAGTTTTTTCTAAAAAAGTTAACGTTGCTGAACCCGACATAGTTATGTCGGGGCACTCCATTCCCCTAGCATCGTCGCTCAATTTGTTGGGCGTTAGTTTGGGAGCAAATATGTCTTGGCATGAACATGTTGCAGGCATAGCAAGGAGAGCTTCTCAAAAATTGGGAATATTATTTAGAACCAGAAAGCTTTACACCCCACAGCAACTGTTAATTCTTTTACAAAGCCCAAATTCGACCAACTATGGAATATTGCTCCCACGTTTGGGGCTCCGCTTCCAAATATACACTGCATTTGTTGGATTCTGTTCAGAGAAGAGCGGTCCGTCTGATTGGGGACCCGGAATTGACCGGCGGCCTTGATTCGCTGGAACATCGAAGAACGGTTGGCGACTTGAGTCTGTTCTACAGGTATTTTCATGGAAAGTGTTCGAAGGATGTAGCCCGCTTAATTCCTCCCAAAGCGGTGCATGTTAGAAATACACGTCGCGCTGGTGCTTCGCATCCGTATGAGGTTCAGCTTGTTACTCCGCGTACGACGCTTTTCAAGCAATCTTTTATATGGAGAACGTCATCCCTTTGGAAATAATTTGCCCAGCGCTGTGTTTCCCACCGAGTACAATTTACAGCGATTCAAGAACAACGTGAATCGCTTTTTCCGCACTCGTGCCGCTCCTGGAGCGCTTTAGGGACTTCCCTGCAGCACGTGTGCTAGACCAATAAAAAAAAAAAAAAAAAAAAAAAAAAAAAACAAATAAGAGAACAGGGGGTAGACTGCTGAAATAAGGACTTTGTCTATTTTCAGTAGTTTTACATAATAGACACGAATCTTCTGATAGTTGACACTAACCGAAAATCATATTGTTTTTTGTTTCTGCTGCCATCTCTCGGAAAATCTTGGGACTTTTTACTCATGTAGGACATGCATTCACACAGTTACGTGTTACTACCTAGGCTATCTGAAAAGTTCTCGGCCTGAGACATAGATGGCATTAGAAGCTATGAAACCATAATTGTATTGGAACTTCCATCCTTTATACAAATACACGTAAAATTTTATTTCGATCTATCAATTCAGTCGAGTAGTAGCAGCTATTTAATATTGACGTTTCATCGATTTATTTAAAATGGAAAAATCTGGCCGTATAAGCCTCGAAGATGATCCATGCGAAGATCGCCCAAAAACTGCTTTAACTTATTCATCATTCAAAAAGTCCATAATATGGTGGATCCACCACTACACACCAGAGCAAAAAGAATAGTCGAAACAATGGATTGGAGCCAGTGGAAGTGCACCAAAGAAGGCAAAGACGGTTCCATCAGCAGGTAAGGTTATGGCAACACTCTTTTGAGATTACAAAGGTGTTTTGTTGATCGATTATGTTCAAAAAGGTAAAAGAATTAATTAACTTTGAATATTATTGTAACATTTTGAATCAGTTGGGTGCAAAAATTCGTGAGAAAAGACCTGCTTTGAAGAAGAATCATTTTTCATCGAGACAATGCATGTCTTTACATAAGTGTTTTGACGATGGCAGAATTCAACGAATTAAAGTACGAATTGCTTGAACATCCAGCGTATTCACCAAATTTGGCTCCCTCTGAATAATCTGTTTCCAAACTTGGCTGGAAAGCATTTTACATCAAATGACGAACCTATTGCAGCCGTGGATGGATATTTTGCAGACCTTCCGGAATCACACTTTAATGATGGTATTAAATTATTGGAAAACTTTGGAATAAATATATTGAAGTTTCAGGAGATTATGTTGAAAAATAAAACATATTTCATGTCAAAAAAATTTCTCTTTTATTATTAGGCCGAGAACTTTTCAAGCAGCCTTACTAAGGCTGAGAAATCATTCTGTAACTGAGAGCGTTATTCCTGCCAATGCACAGGGTATCTTAAGGGATTTTGGCTCTCCAAAATAAGAGCATGCTGGTCTCCAAATCTATACATGTTTTATTAAAACTTAGTAAACTTTTTTTACTGTAGAAAAAATCGAAGAAGCTGCCAACTTAATAGAAAGAAAACTGAAATTAATAGGCGCCACGGCGATAGAAGACAAACTACAAGACGGCGTACCCGAAGCTATAGCCACACTACTTAAAGCCGATATTAATATTTGGGTATTAACGGGAGATAAGCAAGAGACCGCCATTAATATCGGGTATTCTTGCAGGCTGATTTCTCAGGGAATGCAGATCATTATATTGAACGAGGACGGATTAGATGTAAGTAAAACTTGTCTGTTTTTTTTTTTATTTCGTAAAATTTTGATTAAAAATTAAATTTTCAACGTTTCGCTTGTGATTTTCTGAAATATTTTGAGAAGTCATCATAATTCGGCGCTTTACTCTTGTGAAACTAAAAATAGCTTATTATCGAGCCTAAACATTTCACTAAAATGCAACCTGGAAAACTGGCGTTTTGTTCTATTTTTTATACTCTATTTATTTGAAAGTGATAGCAATAAATCATCTTGAATTAGGCAAATTAGCATCAAGCCCCAGAGTTTTACCTGCAGTAGTTGAACAACTCTATTGGAATACCATCTAGCATCGGTCTAATATTCGCAATCTCTTATGATCGAATACAATAGGAAAACGACCCTCTTTTTTCTTGTTTGGGGCGACATAGTCTGAAATAGTTCTGGCCAGTGGTGGTGCGCCTGGACGTATACGTATTATTTGCGAATAGTATGAATGAAACAGTGGGGTTTAAAATGTAAATATTGCAAAGTCCGTCTTCAATGAAGTTTTGTATACTGGTATTAGTCTGTATGTCTCTGTGGTTCGTTCAAATAATCCGAAGTTCCCAAGGTGGTTTTCTAATGAACCTAAAAATCTTATTCTGAAAAAGAAGATATGTCACAAAGAATACAAAAGAACCCGTCACACAGTGTCTCGACTAGTACAAGCTAGCGGGACAATATTATTTCTTCACTTATTTCAATTGTTTATGTATATTCCAGGTATCTTAAGCTATTTTAAGAAAAAAAAAGTTGAAAAATGTGTACTGTATGTGTATTAATCGAAATATGTAGCTGCAAGACGGAAGTGGTTTACTAATGTGTCTCATTTGTTCACTATTGTCGTTAATTGTTCTTTAATTAGCTACATACGTCTACCTACTCATTATGTGTGAAAAGCACAATCATGTTTGTTTACAAAGAAATTTCTAGGAAAAAAATAAAAATCATAATGATAGTACCCACATTTATTAATTTACAAAATATTATTTCTTTTAAAATAAATTAGTACAATAACAGTATCTATATATCAATTATTTACAATAACAAGGTGTATAAGTAAAAGAAATATAATATTAAATAACTTATATACTAAGGCAAGAATTATAAGCAACTACAACACACAATAAAATAAGAATAATAATTACAATAAAAAAATACTTAAATCTACTAATCACCATCAGATGAGTCGTCATCACCGCTCTCCCATTCAATAGAATATTCAGAGAGTAAATAATCCTCCTCATTTAATTCGTGGTGATGACTTACTGATGGTGTTTCGGATGGCAATGAAGGTGGGATAATCAACTGCAGAACCTTCGATGGCAAAGAAGTAAATTTTCTTCGCGGTAATTCTCTATACGAGTTGATAACAGGATCAGACGTAATTAAAAGCATTCTCAAAAGATCTGTATTTGTGGCAATACGTGACCGCTTCCTGGTGTGCCGTTCACGGAATCTACGACAGTCTTTATTTCTTGCCTTCTGGGCTTCTTCGGAGAGTTGTCCAATGAGAAGAAGAAAAGACTTTATAACTTCCGCGCTGTGTACAAGAATTTTATGCACAGTAACGGGCATGGAATACCACGAATACAGATCAAGGTATAATTTTCTAGTATCAACACAAAACTTTTCGAATTCTATATAATTTATGTCATATCCCGATGACAAAGTTCTTAAAATTACATGAAATCTACGAATAAGGTTTACGTCTAATCCTGTAATTTCGCTGCTCTCATTCAGCTTTGGAAAAAAATCTACGTGCTGTGTTTCCATCGTTTGTGTTACCATACCCAGGTTTTGGTTTATCTACAATGAGACCCATACGTTCTTTAAACACTTTTTGTATCTCTTGTGAGCGTTGTTTCACAATAGCTTTGTCGTTATCTCCCCTGACTTGCCACTTTTTTATTTCTAAACGATAGCTGATGTGAAGCAAACATTCAAACGTGCGGATCCATGCATTTAAAGTAGATAAACCAAGGCGTTCTTCGTTGCTGGGATATTTCTTTGACTCCTCGTTCATAGTAGACGGGGTGGCACCGCAAATATAACACTTTTGTGTTGAACTTGTGTCTGTTAAGGCATTGCACACTTTGCCATCAGTCATTGTCAACAACAAATCGTGTTTAACAGAGATTTGAGATCCAGCAACGTTACATAATGTTGGAAGAAGCTGACTTACTTCATCTAAAATTTTAGAAGTTTCTTCTTTCGTAAACTCTTTTGTCTCCTTGGCAAAAATAAACTTAATAGGACGGCAATATAAAGTAGAGGAAGGTCTTGGATTTTGCCAGATCACAGTTTCGCCATCAAGCAGTCTCAAAGGGACAAATGAGTATACGAACAAAAATTCGTCTGTAGCGTTAGTGTTTTTAAATTTCTGCTTATACGTGCTATGCCCCGAACTCCCATCACAGCCCCATTTGCTTACCAACGTATAATATGAACGAGGTAACACACTTCTAATGACTTCCGTCTGAGCTTTAACTAATCGTTCAGCCGTTTTATCCAAAATCGCGTGAAGTTTAATTTCAGCTCGAGATTTAGTCACAGAAATATATTCGTCAGAAGGACAACAAGAAACTTTGGACTTACCTAAACTATAAAACGATGAATACACTTGATGTCCCGCTTTCATTGACCATTTTCTTGTTTGTTTATATGAGTGAGAAGTCGATTTCGAGTCCACATAATAAGCTAAAGCTTCGTCTGGTGTTAACTGCCGACTTTGTTCAGAACACTTATTCTTTTCTCTAGTTTCACTGACCGCGACGTTATGGATCTGTTTAGCAACACTTCGATGCCCTTCTTTTCGAGTAGCTAACTCAGCTGCTGTAATAAGCTCACTTGCATTTCGCGATTCCAAAAGATCTTCTACTCTCCGTCTCTTCGTTTTCGTTGATGAGTCTTCAAATGATTTTCTGGGTCGCCCTACGGAAAGAGCCGCTGATGATGATGAAGTGTTGGTTAACACACATCTTTATTTCGATTCCGGATCCCTCTAACCAATCTTTATGTTTGATTAGAAACATTTCTTTGTTACACTTTAAAGAAGTCCACTTTTGATTGAATTTTGCTGAAAGGCTTGATATTTTCATTTTGAGTCGTTTTAGAGAATCGTCAGGAACATCAGACATATTGAATTTTTCACTTATGTAATAAAAAATGCCACTGTTTCGTTCAGTTTTGTCATGTTTTAGCCATTCTTCAAAAAACTCCATTTTGGTCATAGTCACGACTCGTTCTGAAAAAAATAAAATAATTTTACTTTCGGGCCTTTTCGGGGTCTATAATATATATGAATCTGTGCCTGAATGTTGTAGGTATTACATATAGAAAAATCTAGGTGGATATATGTGGATAAAAAAAGTTGCTACTTTTAAAGTTTACAATTAATGTAAAATTTGCTGGATTTGTGTATACATTTACAAATTGATATTACACCAAAAGTATACATATTTTTTATAAAAAATCATAAATAGTCATAATAGAGTACATACCTTCAACAGAATATTCCATCACAAAAAACTCGTTTCACTTTGCTACCAATTTTAAAATATGTTATCACAAGTGTGCATAAAAAGCAACTGATCTGCAAATGAAAATGACCTCTCTTATAAGGGTTACTTTGACCCCCTGATAAGATACCTTTATGAGGTGATAAACAAATTAATTCTTGGAATTCGTTAAATGGGGGGGGTTGTTTACAAGTCGTTATCAGTGGTTCCTGGAAATTACGTCATGAATATTGTCCCGCTAGCATGTTCTTGCCGAATCACTGTGCGCTGTCTTTTGGAAATGAATTGTTTTTTTTCGGTCATCCAAGATTGGATGTCCTTTTTCAGGCAACCCAAGATTGGAACTCGTTCTAATTTTTTAGAACGATAGCTTGCGTTATCCATTAGAATAACCGAACCCTCTGATATTAAGTCTGATCTCTGCGAAAGCCAATCTTCAAATGCATCGGAATTCTTATCTTCGTAAAAATCTCCTGTTTTCCTGGATACAAATGTTAAAAAGACTTCCGTCTACAAAACCAGTTTCGCTTCCAATATGCGTAATAATTAACCAACGTCCCTTACCAGATGGCGGTTTAAGACTAGTAGTGAGATCTTCACTGAATATTTGGCAAGCATTTTTGGTATTCCCATCTTGCCAAAATTTCTTGACTGTGTACCCTTCATTTATCCACGTCTCATCTAAGTAATATATCCTTTTTCCTTCAGAGCGAGCTTTCCCCACTTTCCTTAAATAGTCTCTTCTCCAGTGTAAAATTTCTCCATTTTCTATCATACTTTTTCCAATAAAAATTCATACCTTTTAAAACACTCCATAATTTCACTCTGCTCTTTTTCGTTATTTCTGGGTGGCTTGTCGCAGCCTGCAGAATCATATCGAAAGTTGAAATTCTTTTTCCCATAAAAAAGTCATGACCAATACGCGTTACTGCTTACTTTGTGTTGTGTATCAGCTGAAGTTCTTTTCTGCCTAGTCTCTTTTTTAAAGGATCTATACCTCCCTCCTTTTCGTCTTTTAAATTTCTATAAACTTTGGCTTTACCAACTCCAGTCATTAAGGAACATTTTGTCACACAATCGTCCACGCTTAAATCACAATTTTGATCGTTTTTTAACGTAGTCAAATACATTTTTAACTATACCCTTTTTGATTATGGGTTAGCTGCCGGAACTTTTAGCATTTCGCTGGAGAAGGAAATTTTTTTTTAAAACACCAACTGACTTGTCACTAACTGGCTTGTCACTTGGGCATGCTGCTCTAAATATGTATTTATAGTTGGGGCAACAGCAAGATATGTAATTAAAATGATTTGATCGACATCAGCATTGTTACCTGAAAAATACCTGGGAATAGATAACATTCCTCTGTTCTAGGACCGCCTGTCAGTCCACTGGCATTTTTATTACTGTCGGTTTCAAATAAATAGAGTATAGTTAATCAACTGATCGTTCGCTATGTTCTAAGAGTTTGGATATTTTGTTTTCAGAGTGCCAGAGAGGCGATTTTAAAACATTGCGATGAATTGGGCGAAAGTTTGGAGAAGCAAAACGAAATTGCACTAATCATCGATGGGGAAAACGTTAAAGTACGCGTTAACGTGCGAATTGAGGACGGAATTTTTGAGGTTATGCATTTCTTGCAAGGTAAGTTCCGGGCGTTCCACTTAAGTAGAGTGATTGCATTTTAACTTAAAATTTTAACATTTTATAAATAATATAACACGTAGGTCGAAAAGGTTTTGGTCTGACACATAGATGTCGCTCTTTTCAAAAAATCCATATGATTTTTAGGAAGTACCACCCTTCAAACGATACGTGTTAAAAGTGTCATGACATTTCGACGATTAATTTACAAATTACAGTAGTTTTAGTGACGCTACTTTTGATATTTCCAAAACAATGTAAAAAATCGAATTTCGTGTGTTGATTAAACACTGTTTTTTGATGGGAAAAAATACCGTTCAAGCAAAGCAATAGCCATAAGTATTATGGGGACTCTGCCCCTGGAAAATCACTCATCATTTACTGGTATGCTGAATTTAAACGCGGTCGTACAGATACAAATGATGCTGAACGCTATGGACGCCCAAATGAGGTGGTTACACCGGAAAACATCAAAGAAATCCACAAAATTGTTTTGGATAACCGTAAAGTGAAATTGCGTGAGATAGCTGACACCCTAAAGATATTAAATGAACGTGCTGTTCATATTTTGCATGAACATTTGGGCATAAGAAAGCTCTGTTCGAAATGGGTACCACGTTGGTTCATAGTGGACCAAAAACAACGCTGTTTAAGAGCAATAAAGAGGATTTTTTCATGCGATATGTGACAACGGATGAAACATGGATCCACCACTACACACCCGAATCAAATCGGCAGTCAGCTGAGTGAACAGCAGCCGGTGAAAGCCGCCCGAAGCGACCAAAGACACAACAGTCGGCTGAGAAGGTTTTGGCCTCTGTATTTTGGGATGCGCATGGAATAATTTTCATCGACTATGCCGAGAGAGGAAAAACCATCAAGTTATTGGTGCGTTTGAAGGCAGAAATCGCAAAAAGACCCCAAATGGACGAGAAAAAAGTGCTCTTTCATCAAGATAATGCACCGTGTCACAAATCAATGGTTACGATGGCAAAATTGCATGAATTGAATTTCGAATTGCTTCCTCGTCCAGATTTGGTTCCCAGCGATAATAATCTATTTGCAGGCCTCAAAATGCTCGCGGGAAAGAGATTTGGCTCCGATGAAGAAGTTATCGCCGAAACTGAGGCCTATTTTGACGGTAAAGACAAATCCTTCTACAAGAAAGGTATAGAAATGTTAGAAAAGCATTAGACTGATTGTATCGCTCTTGAAGGAGACTATATTGATCAATAAAGTCGAAGTTTGCAAAAAAATGTATTTTAAGTAGCTAGACCAAAAACTTTTCAGCCTACGTGTTATTTGCTTGTCTTTTACTACCGTGTTCTCATAGCTTTATATTCCCCTGTTGTTATGCAAATTTTTAGTATAATTTACAGTAATTCAAGCATCACGTCTATCGGTTACTACAATCGTTTAAGGTAATTATTTGTTGTGGTGATTGTGTTGCTAATGCCTCTGGATATTATCTCCGTTTAACACCAGCTGACGAACTCCGACAGGAACGAGACGTGTCATGTGTTAATTCGGAGATTGGACTTGTCGAGTTGTTTAGTATCTTGGAGTTGTACTTTTTATGCAAGGGCAAAATTTTCTGACGGTCTTCCTCTTGTGAAAATAAAAGGTTGTAATCTCAACTGAATCCAGTCCTGGGGGGCCGTATCCCGTCTTTTTTCTCCTCTACTCCTTTATTAACAGGTACTAATAATACTATAAAAAACTAAACCGTATTTAACGAACCTCATTTCTCTCATTTCCTTTCCCTATTGAAATTGAAAGTAATAGAGAAATAGCTTAATTTTTAGATTCTTCCACTTCAAAAATCCTAAAAAGGACTTATAATATGATGTATATGAAGCAACCCCTCTAATTTCCTTCCCCACCCCCTTTATATTCAAGTAGAAATAATATGATCAAAAATGTGTCTATTATCCCAACTAGAGACCTGGAAAAATCGTCATAATCCTACTAAAACTATACAATATTCAACGACCCCCACCCCTTTCACCCCCTTCCCCTGTTAAAATTAATGAAAAATAACCCCTTTACGCCCCTACGTGTTTTAATATAAATAATTTTGCATAAAATTAGTTTACTATTTCAAGAGAAACCAGGAAAAAATACCACATTGCTATTAAAACTATATAAAATTTATTAATGCTCACACCTTTCTTTCACCCTCGTGAATAAATTGAATAAAGTAAATTAATTAAAAAAAAATAGATTAAAGAAATTATATAAAAAAAATAAATTAAATATATTAAATAAATTAAGTAAATTAACTAAATTAACATGTTTCTGTTTTTTAGACCAGTTGAACCAAAAAAATATCTGGAAACTCTGGCTAAAATAAGAAGGAATTATTCGATTTCGGCAAAATTCGACAAAAAACGTGAATTATTTTTATAAACCTCCGTATTCATGGGTTTTTGGGGTCGCCGTTTATAAATATAAAGTTCAAATTTCAAAAAACAAAATGGCGGCTCCAAAATAGCGGACTTTTGGAAAAACGTGAGTTATTCCCAAATAGATACCGTCCCATACTGTTTTGATCGCTCACTTAAATCGTCCCAATTCAGTAAAGGACGCCCTGAGGTGTTGATTCCTATTGGTTCCGTGTTTTCCATTTCTTACTTATTTGTTAACGGCACACAAATGTTGAGCCAATTATCAAACTTTGCGAAAAATTGCGTTTCGATTCTGTGGAGGGAATTCTGTCATCAATTTGACAATCGGTTTCTTAAAATTTTCTGGCAAAATATATGTATTTTTTTCACTTCTGCTTCAATACATTTATGTTATCATATAATTGGTTTTTGACAAGTAGGAAAATATATTTTCTTGTAAAAGAAATTTCTATTTTGTCACTCACATTTTCTGTAAAAATAAAAAAAAAAAATACATACACTTTAGTTGCAACAATGTACTGAATTTTTAAAGTATTTTTCCCATTTTACAACTTTCTCCTGCATTTGGAAAAAATTTTTACCATTTTACGACAACTTTCTGAATTTTTAAATAATTTGCTACATTGTACACGATTTCCAGAATTTTAAAATTATTTTTCGAATTTAGTAACATTTTACTGAAATTTTCAAGAATATTTCAATTTTAGCAACAATTTTCCGAATTTGTAAACAATTTGCTACGTATTGCAACATTTTTCTGAATTGTTTAACTAATTTTATCTTTTTGCAACAATTTACACAATTTTTAATGTATTTTTCCCATTTTGCAACATTTACTTTGTTAACGGTTTTTCACATTTTGCAATAACTTCCCCAATTGTTTACCTAATTTTATCATTTTGTAACATTTTCTTGAATTGTTTAACTAATTTTATCATTTTGCAACAATTTACAAAGTTTTTAAGGTATTTTTCTCATATTGCAACATTTACTACGTTGATATTTGGCAACAATGTCTTTAAATTTCAAACAATTTTGTAACATTATCCCGAATTATTTAACAAGTTTACAACACTTTCCCGAATTTTAAGTCATGAAAGTAAGTCCACGCATACCGCACAAAAACCAACACAGATAACAAACTTGCGACATCTACCAGGTGTACAAGTATGAAATGCGGATTTTTTTTTCTAAAAAAAACATGTTAAACTCGGAAGAATGATAAAAAGTGCTTTATTCAAAGTATGCTTCATCGCTTGTTATACATTTTTCCCATCTTTCGGGCAATTTGTGAATACCACGCCAGTAAAAATATTCCCCTTTTGCTGCGAACCATTCATCCAGCCATTTTTTCTCATCTTCGTACGAACCAAAGCGCTGCTCAGCAAGTGCGTGACCCATCGATTCAAAGAAGTGATAATCGGAAGGAGCCAAGTCTGGTGAGTAAGCCGCATGGGGTAGAACTTCCCAGCTGAGTGCTTCCAACGTGTCGCGAACTGGTTTTGACGTATGTGATGGAGCATTGTCATGAAGAAAAATGTGTTGTGTTGCTTCTTTCGGTATTCTGGCCTTTTTTCAAGCAGCGAACGGTTCAAATCGGTCAATTTTTGTTGGTAACGTTTAATACGAGGCATGTTTTTTAAGTAAGTACCGTTTTGCGATTCCGCCGCCGCAGCGATACGGTCGGCGTTCCGCGCATGCGCGCTGGTAACCTACATCTCATGTCTACGCACTGACGCCATTACAGTCTGATTCTTCATTGTATACGTTGTTTACTGAGTGTTTAAGATGCCTCCGACAATCGTGAGTCCCGCCGATTGTGAAGTACGGGCTGTTATACGATTTCTTAGTGCTAAAGGCGTAAAACCGATCGATATTCATCGTGAGATCTGTGAAGTTTACGGACAAAACATTATGAGTGATGGAATGGTAAGGAAATGGGTGAGAGCATTTAAAGATGGCCGCACAAATGTGCATGATGAAGAACGGAGTGGGCGTCCTTCGGTCGTTAATGAAGATTTGGTGCAGAAAGTGGACGAAAAGGTGAGAGAAAACAGACGCTTTACAATTTCATCATTGTGCGACTGCTTTCCTCAATATTCTCGTAGTGTTTTGTATCGCATTGTGACCGAGAACTTGAATTACCGGAAATTGTGTTCACGTTGGGTTCCAAAAATGTTGACGGATTTGCACAAAACCCAACGTTTAGGCAGTGCATTGACTTTCCTTGAGCGGTACCACAATGAAGGTGAACATTTTTTAGACCAAATTGTTACTGGTGACGAAACATGGGTGGCCTACGTCACACCAGAATCGAAACAACAATCCATGGAATGGCGACATTCATCATCACCCAAAAAAGTGAAGTTTAAGCAAACAATTTCTGCCCGCAAAATCATGTGCACAGTTTTTTGGGACAGAAAAGGAGTATTGCTAGTGGAGTTTCTGCCTCGTAATGAGACAATCAATGCAGCGTCTTATTGTGAGACATTGAACAATCTGCGTCGTGCAATCCAGAACAAAAGACGTGGCAAGTTGAGTAAGGGTATCGTTTTGCTGCATGACAATGCCCGTCCACATGTGGCTAATCGGACCAAAGATCTCATCAAATCTTTTAAATGGGAAACTCTAGATCATCCTCCATACAGCCCTGATCTGGCGCCCAGCGACTACCATTTGTTCCTGCACTTGAAGAAGCACCTGGGTGGTCAGCGTCTTCAAGACGATAACGAAGTCAAAACATTTGTGATACAGTGGTTAACAAGTCAGGCGGCAGAATTTTATGAGGAGGGTATTCAAAAACTGGTGCCACGTTATGACAAGTGCCTCAATATTCACGGAAATTATGTAGAAAAGTAGATTAAGGTACAGGCTTTCATGTAAAAATAAAATTATAGCGATATCTTTGCACGTCTTTTTTTAATTCCAAAACGGTACTTACTTAAAAAACATGCCTCGTATTAACCGTTTCCCCAGGTCTTAACAGCTCATAATAGACCACGCTCCTCTGGTCCCACCAAACACAGAGCATCGTGTTTCTGCCAAAGCGATTCGGTCTTGCGGTCGATGTGGATGGTGCGCCTAGGTCTACCCATGATTTTTTGCGCTTGGGCGAACAAAATGTCACACGTGTTTTTGCACTTTTCCATTTGCCTGTCGTTCAACTCATGTGGTATCCATCTACCGGCTTCTGAATCTTTCCCATCTCTCATAGCCGTTTGAAAACAGCTTGTTGACTAACGCCCAATTGCTTGGCGAGTTGTTTTTGTGTTTGCGAATTATCTTCGTCCAACAATGCTTGCAATTCCACATTTTCGTATTTTTTGGCGGTTTTTTCACGTTCCTTGTCTGCAACATCAAAGTCACCGCTTTTGAAACGCCGAAACTATCGTTCACACGTATCTTGCGATGGAACAGGTTCACCATATTGTCCAGGAGACTTAGCATTTTGCTGCCGATTTTGAGATAATAAGCTATAAATTGG
Organism: Pachyrhynchus sulphureomaculatus; assembly: GCA_019049505.1. Classification (NCBI taxonomy): domain Eukaryota; kingdom Metazoa; phylum Arthropoda; class Insecta; order Coleoptera; family Curculionidae; genus Pachyrhynchus; species Pachyrhynchus sulphureomaculatus. The sequence continues at coordinate 220,072,292 of CM032449.1, forward strand.
TGTATACCTTCGTTTTGGCATTGTTTATGTGTAGTCAAAAGTCACCGATGATAGCTTGTTCGGTTCATCAAAAAAACGAAGGTCAAAGGTCACAAAAATTGGTTTTTCAACAATATCTCGTTTTTTATGCTCTAAATCACTTTGGGACCTATTATAAAAGTTGTAGAGCATAAAATTCTCTACAAGATTGGTCTAAGGTATTTTTTTCTAAGTCTAACCGTCTTTGGAATAGAGCGCGGAGAGTAGGAAGTATTTGGTCGTATGCATGATAACGCTACGTTAGCTGCATAATGCAATACGTTGTGCAGTTTATACGTTAATAATTTACTAAAAATGTTTAAATAATCAACGAATTTCAATTATTTACTTGAAAATAAATGATATTTGTTTATAATATTTAGAAATAACATGTGTTTGATTAAATTTAGTAAATATTAGCTTAATTGCATTCTCATTATATTTTTATTTTCTCTGCTATGAAGTTGTAGAGATTTTCAAAATCGTTCTCCGAATTATTTATAATAAACGGATGGAATCATACTACTTTATGGCAGGATCTATGTAGTCAATTACGGACCGTATAATTTCCAAAAATGTTGGGTCCCTCATAGATACAATGCAGGTACATTTGCACTAATCAGTTTTAAATTTCGGTGATTTGTGCGATGTCGTAAATTTACAGTTTCGAGCGGATGATAATTCTAATTTATGGAGCTTATGCATATTATAATTTGAGAAATTTTAATATATACATAGAAAGTATTCGGATTAGTTAGTCTAGGGACTGCTCTGTAAAACCAATCAGCGGTGTGCACCACAAGCAGCCATCCCCCTCTATTGAGTGGTTGCAAGAGAGCGAAAATACGAGAATATAAGTTCAAGAATTTTACCTTCTTAAGGCATTAGTGCGTGAAGCTTCGAAGAGCTAGAGTTTCTTCAAATTCACGTATATTCTCATATATTCTCTCTATACATCTTTACGATCAATGTGTGCGCGTATGTGTGTCGTCGACTACCTGTGTAATAGTTCACGTGTTATAGACGTAGAGGGCCACGCTTGACAGAGGGGGGCCTCTACCAACGGTCTTTTATGTTTTCATATAGTGAGTTGGGACAGATGTTACATAAGACTTGTACCGTTCTCAAGGCTTCTCCTTTTATTTAGTTTCACTAGACTTCTCTTCAGTGTAAAACTGAATTTTGGCAAATACAGACATACGATTTCGGGTAAAATGGCTGAATTGTGTTTTATATGTGAAAAGTTACTATCAGATGACAAAACTGTGAATGTTTCGCGTGGCTTACAAGTTTTAAAAAATGCAAGTATTCAAAGAAATGACGGTAAAATTGACTATTTGAACACTTTAAGTTCTGTAAAAGTGCATATTAACTGCAGGAAACAGTACACCAGTGAACATAGTATAACTGCATATAAGCGACGCCTGGAAGATGATGAACCTTCGACATCAAGTTCACCTCGTAGACTAAGAACTGAGCCTTTTGACTTCGCAAAATTGTGCTTGATTTGTGGCCAACCAGCTGATGAAGGAGAAGAAAAACGTAAACATCAAAAGTATAAGCGCGTCATTAGTAAGGTACACACTATAAATATGAAAGACAATATAATTAAAAGAGCAGTTGAACGAGGTGATTCTTTTGGAAAATTGGCAGTTATCAAAATGTTCGAGAAAAACTCCAATTTAGATCAATTAGCTGAACTATTCCAGCAAAAAAACAGCCATCCACAATTATTATTTGAAAATGGAGAAAGAATTTTATTACAAATGTACAATGCTCCAAAATTAGAAGGAAGCAAGCATCGACAATTTGCGGTATACGCAATTTATTAAATTGACGAAATCAAATAAACCGGTGCAATTATCATCTCTTCCACCGACAAGCGCTGCAGCTCGACAGCATATCAACAGAGTATACTATCAAACTCAAATTTGGTTGGGGAATGATTTAGGGCCCCAGGACTGGGGATGGTCATTGCAAAATGAGACCCTGGGACCAGTAGCAACATTGTTACCACCAGCACCCGAAGAGTTGCTGAATAGTATATTCTGCAATTGTAAGAAAGGTTGTAATTTGAGTTGCGGGTGCAGAAAAGTAGGCTTGCAATGCTCCTCTGCGTGTGGTCATTGTAAAGGGCAAGCATGCCTCAATGCTCCATTGTATTCATATGACCAAGATGATGATAATGCGACGGATATATTTGAGATGCTAGAAACAACTGTAAATACGGACGACGAAAATGATGATGACGATCAATTTGATTTGCAAATTGAGCAGTTGGAAGAAGAAGAAGAAGAAGACGACGAAGAATGAACGATTTAATAAAATAATATATATAAAAATATGTAGAGGACTCTCACATTTTATTGTGATAAATATTGTATGTATATATATATATATATATATATATATATATATATATATATATATAATATATATATATATATTTATTAATAATAAAGTATTCAATTTTTTCTATTTTGAATAATATAAGGAAGTTCTTAAAATGTATTTGAGTTTATTCATTTCAATATCTTTTTTTAAACTACTATTTCCTAATTTAAATCAAACACATGTTATTTCTAAATATTATAAACAAATATCATTTATTTTCAAGTAAATAATTGAAATTCGTTGAATATTTAAACATTTTTAGTAAATTATTAACGTATAAATTGCACAACGTATTGCATTATGCAGCTAACGTAGCGTTATCATGCATACGACCAAATACTTCCTACTCTCCGCGCTCTATTTCAAAAACGGTTAGACTTAGAAAAAAATACCTTAGACCAATCTTGTAGAGAATTTTATGCTCTACAACTTTTATAATAGGTCCCAAAGTGATTTAGAGCATAAAAAACGAGATATTGTTGAAAAACCAATTTTTGTGACCTTTGACCTTCGTTTTTTTGATGAACCGAACAAGCTATCATCGGTGACTTTTGACTACACATAAACAATGCCAAAACGAAGGTATACACCAATTTATAGCTTATTATCTCAAAATCGGCAGATAGGCTCTTTTTTCAGCTATATTGCCTGGACTAATAAGCTTCTCGAAGTAATCGGTATGATTCAACAGCAGTTTTCTTCAAATGAAAACAAAAAATTAATGCTGTCGGCGAATGCTCTTTGTTCGGTATAAATTTCGATATATTGAACACAACAATACAACACTATCGCGTCTGACACTTGTTGATGACACAACAAAATGGTACAGTGTCAAATCTTTATAGCACAAACTGCATTGATGCACCATCTGTTGTCTGAAATCCGCATTTCATACTTGTACACCTGTTAGCACTCAATTTTTCGATAGTATGGCAAAAAAGTCTAATAAATAATCTCCAACTAGTTCCTCGTCAGAATTCAATGGAGTTTTTAACTTATTGCTTGTTCTTCAAAGATTTTTGGTAAAACTTTCTTAAAAAAGTCGATAACTGAACAGTCAATTACTCACTTAACATTAAGTCATTATGAAATTCCAGAAACACAACGAAATTGTATTCACCTTTAGAGGCAGAACTCATTTTACACAAATAAAATTCGTCTACTTTTACACATTCTATAAGAGTTTAAACTTGATGACGTCCGATGCGTTTCACGAGAGATGCTGCGAAATGAAATGGAACTTATGAGACAAGTACTAGCGGAAGATGCACCTGAGTGTCGTAACAGTAGAGAAATTGGCAAAAGTCACGTAAAAATCCCTAGATAGAACCTTTTGTTTCTTACATTTTGACCAGCTTTTCGGGACGGACATTTTTCTTCCTCTGTGTCGTATAAGTACATTATTTAATTTATCTATAATATAAACGTACCCTTCAGTTCGGTACACGAAAATATCATTTCCTGTTTTCTTTAAAGTGTTAGTCATTTGCTGGGGTCGCAAACAAGCGCTGTAACCGACTGACGTATATTAACCACTGTAGACTAACGTAAATAACCATTTCCGGCCACTGTTAGCAAGTTAGAAAGAAGATACGTCTCCAGAACACACAGTAATCTTAAATATAAAGATGCATTCTTTTTAGGTGGTAGTATGTTGTAGAGTGTCACCAATGCAAAAGGCAGAAGTGGTGGAGTACGTTACTAAACATACTAAATCGGTAACGCTAGCGATTGGAGATGGAGCTAATGACGTGGCCATGATTCAGAAAGCCCACGTCGGAGTTGGGATATCGGGCGCCGAGGGGTTACAAGCGGCTTGCGCTAGCGACTATAGTATAGCACAGTTTAGATTTTTGTTAAGGTAGGTATAAATAATATATTATGTTTTTTTGTAGGTTCGGAAGTGCATCCGTTGGACATTGTTGTTCCGATGGGAAAATCGTAGACGTTTTGCCAATGATTATTTTTTCCAATAGTTCAGTTATCCTTTGAATTGTTGTGGGTGTTACTTGATGGAAATTCATAACAAATGTAATGAAAGACTGATTTTGTCAAATTTCCACTTTATTTAGTTTTCACTGAAACTGTATGACGCGTTTCGCTATACTATAGCTTCGTCTGATACAAAATGATATTTGAATATTAGGGTTGTTACATTTATACAAATACCCTCAGGTAGATAGATAATAAAATTAATACTATATGCTAATGACTATTGCTGGGAAATCCATTCTGAATATTAATTGTATAAATTGAGTAAAGGTGAGTTTCCATGGGCCAAACAGGTATCTTTTTGTTCGTTTAAGATTATGTCTGAATTTTTAATTCTATTTATTTCGAAATTTTCTAATAGGTTTAATTTTACGCCTTTGTTTTGTATGTGTAGAATTTTAAATTTATCGTCAGAAACATGATTTGATTCTGTTAAATGATTACTGTACGCTGAGTCGTTTTTGTTTTTTAAATAGCTTTTATGTTCTGAAAACCGAGTTTCGAATGAGCGACCTGTCTGACCTATGTAACTTTTAGGACAAGAACCACAATTTAACTGATACACTCCAGATTTTTTTGATCTATTTTGTTTTCCCTTTGCGTTTTTAATGAATTTTCCTAACGAGTTGTTTGTTCTAAAAGCTATGTTCATATTATATTTGTTTAAGTGGTTTTTAATTTTCTCTGACGTGTTACCAAAATAGGTTAAAACATTATACTATTTCCCTGTGTTTTCTTTCTTGGGGTATACTAAAGAAATAGCTTTATTTTTTTAATTATTTGTTTAGAATCGAGTCTATGGTGTCAGGAGAATATCCGTTGTTAACAGCAATTTGTTTTATTAGATTTAATTCTTTATTAAAATCATCTACAAATAAGGGAACACTTACAAATCTATGCAACATACTGTGGTAAGCTGCAATTTGTGTTGTAGGGGGTGAGCTGATTTTGTGTTTATTATAGTATCTGTATGTGAGGGTTTGTGAAAAATAGAGAATTTGTGTTTGTTGTAATGTCTGGTTATCGTTAAGTCAAGAAAATTAATTTTTTTGTCGACTTCTAGTTCCATAGTGAATTTAATATTTTTATGTATTGAGTTTATATAAATTAAAAACATTGTCAAGTTAACGCTCTGTACTATTAAAACAAACAAAGATGTCGTCTACATATCGGTACCAATACAAAAATGTTTTGCTAAATTCTTGTCGATGTATTTGTTTTTCTAGGTTACCCATGACTATTTCTGCTAAAAGCGGGCTAAGTGGACTACCCATTATGAGACCCTCAGAACTATTATAAAACGTATTATTAAAGTAAAAATAATTTTGATTGAGGCTCGGGTTTATTAAATTTAGTATGTCTTGTTGTATAACGATATTAACTTTATTTTTGACTAGCCGGGCCCGCGGCTCCGCTCGCGTGGACTTGATTCACCACTATCGTCACTGCTTATTCCTTATGTTACCCAACGTAATAAAATATCTCCCATTATTTCCCCTTATCTCTCAATATTTCTCCTTATCTCCCATTATCTCTACATAATTTCCATTATCTAGGCTTATCTCTGCTCATCTCCCATTATTTCTCCTTATCTCCCATTATTTCTCCTTATCTCCCATTATTTCTCCTTATCTCCCATTATCTCACCTTATCTCCCATTATCTAGGCTTATCTCGACTTATCGCAATATGTTTCCTTATCTCCCATTATTTCTCTTTATCTCCCATTATCTTACTATAACTCCCATTATCTAGACTTATCTCTGCTTATCTCCCATTATTCCTTCTTATCTCCCATTATTTCTCTTTATCTCCCATTATCTCACCTTATCTCGACTTATCTCCCATTATTTCTCCTTATCTCCCATTATCTCATCTTATCTCCCATTATCTAGGCATATATTGAATTATATAGAACATATGTATAAATTTATAAAAACACGTAAATCGGATAAGTGGTTCTCAGGCAGACAGACAGACAGAGAGATGTTGCATTTTATATATATTCTAGATAGAAGATTACAGATAACCTGGTCAGAGAATAAATGTTTGAATTAAAAAAAAAAAACACGTAAATCGGATAAGAGGTTCTCGAGTGATAAGCGCACTAACGGACAAACACACAGACAGAAAGACGTTGCATTTTATATATATTATATTCTTTGCTACATGATATTGTTCCATATTTAATGCTTTAGGCAGTGTATTGCAAGAGAACGCGCTAGTCGCGAACTTTTCGTCGAGTTGATTCACTATTATCGTCACTGCTTATTCCTTATGTCACCTAACGTAATAAAATATATCCTATAACCTGGCCAGAGAACATATGTATGTTTAACAAAAAAGCACGTAAATCGGACAAGTGGTTCTCCAGTGATAAGCGCACAAACAGACAGAGATACGTTGCATTTTATTTATATTATAGATGTAATAAAATATATATCTATAACCTGGTCAGAGAACATATGTATGAATTTAAAAAATCACGTAAATCGGTTAAGTGGATCCCGAGGGATAAGCGCACTAACGGACAGACAGAGAGACGTTGCATTTTATATATATTATAGATATAGATTATTATTAATATTATATAACCTGGCCAAAGAATATATGTATGAATTTAAATTTAAAAAAAGACACATAAATCGGATAAGTGGTTTTCGCGTGACAAACTCACTAATGGGCAGACAAACACAGAGAGATATTGCATTTTATATATATTATAGATTATAGATATTCTCTGCTACATAATATTGTTCCATATTTAATGGTTTAGGCTGTGTATTGCAAGGGAACGCGCTAGCGGCAAATTTTTTTCCGAACTTCATTCACTATTTTACGTCACTACTCATTCCTTATGCTACCTACCCTCATAAAATATAGCCTATAACCTGGCCAGAGAACATATGTATGTTTTAAAAAAAAAGTACGTAAATCGGATAAGTGGTTCTCCAGTGATAAGCGCAATAACGGACAGACAGACAGAGACGTTGCATTTTATATATATTATAGATGTAAAAAAATATATATCTATAACCTAGTCAGAGAATATATGTATGAATTTAAAAAATCACGTAAATCGGATGAGTGGATCTCGAGGGATAAGTGCACTAACGGACAGACAGACAGAGAGATGTTGCATTTTATATATATTATAGATATAGATTATTATTATTATTATTATATAACCTGGCCAAAGAATATATGTATGAATTTAAAAAAAAAAGACACATAAATCGGATAAGTGGTTTTCGCGTGACAAACGCACTAATGGACAGACAGACAAACAGAGACATTGCATTTTATATATGTTATAGATTATAGATATTCTCTGCTACATAATATTGTTCCATATTTAATGGTTTAGGCTGTGTATTGCAAGGGAACGCGCTAGCGGCAAACTTTTTTCCGACTTCATTCACTATTTTACGTCACTTCTCATTCCTTATGCTACCTATCGTAATAAAATATAGCCTATAACCTGGCCAGAGAACATATGTATGTTTAAAAAAAAAAGTACGTAAATCGGATAAGTGGTTCTCCAGTGATAAGCGCACTAACGGACAGACAGACAGACAGAGAGACGTTGCCTTTTATATATATTATAGATTAGGAATGTTTTTATGATTTTTACTGTTTCATCCGGGGTATGCTAGGGAAAAGGTTTTGGATATCAAATGATACTAGTTTTAAATTATCTGGTAGAAAGACGTTGGAAATTTTTTTCCGTTAATTCTAACGAATTTTTTATTGTGTAAGTTGGGGTAAAGTTAATGTTCGTTTTAAATGATTTCTATGAGAAATTTTGAGAGTTTGTTAGCTGGGGCCGATATGTAGGAGGCTACAGGCTACAGTATAAATGTAACAACACTAATATTCAAATATTTTGTATCAGACGAAGCTATAGTATAGCGAAACGCGTCATACAGTTTCAGTGAAACTAAATAAAGTGGAAATTTGACAAAATCAGTCTTGCATTACATTCGTTCAGTTATCCGATTAATGTACTTTTATTTTTAGATTAGTATTAGTACATGGGGCATGGAACTACTCGAGAATGTGTAAACTCATTTTGTACAGTTTTTACAAGAATATATGTTTGTATGTCATAGAATTATGGTTTGCCATCTATTCAGGATGGTCGGGGCAAATTATATTTGAAAGGTGGTCTATAGGTAAGAAACGTAAAAATACTTAGCTTCAGCAAATTTACTTTGATGTGTCGTAATGAAATAGTTTTTCTATTGGAGTTAACTCCTTACATGTTTTTAGTAATAGCTCGATACAATCGAGAAAAAGTCATTGTTCTAAACAAGTATGTGACATATTTTTAAACATTTTTTTTAGGTTTGTACAACGTATTATTTACCGCCCTGCCGCCCCTCGCGATGGGTCTATTTGATAAAAGTTGTAGCGCCGAAAGAATGATAGCCTATCCTCAACTGTACAAACCGTCGCAAAGCGGGGAACAATTTAACATAAAAGTTTTCTGGCTGTGGATTATCAATTCACTCGTGCATTCGGCGCTCCTGTTCTGGTTGCCCATGTTGGCAGCGCAGCACGACGTCCTGTGGATGAACGGAAAAGAAGGTGGATATTTGGTGTTGGGAAATTCCGTCTACACGGTAAATATAAAGCTAATGTTGATTGCTTGACACCTGACAGTTGACATTAATCAGTTATAATGGGATTCTGATTTACGTGTAACGTCACGAGTAGTTATCTAAACGCGGTACTCTGACAGTTTCATCAGTAGATTTTAGGGAAAAACAAATTTTTTGAAAATATAAATATAATTTCCCTAAAACGGTTTCCCTGAAATTTTATAGTTTTCCGATCGCTAGAATAAATTTTGGGCATTGAATTCAGAAGAAAAATGCGAATAGTGTGTAAGTCTATTGGAAGTTGTAGTAAGTTTTTTTAGCGATCGCATATCCAGATCTCGATGGAATTTGCATCCTGTGATGAGGCTTCTTCCAAAGGGTACTAGGAAAGTTTTGCAATATGACGCAACAATGAATCGCAGGAAGCTGCTTGTTGCTGTATGTTGAGACATATTCATACGTGCATAGTAGCCGCCGCGCCAAGTCGATGGACTCAGTTATTCATTAGCAGTGAGAGTGGAAAGTGCTTGCGATGGCATCGTGGTCACGAAATGAGGTAAGGGCAGTTTTGCATTATAATTTCGTGCGTGGTTTAAACATAGACCAGTGCTTAGAAGAAATGACTTTTGCACTAGGTGATGTTTGTCCACATCGTAAAACGATATTCAAGTGGTATAGAGAATTCCAAAGGGGAAATTTCACTCTGGAGGATGCTGAGAGGCCGGGAAGGCCACGAACGTCAGTTACGTTATGTTATTGCTGTGAGGAAAATGCTTGACGAGGACAGGCGAGTGACCTATCAACAGATAGAGGGTACTTTAGACCTAAATGCACCAGCAATTCGTTCGATTCTGCATGATCATTTGCACGTGAAGAAACTTTGTTCTCTCTGGGTGCCGCATCGACTGACTGAAGAGCAGATGACACGTCGTGTGACTTGGTGCCGGGAGATGCTAAAAAAGTTTGATAAGGGGTATGTGAACAACATCGTGACAGGTGACGAGACTTGGCTGTACTATTACGATGTGCCGACCAAGGCTCAAAGCAAAGTTTGGGTCTTTGATGATGAGGACACACCCGTAGTTGTCAGAAAATCCCGATCTGTAAAGAAGAACATGATAGCTGTATTTTTCAAATCGAGTGGAATTGTGGACACACAGAAGACAGTCACAGCTAAGTGGTATACTGAACAGTGCCTGCCTGAAGTCATTGGATCTATGAAGAATCTGCGGCCAAAGTCAAGAATGGACACCTGGTTCCTCCATCACGATAATGCTCCAGCTCACCGCGCCAAAGCTTGCACCGAATATTTGACCACGACAGGACTGAAACTTCTCGAGCACCCTCCCTACAGTCCAGACCTTGCTCCCTGCGACTTTGCACTGTTCCCGCATGTGAAAATGAAACTAAAAGGGAGGCGGTTTTCCAGTGATGAGGACCTTCTGCGGCTTGGGACAACGAGTGTGCTTTACTCCCTAGTGAAACTTGGCAGAACTGGTTTAAAGATTGGTTTCGGAGGATGGAGAGGTGTATTGAATGTAAAGGAAATTACTTTGAAAAAATTAAATAAACACAGCTGTATTGCAAAATTTTCCTAGTACCCTTTGTAGAGTTGTCAGTTGAAGAGTTCCTGAAATCGAAATTCAAGAAATGATTTAAAATGACGTCACGTTTTTCGAATTGTGAGAGAATTTCTGAAATTGAAGTGCAAGAAGTGGTTGACAATGACGTCATCAACAATGACGTCACAGGAATTATCTAGACACGGTGCTGTGACTGAGGATGGCACGTGTCAATCGGGAGCGGGCGTGGCTTGCCAAAGAAGTAACGTAATAGGTTCAAGAAGTATTTGTAAGTCTGAAGAAGTGAAATAACGAACGCGCGAAATGTTTGTTCCATTTCACTTCTGTCACAGAACTGTGTTTAGATAACTACTGTCGTGGAATGTAATGAATTGTTGATTTGACATTTTACTTTTTTACGTCGATATGTTCACTTCTGACCGGAATTTTATAGAAATTACAAAAGATGTTCGGTAGTAGCATTTAGGAGGACGCTTACGTGACTCTTAGACGTAACGAGTGAATGAGAATCCTGGCGCCGTAATTTTTGTTAACACTTCCAAGGATATGCCTAAAAAATATACGAAATGACATTCTTGTGTAATTTTGAGCCACTGTATACGAACCCTCTACCTGATGTTAACAAATTTGGACATTGCTATTTTTTTTTTTTTGCGATTAGAAGGCAGTCCGTGACGTGTCAGAGAAATGTGGCCCAAAAACAGCTGCTTAAAGTGCATAGAATTTTTTTTTTATAACGTTTTATGTTTTTAATAATTCTCTTTTAGTACGTCGTAGTAACTTACTTACTTACTTAATCTTTACGCCTTTCTATCCTTTTTGTTAGGAGTGTAAGGCCCGTGGAGTTGAGTTATTCTATATCTGTCTTTTCCATATTTCCTTCTATATCCTTCCATCCTGTTTAAATGCCGATTCCCTCTTTTGTTTCTTCTGTATTAGTTTCGTCTGTTTGTGTGAATTCTGCATCTTGTTCCGGTATTATGTCTCTATGTTGATTTTTGCATGCTTTTCCTTCTAATTTTATACATCCATTTCCTTTCCTTTCTGTTTCAGTGATTCCTACATAGTGCATTTTTTGTTCTTCTGTCAGTTCATCCTCTTTTCCGTTTATACCCCTATTATTGTTGGTATCTCTTCTGATCTTGTTTTATATCCTTTATGTCTGACATTTGCTCTCTGATCATTTCTATCAAATTGTCTAATCCACTCTTTCGTTTTTCTCTTTCTGTGGTGTTTTTTATCAGCATTTTACTCTTCTTGAATAATCCCATTGGCTGTTCTTTTTCTTCGACTCTTCCCATTTTCGAGTCTCCTGAGGGATAATCATCGCTATCCATTGTTCTTTCTGTTATAAAAACTTTACGTGCGTTCCTCGTATATTCTATTTTCAAGACACGAGAGAAGAAGAAGAAAAAAACTGTTGTTTATATTACTTATCACCGTAAACAGTAAAACGATCAAGGTCGTCGCCTATCTTTTCGTTAGCTTCATACAATTTCACAGAATTATTTTCATAAACTCCAAATTTTTTTACTTCTTGTCTTAATTTTAACACTCTGCTTTATTTCTAGTCCTCTCATTTGCAATCGACAAAATAATTAAATAGATCGAAACACTACCGTAATAATGCTCGTTGATCAAGTTGACTATTGCCGGGCGTTCGATTCACATGTACACACTTCGCGATCCGAAACTCAATCTCACTTCGTAGTAACAGAATCCGATACCTGATGTTAACAACTTTGGACTACATTGCTATTTTTTTGCAATTAGAAGGCAGTCCGTGACGTGTCGGAGAAATGTTGTTTAAATACAGCTGCTTAAACTGCATAGAATTTTTTTTATAACATTTTATGTTTTTAATATTTCTCTTTTAGTACGTCGTAGTAACAGTATGCTTAAAAGCCGGCTTGGTTACTAACTCGTGGCCTTGGCCTACGCATTGCGCCATCTGGGGATCAATAGTGTTATGGTTTTTGTTTGTTATAATATATAGGTAAATATATACATAGATTTATTGTTTAATCCTTTTTAGACTGTTAAAAAGAATCTTATTCCAGACTGATTTCGATTACCTTATGATCTCTATATATGTGGTGCGTTCTGAATGTTCCCGGACTAACGCTATACCATCAGAAGTATTTAGTTTTAGGCTTCGTGACTCTCGTTACCTTTAAAGTAGACACTCTGCACCAGAATGCACTGGTCCCACCGTTTCTTCCACTAGTCGAACATTTTTTGGAAGGTCGTTGCTGTCATCTTTTAAGTTCTTTTTCATATGAGGAAACAGCCCGAAGTCGCAGGATACCAAAATCATGCGAATAAGGGAGGTCGATTAAGTTATATTATTTCTGCAATAACTACTACCTATCTTACGGGGTGCCAAATCAGACGAATAAGATGGAAGATAGTCATGTAGTTAATTCTTCGCCAGAAACTCACGTACAGAACGAACTCCGCATTATCGTGATGCAGGAGGAAACTCCTTTTGCACTAAAGCTTTGGCCGTCTTCTGTGCAATAAGAAGTTCGCCAAGATGCTCAGAAGTGTCCCAGGCCGGTCTTCACGAATAAATTGTTGAGCTTTGGCGATGATTTTTACGCATGATTGCAGCAGTTGAAAGTCTTCCACTTTAATTCGCGAAAACCTCAAAACGTTGATAGAGATTTATCTACCGCCACCTATCAGTGCAAGTCGATACTATTTCGTACACTTTCTATATGGCGTTAGTTTGGCAACTTATCGAACGCACCCCGTATCTATAGCGTTATCGCGATTACAAAGAAATGATATATATTTAACAGTTTAAAAAGGAATACGAATTTTATGTTGCCTTCCCCGATTATATAAGAGGTTTGCTAGTGCTTACTTAATACCAAAGTTCTTTTTTTTTAGTTTATTCTGGCCTACGATACCTATAGGCAGCGTGATGTGTGGCATGTACATTATGCTGTTTAGCAGTGCAGTCTTCTGGCTGGGCCTGTTTTCAATACCTGTGATCACTATGATACCTGATTGTCTAGTTAAAATGTAAGTGAAATTCAAATCGTAGGATATAACACGTAGGCTGAAAAGTTTTTGGTCTAGCTACTTAAAACACATTTTTTTGCAAAATTTGACTTTATTCATCAACATAGTCTCTTTCAAGAGCTATACGATCAGTCCAACGCTTTCCTAACGGTTCTATGCCTTTCTTGCAGAAGGTTTTGTCTTTGCCTTCAAAATAGGCCTCAGTTTCGGCGATAACTTCTCTATTGGAGCTAAATCTCTTTTCCGCGAGCATTTTTTTGAGGTCTGTGAATAGATAATAGTCGCTGGGGGCCAAATCTGGAGAATGCGGTGGATGAGGAAGCAATTCTAACGTCAATTCCTGCAATTTGGTCATCGTAACCATTGACTCGTGACACGGTACATTGTCTTGATGAAAGAGTACTTTTTTCTCGTTCATTTGGGGCCGTTTCTGTGCGATTTCTGCCTTCAAAGTCACCAATAACTTTATATAATATTCGCTATTGATCAGAAACAGCGTTTAACACTTTAACTGCCATGTGCTTCATATCGACGCACACGGCCTCTGCACCGAACGCCATGTGCGCCATATTGACGCACACGTATAAGAAGTTTTATCCGTTTTGTGTGTGTAAAGCGCGCACAGATCTCGTATGTTTGTATGAGGTGTTAGATAGCCCTGGCGTAGGAGAACTGCACCAGAAATAGCCTACAGAAATAAAGTAAATTTTTTTGTTTGGTTTAATTTTTTATTTAGAAATATATTTTATATGCAAAAGTCAACGTTATTAGGTATACATGTGTAAATGTAATGAAGTTTTCACCCCTATATATCATACAAAAACAAATATTTATGATATTTTATGTAATTTATAAAAGCATTCTTTGCACATATGCGGTTTCTCGGGACATCCGACACATACGTAGCGTACTGTCTTGGCCATCTTCATAGCATACTTTCTTCCTTGCGCCTCAGAAAATCTTGTGTAGCAACTCTTGCAACGGCTTCTAATCACTCTAGAGTTTTTCTCTGAAACTTCTAGCTTGTGAACGGTCAATGGCGCTCTTGCAATATTTTCTAGATCAACCGGTTGACCATAATGAAGCAGCTGAGAGCATAATTTTTCCCTGAACTTAATTATGGATATATTTTTTCCATTTACTTTATTATAAAGGAAAAGGGAATTTACGTCAGTTGTTCCCAGTAAGGCCTCCACTGCTACCTTTCGGTACCATTTCAAGGCTTTTCCAACAGCCGAAGAATAAGAAGCTCTTTGATCAGAGACATCTATGAACGTCTTGCCTGCGTTGTAATCAATAACAGCGATAGGTTTTTGGCGCTGGCCTATATCAGCTGTCTCTATACTATGTTTTGTACTAAGCATAAGGACATCACGTTTGTCCTTCCACTTGAAAACTGTAATGCCATCGTCACTTTCCATGCCAATGATTTCGCCACGGTTTATGGAAGATTTGGTGACCTGCTTGGGATTACATTTACGATTACTTCGTAAAGTCCCGACGAGATGAGTTGAATGCGCTGCTAGCTTTCTAGCCAATCCCACACTGGTATACCAGTTATCAGTAAATGAGGTCCTGCCAGAATCAAGTAGATTATCCATTAGCTCTAAAACTACTTTATCTGTAACTGAAACTCCACCGTTTTCAGATTCTTTGCCACAATAAATTTTCATATTATACGTGTAACCTCCATTTGCACATACCTTGAATAGTTTTATGCCAAACTTGTGCCTTTTGCCCTTGATGTATTGACGAAATTTCAGCCGTCCTCTAAACGGCACCATAGTTTCATCGATGCACACATTTTTCTGATGGAATGAAACATTCTTGATACTTGGTTACCAAAGAGCTAATTACAACTTGAACTTTGTGTAAACGATCGCCGGGCAGACATGCTTCATTGTCAGCGAAATGCCACATACGAAGTAAACTTTCGAATCTGTTTCTTGACATAAATTTACACGCAGGGCTGTTATACAACTCAGAGCGACTCCAGTAATGAGATAGCGAAGGCTTTTTATCTAGACCCATCCACAAGATTATGCCCAAAAATACATGCATTTCTATAGCATTTGTATCTACCCAATCATTCAGTCGGGAGTGTTGTGTTATTGACTCATCTGAGATTTTTCCAATTATAACCTGTTCCGCATAACGATTTGTTTCACGCACCATAAGGTCAATTAGTTCATCATCGACAAATATATTGAAAGTTTCAAGTTTTGTTTTACCAATAAGGGTGTCCACAACTTCAGGAAGAGTCCCGTGGTTTGTATCAAAAACATAATTGTTTAGCTTCCGGCCAGAAGGGTTTCTCCAAGTTATATTATCCCCATCTAGAAAGAGTGCCTTATTTTTATTTTTTTTGGATTAATTTGGCAAGTGGAATGTCATCGTCACTTGAAGAAGATTGTTCAGAATCTGTAGGTATGTCTTGGGCTTTGACACCTAAAAATGTTTACACGTATACTTATAGTAGAACTGAAAATATTGTAAATTTCAAAGTACCTTTTCTTATAGTTCCAGATGCATGAGTAGCTGCTCTGCGTGTCAATTCAAAAAGTTGATATTTTCACCTAAAACGACCGAATAATAAAGATACGAATTATATAATTTTTTTTGTTTGTTACCTTTCCTTGCATTTTTTGATGTAGATGGACGATTGTCTTCTTCCGAACTCGTCGTGCTTGGTGTATAGTTTTTGTCGGCATCTGAGTCGTCAAATTGGTCAAAAGATTCGCAGTTCATAGAGTCAACTTCATCACTACTCATATTCAGTTGATCTGCCCACTCTTGCAATTGTTTTTGCTGTTTTTCTTCTCTTTTCCAAGACATTGTATGCACTAATCAGTTTGCAAAAAACGTTTAGAAACACAAACCACAACTAACAATAACTTCCTAACTTATAATAATACCAGCACATCTAAATAACCTCAAAACGCACAGAAAACTATAATAATTGACGCCAAATGAAGATAAACACGCAAAGACTCGTCAATCCACTAAATAGTGGTGAGGAAACACCCGAACGATGCAGAAAGAGGTGCAAGGTCACGCATATTTATGTGAGTCAAAATGAAGCACACGGCTCAAACGGATTTTTAGTTGCTGTTGCGCCGCGTGAGTCATTTTGTCACACAAAAAAAAATAATGCACTATCACCAAAAATTGACTAAAAAATTGTCTACTGTAGGTTACCACTAGACACCAATTTGATACAATTTTAACAAAAAAAATTTTTGGGCGCAGAGGCAGTTACATCTGAAATGCCATGGCAGTTAAAGTGTTAATCAACACACGAAATTCGATTTTTTCCATTGTTTTGAAAATATCGAAAGTAGCGTCACTAAAACCACTGTAACTTGTAAACTAGTCGTCGAAATGTCATGAAATTTTGACACGTATCGTTTGAAGGTTAGTACTTCCTAAAAATCATTTTTTTTGAAACGGGCAACATCTATGTGTCAGACCAAAAACTTTTCAGCCTACGTGTTAAATTTATTACAGTCGTACGAGGGGCGTTCGACTTGTAAAATCGCCTAGTTTTTTCGTTCGTAAGAGGCAGCAGTTACCGTAGTGCCTTTTTCAGCACAACCCGTAAGGAGTGGGACTTCCCTACTCCAATAGATGGTCACCATCATTTTCTTGTACACCTAACGTCGCCGTATTAAACCATTGAAAACGTTTCTCACTCAAGTGGCTGCTGCAAGAACTACTCCGTGCGGCGTACGATGCTGCCATCTGTGTCACGCATTCACAAAAAAAATGCCGCATACTTTAACCTCGACTATGTCTTTTTATCAACTCACATTCCCGAAAAAGATATTTGAAGACCATACAACTTAAACGCACCTCGTATAATTGTTATATTTTAATTACCGCCAAAATTGATTTATTATTTACGATGCAGAACCGTAGCCAGGGAAGCCGATGAGAGCACTACCCCCTTATAAATAACTATATTGTTTCCTATAATAACGTGACACTTATGAAATTTAAAAAAAATTGGCATTACAAATCTGCGATGACCCATTTGATTGTGCCAAAAAGGTTCCCGATGCTATCGTGCTCGTCATCATTGTAAAAGTACCCTTCCAACCGGAAGTCTTGGTTCGATCAAATATGCAAACGAGTTATAGCATCTAAACACCTTCTCTACCTGTACGTCATAAACATCTTTACTATTAAAGAGTTGATTGAGTGGTCCGTTACTTTGTGACAGTACATTTTAACAATAAAACTACTTAATTACTTTGTTAACTGTCTCTAAATATATTTGTAAAGATTTTACAATTGCGTTATCGCGATTTCGTAGTACAACTACATTGTCAAACGCTTAACTAAGACTAAAACAGATTTTTGATATTTTATGTTTATATGATGAACAGATGTTCCTCTTTAAATCAGCTAAATAATTTACACCCCAACATAAAATTCACACTTGAAAAGGAAACCGATAATAAAATAAATTTCTTAAATATTACAATTTTGAAAAAGAGAAACAGACTAGAATTCGATATCTTCCGCAAACCAACCTTTTCAGATGTCACCATCCCAGCTGACTCAATACACCCTAACTCCCATAAACTGGCAGCCTATAGATCTATGATCCATAGAGCCTTCAATATCCCTCTTAGTAAAAATAATTTTAAAAAAGAACTGGACACAATCAAAAATATAGCACTCAATAACGGCTTCCAACCTAAAATAATTAATACCTTAATAAGCCGTAAACGAAAACAAATTACTCTCAGCTTAATCTACCCCGTAAAAGAGTACCGAGGAAAGAAAACATTCATACCTCTGACATATTTTGGTCCCATCTCGGATAAAATATCCCAAGTTCTCACGACCGAAAAAACAAGAATAGCTTTAAAACCCGCTCAAAAATTATCCAATATATTTTTTAATGCCAAAGATAAAACTAATAAATATATTAAATCAGGAGTTTATAAACTTAATTGTCAAGAGTGCAATAGCTGTTACGTAGGCCAAACGGGACGGAATTTCAAGACAAGATTCGCAGAACACAATGTCTCTTATAGGCTAAAAAAATGAAAAATCACACTTTGCTAAACATTTCTTAGAAACAGGCCATACTTTTCCCAATATCGATTGTTTACAAATACTCCATATGGCACCTAAAGGGTCAAAACTCAACTTCTTAAAATCTATAGAAATTTACAGACATTCAAAGGACCATAATATAAATTTACTGAATAGTCAATTAGACGTAGCAAATTCTCTTTTGTTCAAACTTTTTTAACACATAATAGACCCACATCTGTTCATCATATAAACGTAAAATACCAAAAATCTGTTTTAGTCTTAGTTAAGCGTTTGACAATGTAGTTGTACTACGAAATCGCGATAACGCAATTGTAAAATCTTTACAAATATATTTAGTGACAGTTAACAAAGTAATTAAGTAGTTTTAATCTTTACTATTGCTCGAAAAAGATGCAAACCAACAATCAGCAAGACCAACGAGACAGACACATGATCCGTTGAAACGGTTTAAGTGTGTATGTATTGTGACAAAATCTGTCGAAAAATTCAACTTGTTTGCTGATCTTTTTCCATTATATTTTACTGCCAGCTTTCAGAGAACTATCACCAATTTCCTGTAGGCGTTTCAACTTACCTTTTGGCCGATTTTCAAGGTCTTAATGACATTTCATTATTTTGAAATAATAAACCTTTTTGTAAATCTGTCAATAAATTTTTAATTAGATAGATAAACGGTGGAGAGATTCTGAGATTGTACTAATGAGTATTCGTTATTTGCAGACGTTAGTTACCCATCGTAATGTGGTTTAAATATGAACGAGTAACTGTTGTCTCGTGGTTTCCCCGAGTAAACATCAAAATTTTAGTGCTATTTATAGTTTTTCTGAATTTTTTACATCATTTTAGTCGAGAATATGGAAATTTTCTACCGAATTGACGTGATATAAAATATACAGAAAAATTAAAGATGCAGGTTATGCCCTAACACTTGCAAGGAAAGACCCCCCCCCCCCTAACACACACTACGAGGGTGGACTGAAAAGTCTTGTAAAAACAACGTGAATAAAATTTTTTTGCAAAAATTTCTCAACATACGAGGCTGGTTTGAAAAGTCCGTGCAAAAATAAAAACTACTTATGTGTTTGGGGTAAACCTTTTTTATTTTTCGACATAGTCTCCTTTTAGGCTTATACACTTCGTCCAACGATGTTCTAGTTTATTGATCCCTTCCGAAAAATAGGATTTGTCCAAGTCTGCAAGTGTCTGCAATCACCTCCTCGTTTGAATAAAATCTTTGTCCCGCCAGCCATTTCTTCAAATTGGGGAACAAATAGTAGTCCGAGGGAGCCAAGTCTGGAGAATAAGGGGGATGTGAAACGAGTTGGAATCCTATTTCCATTAATTTTGCGACCACAAGTGCTGAGGTGTGTGCTGGTGCGTTGTCGTGATGGAAAAGGACTTTCTTGTGGGCCAATCGCGGGCGTTTTTCTTGCAGCTCGGTTTTCAAACGGTCCAATAACGATGAATAATATTCACCTGTAATAGATTTACCCTTTTCCAGATAGTCGATGAGGATGATCCCTTGCGAATCCCAAAAGACAGTCGCCATAACCTTTCCGGCCGAAGGAACGGTCTTCGCCTTTTTTTTGGTGCAGATTCCCCTTGGTAACCCATTGTTTAGATTATTGTTTGGTCTCAGGAGTATAGTAATGTATCCATGTTTCATCCACAGTGACGAAACGACGCTTAAAGTCCTACGGATTCTTCTGGAACAGCTGCAAACCATCATTGCAACACTTCACACGATTCCGTTTTTGGTCAAGCGTGAGCAATCGCGGCACCCCATCTTACGGATAGCTTTCTCATGTCCAAATGTTTATGCAAAATATTATGTACCCGTTCAGTCGAGATGCCCACAGCACTAGCAATCTCACGCACCTTAACTCTTCTGTCATCCATCACCATATCATGGATTTGATCAATGATTTCTGGAGTCGTAACCTCCACAGGCCGTCCAGAATGTTCAGCGTCACTTGTGCCCATATGACCATATCAAGCTTCTCTTTAGTCTCCTGAGGCGTTTTGCCTTTTATAAAGTAATGTTTAATTACCACACGAAATTCTTTTTCGTCCATTTCTTGAAAATCACTCGACTTCCTTGATTCACACGAATGCCAAACACAAAGAAATAGACCAATATGGCTGAAACTTGGTGTGCGTTCATTCAAGAGATGCTACTAACTAAACATGTCCTCGATACGCGAGGGTGGTGCCATCTCTCGGACTTTGCACGGACTTAAACCAGCCTCGTAGTCTGCATTGAGCTCAGAGCACAGAAAAAAATGATTTCGGACTGTGCATAATAATCATTTACAGCACAGATAACCTCTTTATTCGATGAAAACTTCTACCCCCCCCACCCCTCCAAGCCAATTTTTGAGGTTAGGAAGCAAAAAAAAGTCATCTGGAGAACAGGACAGGTAGGGAACTATTTTAAACCTCAGCTCGTGTACTTATAAGCAGGCGTATTATTTTGGTGAGGGAGCACCTTTTTTGCGCGCTAATCTTGGTCGCTTTTGCTTTAACTCACTATACAAACGATCCAATAACGCTGTGGATCAGAGGCATTCGTTGTTTTTTGTCCTTTTTAAAATAGTCAATCATGATGATACCCTATGAACTTCAAAAAACAGTTGCCATTACTTTTCCCGCTTATAAAATTGTTTTCTTCGATGTATTTTCACCCTCGCCAGCCGACTGTTATGACTGTCGTCTTGTCTTCGGGGTGTAATGGTGGATCCACGTTTCGTCTGCAGTCACAATACGTCGCCGTAAATCCTCAGATTACGTTACAACTTTTCCAGACACAATTACGTTTTTGGTCTGCGGTCTACAAACAAGACACCCGTCGCTTACTCAGCTTTTTCACTTGTAACACTGATCAGTTACAATAGCATCCAACAAACAACTACGCGTTGCATCTGTTTGAAACTTTAAACACAACCATTACAAGAATCACGCTTACCTACAGGCATGCCCTTTAACAAAATTTCCCGCCATTTCCTAAAAAATTACCAGTTACCAGTATTATCAGTTCACCCTCGTATATTAACATGTTGAAAATTATAATGTTATAATAATAATGATATTAATTTTCCTGTATGTATAGCTTTTTTCTCAATTTTTGATAGAATTCGTGGTACCGTATATAAGTCATTGACTGACGTTGTAAGAGAAAGTGAAATAAGAAAAAGAGATCCGGACGTATATACGGGGAGATTCGAAAAATTCGTAAGTATAAAAATTTAAATTGACTACCTAACATATTAGTAAAAGAATGGTTATAGATTTTTACATAGGGCATAACATCATGTTTCTTCCTCTCTTTTTTTTTATTTTAGAAGAATAAAAAAATTTTGAGCGAATTAATATTTTATTCGTAAAACCTCGAATACCCTGTATAGAAATCTATAGGCAGGTGAAGGGTTTGAGCCAATGTATTAGTGTTTTCTAACTGAATTGTTGTTGGCATGGTGGTTATTAGTTTTTAGGCTTTTGTTGTTGAGATGACCTACCTAAGTTTAATTTGTGTACATGTATTTTTGTAAAGATATTTTCTATTAACTTTCAACATCAAATTTTACTTCAGTATACTTCTCAACTTGTCAGTTACAAATTAAGTTTTCTCCATGAATTTTATCCATGCCCATCCGTCCACGATGCGGGGCCGTCAACATGCAGATATCTTAAAAATTAAAACGAGATTTAAACTCGAACATATATTCAGTGTACCAACATATGTAATCAAATAAGCCTTATGTACTCGATCTCTGTGAAACCAAAATCAGTTCATCGAGCCGCAGTTAACTTTCTCTATCCTAGGTACGACTTCTATTCGCGGTTTAGGCGTAACTTTGAAATCTGTCATTTTCTCAAAAGCGGTCTCTTTTACCCACGAGAGGAGGCCCTGGAGCCCCGAAACTTTGGTGTTATGTGGTTAAAAATAACGATTTATCGAACCTCAAGGTTTATCCACTGCCTGTATCAACCATCAAAGGATACTAACTTTAGAACACTTTTCGCTTCTCTTGCAGACACCATCCTGTATGGAATTCACAGTCGAGAGACATCTGTAAATGTATCAGAGTAGAAGGGATACATTTATTTTTAAACTGTTGATAATTTACAGCTTTGTATTGACTATGTGAATATTGTCATTGTCCATTAAAATCCAACACTGGGGGGCCGAAATAATTTCTGTAAATTGTTGTATTAGTTACCGAACTATTTGATGAGATTAACTGTTAAGGCAATATGTCAGACATGCTCGTCATCTGATGGTAAAGTTCTTAAATTTATTTTTCTTTGTTGAAAATGCCATGAAAATAATAATTCTCGCGTCAATACCAAGCGATTAGTACAACTATAATAAAAGTTTCCAGTATTACGCGGGCGGTTCAAAAAGTATCGCTGAAATCACAGCATTACATGAAGTTAATACCCTAACAATTTGAAGCTCCCTCGTATCGAAGATACATGCTTTGAGAAGCGAAAAGAAATGAATAAATCTCGAAGGGTGGTTTCTTTGAGAATACAATATTTTAATATGAAATAGTTATTTTGATCCTGAGTTTCTCGGAAACTATTGAAGGTAGAGACATATTTTTAATTTTAGCCAAATTCTCTCTATTCCCTGGGTTTATCATAGTATTTCTGTTTCGGTTAAAAAGGCAGTATACTATTTATATTCAATATACGATATTAAAGTCCATTAATGTGTTAAAATCCGTTATTATAACAGGTTAGGGCATGGATAAAGATGTTGCAAGTCTTTAGCTTTATCATATATTTCAATATATACAGAGTGTTTTTCAAGAGTCATAATCACTTCACCTAATAAGTATAAATAAGAGTTATCAAAAAACTATCACATCCTAAAGGCGTACTTAGTCGCATCAAAACAGTTTTTTATTGAAAAAAGAAATGTAAACAAGTCGTAAAAGATACACATTTTAATGTAATCTACAATGTTTGAACTTAGAAAGCACTCTGTATAGTTAATAGAAAATATCTTTTATGGGTTTAATATTTGTGTATCCACGTACTCTTATTCTTTCCTTATACGAACGTATCTCTGTAGTGTTTCTCTTAATCTAACTTCCTTCCTAAACAGCACGCATTTCAAGGCACCTAAAAAGCAACTGCGTCAGCCGTTGGTCGGTGTCAGACCGATCAAATTCCGTCGTTTGTTTTATCCGTTATGTGTTGGTTTGTTTTTTAACATATGTGTGGGTATTTGGCTTTAGAAAAAGAACCAAAACGGCTGGAAAAATGTGTGTTTTTTCTCCGACAGAAATATAATAAAACGTTGGATAAGGAAACGACAAAAATCCGTATCGCCCCAGACGATCATTGTGCAACATAGAAAAAGCGAACCCTGAAGATTATCGAGCAGCTCGAAACAAGATATAAGATTTTAGAAATTTAGAGAGTCGCTCTGTTTTCTCCTGTTGTGTAAAAAAGTTTGAAATTTTTAGGGGATTGGCAAAAACGAAAATATTCAGTAATGTTGCTAGTTTAATCAACTGTAATATTTTTATTAACTTCTATTAGGTCAAACATATGTTTTTTAAGTTATGATAAACTTATATACAGGGTGTTATGGAAATTACTGCATATATTGGAACTGGCCTAGTAGCAATGCCGATTGTATAGGATTCACCTGAAAAAGCAGATCTCAATAAAATGAAGATGTTGTTTTTGCTCCGCCACTGGTAAACAAGGCAATTAAACACTATGGCCGATTATTAATTAGAACGTGACATTTGCAGTGTTGATGAGATTTAAGTCAATGAATGCGCATTGTATGAACAGAAGCAATATGCTTGCGCCTGAACTAGTTGGTATAGCCTGTCCCAAAATATAAGATCCTGTTTTTGCCGTTTTAAGTGGGCAATATAAAAATTCCGACCCTTTATTTATGATAGGTTGCAGAGATGGACTTAAGAATTTTAGTCATTAATGCAAATAAATAAAATTATAAGTGTTTTTGGTCTACCTGTTCGTTTAGTAATTGATTGGAGTTTTTCCGTTTGTTAATTTCAAGACATTCAAGCAAATTTAATTTTTTAGATTTATTTTCTACATGTAGGATTTTTAACGTATCATCAAAATTATCGGATTCGTTTATTATATGGGTTGCGTAATGTGAATTGTTCTTATTTTTTAAATAACCATGTTTATGTTCTTTAATGCGAGTTTCAAAAGATCTACCAGTTTGTCCTACGTAGCTTTTAGTACAAGATCCACAATTTAATAAATAAACTCCTGATTTTAAGGAATTAAATTACATAGAAAGGATTTCCCTATTAGACCAGTTGTATCGTTTGTTACGGCACCATCAATGAAACTATCACAAAAAACTCATCCTTTTACTACGACAACATTGCAAGTTTAAACCGAAATATAGTATAGCCAATGCCTATGAACTAATCGATAAAATTAAAAATATTAACTTACCGGAAAATTCTAGAATTATCTCATTTGATGTACAAAACTTATTTCCTAGTATCCCACCATATGAAGTCATAGAATTAGTACTAAGTTGGGAATGTGGAA
The DNA here is from genome assembly GCA_019049505.1 of Pachyrhynchus sulphureomaculatus. Taxonomy (NCBI): domain Eukaryota; kingdom Metazoa; phylum Arthropoda; class Insecta; order Coleoptera; family Curculionidae; genus Pachyrhynchus; species Pachyrhynchus sulphureomaculatus. Next base: position 220,097,540 of record CM032449.1, read on the forward strand.
TCTTGGCACAATGATACTACTCAGTATATATCACCACTACACGCTAACCATGTTAGCTTCATCAGGAGCGATGATTGACTGTCAATCATCGCTCCTGATGAAGCTAACATGGTTAGAGAAACGAGCGTCGAGTGCAAAAATAAAGTGTTTGGTGTAGTGGTGATATATACTGAGTAATAGAATTAGTAGATAAGCTCTTAATCAAGAATAAATTAAACAAAATTATTAAACGGGATATTTTAGATTTACTTACGACGTGCTTGGATCAAAACTATTTTGAATTCAACGACAACTTTTATACATCTAAAGAAGGTCTAATAATGGGTAATGCTTTAAGTCCGTTACTAGCGGAAATTTTTATGGATCATTTAGAACTAAAAATTTATCAAAACGCGGTAAGCAAAAATATTGTTTACTGGTATAGATATGTTGACGATATCATTTCCTGTTTCACGGGAACAGATAGACAACTAACAATCCTCCTTAACTTCCTAAATAATTTGCATCCTAATATTAAATTTACCATAGAATTAGAAACCAATAACTCTATAAATTTCTTAGACATATCTATATCAAAAGTGAACAATAAACACGATTTCTCGATTTTTCACAAACCTTCACATACTGACACAGTCATACACAATAGCTCATCCCACCCGTATCTTCACAAAATGGCAGCTTTTAACTCTTTCATACATAGATTGTTACATATCCCCATGACTAAAACTAATTTTAACGAAGAATTAAACATAATCAAACAAATAGCAATTAATAATGGATATGACCCCAACATTATAGATAATATCTTGAATAAAAAATCCTTTAAACCAGCAATATCTCTAATTTATCCCACAATTAATGACAAAAAAGGAAAATTTAGTACACTCACATACACAGGGAAAATAACTAGAACAATTTCCAAACATTTAATAAAAAAGAACAATAAAATAGCATTCAAAACCAGTAATTCCTTAGGGAGTATAATTTTGAATAACAAAACCAAGTCTAAGAATTTCTTAAAATCAGGAGTTTATTTATTAAATTGTGGATCTTGTACTAAAACCTACGTAGGACAAACTAGTAGATCTTTTGAAACTCGCATTAAAGAACATAAACATATTTATTTAAAAAATAAGAACAATTCATATTACGCAACCCATATAATAAACGAATCCCATAATTTTGATGATACGTTAAAAATCCTACGTGTAGAAAATAAATCTAAAAAAATAAAATTTGCTTTAATGTCTTGAAATTAGCAAACGGAAAAACTCCAATCAATTACTAAACGAACAGGTAGACTTAAACCATTCACCCTTACATAATCTTTATTAGTTCTCGGAAATAGTACCACAGATTTGCATTCTTAAAATAATTCTGTCTGTAAATAGTATAATAAAATGATTAGCATAATCTTAGGTAATTAACGATAGTTTTAAGCACTATTTATCAGGATAACTACTAAATATTTTTCTTTCCTATTTACTTCTGAAGAAGCCATTGTATGGTGAAACAATTGTCAAGTGACTTTAAATATATTGGAAATTAAAACATAGTGTTGTTATTATATAATTTTAAAAATAAATGTCATTTTCTAACATATATTCTTGTATTTCCGATTTGGTGTTGGCTGCATTAGGAACCTTATTTAGTAGGCGACTGTAGTAACTTGCATTGTCCATAACTATAACACTCTGTTCGGGAACATTTGGCAAAAGGGAGTTTTAAAACCAATTTTCAAAAACTTTTGCGGTCGTGTCTTCGTGATAGAATCTTTTATGTTTTTTGCAGATAATAGTAGACAATTTGAAACCCAGCCCTTTTCAGATCCAGCATGCAAAATGGTTATTCGTTTACTTTTATTTGTATGTATTAGTCTAACATTCTGTACCACTGTCAACCCACCTTTTTTACACAGTGTCATGGGTATCGAACCATGTTTCGTGAAGGTAAATTATGGGCCAGTACTCTGATACTTTTTAATTTCTTGTAAATAAGTATGTCGCAAGATTCATATTCTTTGTGACTCCATCACTACTTGCTTTTGTTGATTTTTCGGAACGTGAATCCTATTCTTAAGAGAATGCTATGAAGGGTGGATCGGCCACAATGTATATTAATCCCGTCCTGTACCAATCTTAATTTTATTTTGTCTAGTGTCGGCATCAACTGCTCTTCATACATAGAATATATTTTTCTTCTGATGACGTCTTTTTCACAATCGTCTATATGGTGGTGATGGTTTTCCTACAATACCCTTAATCGTGAAATTGGGGTTTTTGTTAGTTCACTGGTCTCTTGCAGAGCACTTTGTTTATTCAAATTTCTTTTTACCAAACTGTCGTAAACATTTTTCACTCTGTGTTTAGCGTCAAGTAATAAATGTTTTCTCTTGCGATAGCCACTATTGCAATTTTCCCACGGACGCCACATAATTAAAATAGAACCGTTAGGTTGTAAGTTTTAGGTAAAACTAAAAATAATAAAAAGTATCTTTCGAATCTTAATGGAGACCTGTGGTCATTAGGTCTATTTTATCAAATACTTAAAGGGCTCCAAACCCGGTTGCCAGGTAGTAAATATATAGGTAAAAATAGATCCAGGTGCAAGTATATAAGGTATACAAAACAGGTAAAATAAAAATACGTTTATCGTAATACCTGGCAACTATGCACAAAACCTTAAAAGAGTCGTTTATTGCTCCATTGAAAAAACAAAAAGGCAGAATCTTATATCTTGGGATTTACTTTACACTGGCGGCTTTTCGGGTGCGAGTTGGTTTGGCAATAAGATCTAATTTTGGCCTTTTTTTTAATTTTTCAAAAATTTTCGAATTTGAAAAATGTATCGAATGTCACTTTTTTCGATATATGCAGTGATTTCCATAACACCTTACGTAGAGTAACAGAAGAGAATAGAGCCTGTCTAAAAATATGTTAAAAAAGTTTAGGATCATCATTTTTTAAGGAACCAAAATGAGTAGTGCTTCCTTTTAATTTTTTAAAAATACATTTAGAAAAAAATAGTTTTAGAGGTTTTTAAATAAACTAAAAAAAAGACGGAGTCTAGTGTGATAGAGAAAGTCTCCTGATATACTTTTTAGCTAGAGTATTAAAGAAATAAACTACGCACAGTATTTTTTATAAGAATTATATTATCGTCCATTTGGTGTACATATTTATTTTTTTTAAATAATATAGTTTAAATGATTTAAAGAAAGGGACCAAGTAAGCCTCATTGTTTTTGTATCAGAAAGCTTAATAGAGCTTATTTCTAACTTATAATTTAGTCGCCATATATAGGAAGTGTAGGCAATAACTGAAACTAACTGCGCACAAGAAGCAATAACTAATTACCATATACGCATAATTGTAGATTTATTCCATTATATCTAATATTTTAGCTTTTTGCTTTTAGATTTTTAGGAACGTTTGTAAGCTTTATTGGTTTCTGCATAGACTTTTTTTCGTCTTTAGTGTTCCGTACTAAAATTAAAAAAAAAACCGGTCAAGTGCAAGTTGAACTTGCACAATTAGTGTTCCGTACGTTGATTGTTTTTAAAATAAAAATTTTTGTTAGGGTGGTATAAAATGATCAGTGACTTCACAAAACACACCCCCAAATAAGTTTTCAACAAAGTTTGTTTCCAATCTTTACTGAAAACTGGTGACCTTGAAATTTTGTTTTTTTTTATATACCTAATAAATTATTAAAGGTAATGCACTCGTGATAATTTTCATTCAATCTATACCCCGTGGAGAATATTCCAGAATTTTTTTCAAAATTTTTTGATCAGTACTTTTCGAGATAAGGTAGGGGACAGCGATTTTTTGAAAGTAATACGAAGAAAAGTGTGCGCAAGTATAATATTATATATATATATATATATATATATATATATATATATATATATATATATATATATATATATATATTTTACTCGTGTTTTCACAAGCTTTCATTTGACACCACACTCGATGACCTAGTAAAAAAAATTTATTTTCACTTCCGATTTCACCCCTCAAAACGAACCCCTTAAGTCAAAATTTATGTTACGGTGGTATAAAATGATCAGTGACTTCACAAAACACACCCTAAATGAGTTTTCAACAAAGTTTGTTTCCAATCTTTACTGAAATCTGATGACCTTGAAATTTTTGTTTTTTTTATATACCATATAAATTATTAAAGGTAATGCACTCGTGATAATTTTCGTTCAATCTACACTCCGTGGAGAATATTCCAGAATTTTTTTCGAAATTTTTTGATAAGTACTTTTCGAGATAAGGCCCGGGACAGCGATTTTTCGCGAATTTTTAAAAATAATACAAAGAAAAGTGCGCGCAAGTATAATATTATATATATATATATATATATATATATATATATATATATATATATATATATATATATATATATATATATTTTACTCGTGTTTTCACAAGCTTTCATTTGACACCACACTCGACGACCTAGTAAAAAAAATTTTTTTTCACTTCCGATTTCACCCCTCAAAATGAACCCCTTAAGTCAAAATTTATGTTACGGTGGTATAAAATGATCAGTGACTTCACAAAACACACCCCAAATGAGTTTTCAACAAAGTTTGTTCCCAATCTTTACTGAAATCTGATGACCTTGAAATTTTTGTTTTTTTTAAATACCAGAAAAATTATTAAAAGTAATGCACTCGTGATAATTTTCGTTCAATCTAAACCCCGTGGAAAATATTCCAGAATTTTTTCGAAATTTTTTTGATAAGTACTTTTCGAGATAAGGCCCGGGACAGCGATTTTTTCGCGAATTTTTAAAAATAATACAAAAAAAAGTGCGCGCAAGTATAATATTATATATATATTTTTTACTCGTGTTTTTCACAAGCTTTCATTTGACACCACACTCGATGACCTAGTAAAAAAATTTTTTTTTCACTTCCGACTTCACCCCCCAAAACTAACCCCTTAAGTCAAAATTTAATTCTCAAAACCACATGGCTCTGATGAGGCCATCAATTCCTATATTATTACCAAATTTCACCTTTCTATGTCAAATAGTTTCGGAGAAAATCGGGTGTGACAGACAGACAGACAGACAGACAGACACCGAAGTGATCTTATAAGTGTTCCGTACGGAACACTAAAAACGGAACACTTCGGCGTCTCTCTGTCTGTCACAGTCGATTTTCTCCGAAACTACTTGACATAAAAAGAGTTTTGAAAGATAAATTTTTGACTTAAGGGGTTAGTTTTGTGGGGTGAAATCAGAAGGTAAGGTCATCGAGTTTCTTTATACTGTTTTTAAAAACTTGCTAAAAATCGCTGTCCCTATTTCTAAAAGTACTGTTCAAAAAATTTCGAAAGAAATTCTAGAACATTCTTCATAAGGTGTAGATTTAATGAAAATTAGCACGAGTGCATTACCTTTGGTAATTTATGTGGTATATATGTATATAAAGAAAAAATTGGAATATGTTAATAATAGTCCATGCATCTATTTGAATAACATTGTGACAAATGATAAAAGATACTAGTTCTACTCCAGACAGAACCTTCATTGACCTAATCCTAATGATATAGAAGTTCACGATGCAGAAAGTTTGTGCCCGAATCCTAGATATTGATTTTTGAAAACTCATTTGGAGTGTATTTTGTGGAGTCGTTGATCATTGTATGGATATAATGGAACACCAATTGCACCAGTTCAACTTGCACTTAGCTGGGTTTTTTTATGGACAATATTGACAAAAAAAAAGAGTAACCACAAAGAAGTGTGAATTTTAGCCTGTTTTTGCAGCCTTCATAACTTGGAGACAAAAAAAGCAAACTTAACGTAAAATGTCTTAAATTAAAACTATCTAGAAGGATCTATTTTTCAATTTTTGTATTTAAGAATAACTGCCATCTATTTTGGGGGTTCAAAGTTAAAAATGTGAAAATAAATAAGATTTTACCGCAAAATTAAAGTTATTTTTTAGATTAAAATAGCTCCAACATGAATTTCAACCCCCTCTTAGGAGATGGTTATCGCTTAGCGATAAGTTTAGAAAACGTGTAAGTCCAGCGCTATATTCTCAGTATTTTTATTATTCTTCCTATTTTTTCCCTAGTATTGGGAGTCATGTTTGGCAGGATCCCCTATTAATTGCGGCCTTCTTTTAGAGGGTGGTTTTTGATTGACTATATGGTATTAGGTAGAGAATATGTAAATAATTAAAATCTATTTTCATGAAATACACATCATAAATATGTTTTTTTATTTTCTGTTATAAACGTATTTATTTTCACCCTTTTAATAAGGGGGGACTTCTTCATGTTCCTCCATCTACTCCTGTCCTGTGCCACCTCATACCATCGCCTGCCTGCATGTTTTCTCACATCATCCAACCAACGTTTTTGTGGACTGCCAACACTTCTCTTGAATGAGATGTTCTGTTGGGCCATTCGTCCAGGTTTTGTCTGGTCACATGTCCAGCCCACTCCCACTTGAGGGATGCTGCTCTCTCTATGACATCTGTAATCCCCGTTCTGGACCTCGTGTCAACGCTTCAGATTCTATCTCTTATGCTCACCCCCAGCATTGCTCGTTCCATTCCACGTTGTGCTACTCTCAACTTTCTGATACTGTCTTCCGTCAAAGTGATCATTTTCATTCCATATGTTAAAACTGGCAGGATACAACTTTCAAATGCTTTTCTTTTTAAGGAATTTGGGATGCTTTGTTTCTCAAGATCCATCACATTTTACCAAACGCAGCCCAGCCCAATCGGATTCTTCAGTGTATTTCCGCCCGTTGGTTTGCTTTGTCTAGTTTAAGAAGATGCCCCAAATATACATATTCCTGTACATTGGTTAACGTGTTATTATTAATTTTAAAATTTTTATTGCTGTTTGACATAATTTGTGTTTTATCTAGGTTCATTTCAAGGCCTATCTGTTCTGCAGCTTTATTTAATTCGTTTAACATGAGCTCCAACTATGTCGTCGGCGAACCGCAGATAATTCGGAAATCTTCCATTCGCATTTATTCCCTTCCGTTCGTGTGGACAGTTTCGGTGACGCTGTATCGCCCTACCTAACTTCTCTTTTTAATGGAATTTTGCCAGTTATGGTGCCTTCGTTTACTCTTATGTGCATTGAGGCATAATTGTAAATGTCTTTTTATATCGAGATTCTTTGAGGATAGTCCATAGTTCTAGTGTGTCAAAAGCCTTTCGAAAGTCAACGAAAGCCACATGCAATGGGATATTATATTCCTGACACTTCTCTATTATGTTTTTCGTTGTTTGTATATGATCCATAGGACTGAACCCCCTCCTAAATCCAGCCTGTTCTACTGATTGATAAAAGCCTAGATGGTTCGTTAGTCTTGTGATTATTTTTGAGAACAATTTATATAGATGGGATAAAAGACTAATTGGTCTGTAGGTGTTAATGTCTGATCTACTAGGAAGTAAAAGTGGGAGAATTTAGATGAGAATCCTCGCCGATCTCAACTGGAGCCCGCAAACGGACTCTGAGTGACTCAGCAAGCAGTTTCTCATCATCTACATAAGCTGGAGCAATTTGCAACGCCGTTGGACCCTAGAAGTCCATACTGCCTCCCACTGTCTTTCTTCCTTATATTATTCATCTGCTCGAGAAGATTGAAAATCCAGTGTATAGTTTTGCTAATGACATAAAATTATTTTGAACAGAAACCGTTTTAAATGATTTATTATCCCTGAGACGTGAATAAATACAACAATTTCTGGTAATTTTTTCACGAACACAACATCTTCCTTAGCGATGGAAGAAAGAAAATCGTTAGCCAGAATTTTAAGAAATATTCTTCTTATCATATAATGTATGTAATATTTCGTAGTAGAATAAAAAAAACTTTCATCCTTATAACAATAGATATATTCTTTATAAGTTCGGATTTTGTAGGACCAATAATATTATTTTCGAAATATATAAAATTCTTATGCAGGAAGGAATAAAGCTTATAAATTATAAATAATATTAATTTTAATCAATTTTACAATTCGGCGATTTTTTTACTTTTTTTATGAATGTTATAAGTTTTTAGGTCATTTGTCTTAGACTGAACATGTATAGTGAATTTGATAAAACCCACTCAAAGTATAGTGACGCTTGAAAAAAACCGTTTTTCCTTTTATCTGCGTTTTTGAAAATAAACATAAGAAAATTTAAGTGTTCTAGAGTGGCCTTTTGGGTAGTGCTTACCTGAAAATGGAATAAAACAATGACAAAATGGATGCTTATACTGCACTCTGTGTGTGATTTATTTAAAGTCTTTCCAAACGAAGCGGCCAGCACGGCTGACACTTAATTGCAGAAGCGCACCTTCCCGAGCTTCCCGCTCGAAGCCATAGATGGCGTTGGTGAAGCAACTACAGGCGAATCGAAAGATCCGCACTTCAGAAGTTCCCCAAAGTGTTCTTTGTATTTGCCGGACCATCCCAAGACGCGTTTCGCCGTATCACGGCTCATCAGTTGGGCTAGGTTCAGCAAATACAAAGAACACAATTTGAGCCCTTATCCAGGTTCTAACGGAAAACAATGACAAAATAGATGCTTATACTGCACTCTGTCTGTAACTTATTTCAAATTTGAGGTCCAAGGACTGAAATTGTGTTCTTGTATTTGCTGAACCTAGCCCAACTGATGAGCCGTGATACGATGAAACGCGTCTTGGGGTGGTCCGGCAAATAGTTTTCTTCATCAACGCCATGGAATAAAACAATGTTAATTTTTCCAAATTCTTTATGAATACATCTAGAGCGCAAGGCGATGTTTCTAAAAATCATAATTTTTGACATTGCTAGCGTGTACAGTCGGTCCATAGTTCGTCCAGTCCCATCAACGTCGATGCTTGGCATCTTCGAAGCATACTTTCGACGAAATATCCCGCACATGTTGGGGCAAAGATTTTCAAATTGTCCGAATTTGCCGTGACAGCGGCTTCACTGTGTACACCTTTTTACTACGAAACTTGTGCTTGATGAATGACCACATGTTCTCGATTAGTTTTTGATCGGACTACTGAGATGCCCAATCTATTGTGACTATACCGAATTTCCATTTTCACTGTCTACCCGTTGTATTCCTATGATTGGAGTTGTTATCCTTTTGAAGACTCCACTCCTCATTTTTATCCATTAACCATTGGCAGTCGGTATTAATGCCTTTTTATAAATTTGGAGCATTTTTTAAGCTCTGAAATTGTAGGAAAAAATGAAGGGTCTCCCCAAACCTTTATCTAAAAGACAAACCTAAATATGGATTTTCACGGCGCTGAACCAATCAGTTAATGGATATTGACAAGACTTGTGGAGTGATAATATAACCCCAATATGAAGCTTTATCGGAAAAAATTACATTGCTCCAGTCTCGATTTGTGTATTCCTCTGCTCACGCGAGTCGTTTTTTTTTTTGTGCCTGCTGAACAATAAGAGTCGATTCTGGCAGCCCCCTGCGGCCAGGGCATACTACCCCAAAATTATTACTAAGAGAGTGATAAATAAGATTCAATTTATTTAAAGTAAAAGTCATGAAATATCAGGAGGTTGCTTTCGATAATATTTTTTATTAATAAAAAATATTGACAGAACATTTCCCCCCATCCTAAATGTTGACAGAACGCTGTACATGTTTGTTTAAAAAAATTCTATTTTTGTTATTTCTTGAAATTTTAACAAAATAAATAAAATATATGTAGGATAGGTAATATAAGAAGCCAGAACAAAATTCCATCACTAACTATTTGCCAGAGCGAAAAACGTTCCGACGTTAGTGCAAGCGAGACAGTTATATAGCGGCCTGCGGTTAAAGAGAGAACGAAAGTAACACGGGCTAAATATATAAAATTTATTGTAAAAATAAAAAAAAACATTTATTTAATGTATCAGAAATCATTAATTTTTTGTTCATCTTCTTCATCAACTTGATCATCATCCTGATGACGCCATCCACAATAGATATGTATATTACATTAAAATTCCGGGTTTCAATCTGTTCGTCTAACAATGAATTTGCACGACATTTCGCCAAAATCTCATTTGGCATTTTCAAGTTCTCTTACTGCTGTTGCTACTCGATACTGTGATCTTGCTGCTGCTGCCGCTCGAAGCTAACTGTTAGTTCAAGTTAGCTTCGAGCGGTAGCAGCAGCAAGATTATAGTGTCCAGTGGCAGCAGCAGTAAAAGCACTTGAAAATGCCAAATGAGATTTTGGCGAAACGTCGAGCAAATTCATTGTTAGATGAACGGATTGAAACTCGGAATTTTAATATATTACTTTCCACCATCCATGAAAACCTCTATTGTAACATATATATATATATATATATATATATATATATATATATATATATATATATATATATATATATATATATATATAATATGTATATATATATATATATAATATATATATATATATATATATATATATACAGTGCGATCTCGATAATCCGGTCTAATTAAAACCGCGGTGATCCGAATTATTTATATTAAAAAACGAATCATTTAATACGAAACAACTAAAAAATAGTACATACATAGAATAATATTTAAAATAGAAGCATATCTTATCAAGATTTATCTTATTTTGTAAAAAAAATGTAATTTTTGTTTGCTTGACCCTTCTCTGGTTCATCATAAAAGCAATTTCTTTTAATCTTTAAAGTACAAGAACATCACTTAGAGGGATATCATTTTCTCTCATGCACACATTGAAACTTTTAACTACCTCATCATTCTTCACAGTGTTCTTAACAGTCTGGTTTGTATTAGTATTTAACTCTGAACCTTCATTATCACTCTCGTGTTGTTCATCTGTATCATCTATGTCTTCCACTGGTAACAAATCTTCATCATTTTCAAGCCAATTACATATTTCCACGTTCGTGAGATTCTGCTCAGTGAGAACATTCAGCGTATCTGAAACATCTGTTAAATATTTACGAATTAACCAAAAAAAATACTAAAAGAAAAATTTCAGGCTTTATCTTTCATTTCTTCATTCGTGGAAAGCAAATTGTGCCGCAATTCACATCATATTCAGTGTCTGGGTTGGTATCTGCCACATAAGCCATAATTTTGTGCCAGCACTTTTTCAAGACTTCAGGGGGGACTTTTTCACATGAATTGTATAGTAGATATACAGCATCTTTTAGGTTAACCTAATAAGGTTCTCTTCATTATTTGATAAAATATGGGCTAAAAGACTTTTCCGATAAAACAATTTTATATAGTCTGATTGCAGTCTGGTCCATAGGCTGCAAAACTGCAGTACAATTTGGTGGAAGAAATAATGTTGTAAACTGTTCATCCTCACTAGGCAGCTCTTCTATAGTTCCATGGCTCAAAGCGTTATCAACGATTACACAGGGTTGGTGTCAAGGTTTTTTTGAGCTGATTCTATATCAATTTGATGTCCTGAATTCAAATAACGTATTCATTTGTACCTAGGAGCTCAAATTTTTAAGATATAGACAATATTAGGATAAAATAAATAGAGTTACAGAGTATTATGGGGGGTATAACGGGGGTCGAAATGCCTTGAGAGGTGTGAGTCGGGCAATTTTAGAGAAATATAAGTTACATTATTGTAACTCAAATCCGTAAGTGTAGTAAACAAAAGTAGATACGAAATTTTTATTTTAGTTATACAAAATACAATATTATGTCGTACTTACAAACAAAAAAAAAAACATTGAAGAAATGAAATAGTCACTCAACACTTGGAAAGCTTCTTTTCCGCGACATTCTTGAATGTTTTTTTAAACAGTCCCCTTTTTAAACTCCAGCAGTAATCTGCCATCATGTGCATGTCCCATCTTCCTTGGTAGCGGTCCTCCATAACTTTAATATCTTGGTGAAATCTTTCACCTTGTTCCTCACTCATGTCTCCTAAATTTTCTGGAAAACGGTCTAAGTGGCTGTGTAAATAGTGTATTTTAATACTCATATTGCACCCTAAGGATTTGAAACTATTAAGCATCTTGTTAACCATTTCAACATAGTTTTGAGCTTTATGTTTGCCTAGAAAATTTTCTACAACTGCAACAAATGATGTCCAAGCTTCTCGTTCAACTTGATTCATTGAATTTATGAAGGCAAGATCCTTAATTAATTGTCTTATTTGTGGGCCGTCAAATATCCCTGCTTTGAGTTTTTCTGTGCTCAACTGATGCATTTTTACCCCTGTATATGCAAAACAAGACCCATTCTTATCAAGAGCCTTTACAAATTGCTTTATTAAGCCCAACTTTATATGTAACGGAGGAAGTATGATTTTTTCTCTTTCAACCAAAGCGTCGTTAATGACATTCTTTTCCCCAACGTCCATGTTTTCTCTCTGAGGCCAATCTTTTCTAACCCAGTGATGTGTTTTGTCCCTACTATCCCAGAGGCACAAGAAACACGGATATTTCGTGTAACCACTTTGCTGCCCAAGAAGAAAGTTTACCATTTTTAAGTCTACACAAATCATCCATTGATGTTCGTAATACTTCTATCTTCTGCAAGACCAAAGCTATGGTATTATATTCTTCTTTCAGTTTCGTTGAGTGAGCTAGTGGTATTGAACCATATTTATTCCCATTATGTAGAAGGACACATTTTAAACTTCGCTTTGAACTGTCAATAAATAGGCGCCAATCATCTGGAATATATTCAGAAAGTCCCATTTCTTTCATGAGTCCCCTAATTTCGTGACAAAATACAAGATTGTCTTCTTGAGAAAAGAATGGTAGCAGATCTTTTTCTCTTATACGGTAAAAGGTAATTTTGGTTCCTTGTACCAGTAAATTTTTGTCGTTCAACCTAGAAGCCAGTACTTCAGAAGCTTTTTTCGATAAATTGAGATCCCTGGTGAGATCATTTAATTCATTTTGATTGAAGCGTTGAGGAACTGATGACGTCCCCTCATAGTCACTGTTAGTTTCATTAGCATCAGAACTTTTATTAGCATCAGAAGAGCGATCAGAGGGAAAATATTCGTCATCAGAGATATGTGGTAGCTGATGAAATGTTGGAATCGGTATTTCATCTGAGTGCGGGATAGGGCGTATTGCCGAGTCTAAATTGGGATAAGTCCACTTACTGCGGTTATTTCGATTGATTCCATTAGTATTTACTAAACAGAAATAACAATCATTGAAGTGGTTTTTTGGTTCTCTCCAAACCATTGGTACGCCGAATTTTAGACATTTTCTTTTCCCGGTAGTCCACTGCCGTAAATGCTCTGTACAAGTTTTACATACGAGATGCGGGGCCCACGTTTTGTCCTGATCACCAAGCTTAACTCCAAAGTATCCAAGATACGCTCGCTTTACAAAGTCAGTAATAGTTTGTCTGTTTTGTTGAAACATGTATTCTCCGCATATATAGCAAAACACATCAGGTTGATTTACACAACTTCTTCTTGAACTGGAACCTGAACTCATTTTAATTCTGTTCAATAACACAAAAACACTCTTTTCTTAACATAAAATAACACGCCGAATTCGATCTACTCTCATTAGTAAGAACGCACAAACTGACGAGACTTACCCGAGTTAGGTGATTAAAAGGGTCAGTTCAGGTACCTGATAGGCAATGGTTCCACTATTTATAGATTTACCTGGAATTTACTCAATTACAGACTGACAATAAAACCATTGTACCTACATTAATGAATATATAATAATTTTAGAACTCTCATAAATGAATATACTGAATAAAAACCACATTGGTAGATAAGTTGATGTATCTAAAAAAGTAGAGCTGATAGAGAAAAACGGATTGCATGTATAGATTTAGCGTCCCAAATATAGTTAAAATCAGCTCTAAAATCCCAGGCACCAAAACAAAAATATTTTTTTGTTGCCCTGTGTTATCAGGGCTCTTTCAGGCAAGTTGAGACTTCTTAAATGACTTTTGACTTGGCGAATAAAAGAATGATGAAACCAGTCTAAGAAAATTGCTGTAGTCATCCATGCATTGGCAGATGATTTGTTCTGAACAGGTATGTTCACATTTTTAAAAGCCCTCGGATTTTTTGCCTTTCCTACCACTAACAACTTTAATTTTTGTGATCCATCAGCATTGCAACATGCTAGAAAGGTAACGCGTTGTTTGTTTATTTTTTCGACCTGGTGCGGTCTTTTCCTGAGAACGAACCAACGTTTTTTCAGGCAACATTTTCCAATACAGAGCTGATTCATCTGCATTGTATATTTGAGTAGGTCCAAGGTTTAATCATTTTATCTTATCTGCGAATAAAGTTAGGAAAGGATTGACGGCACTTTCATCATTGGATAGTTTTTTTCGCCACAAACTTTTAAAGCATGCAGACCATGTCTTTTTCTGAAGTTAGAAATCCAGCCTCTGCGAGCTCTAAAATTATCATTCCCGTACAAAACCATGTATACAAAGGAGTTTCCATTTCTGGATATTCGGCTTTTCGTAAGGTTTTTCTGACGCCAGGACCGAAATCACATTTGGAAAAAAATCATATATACATACCTTTTGATTTTCCCTTGCTTCTTTTTTATATCCGAAATTGTGGATGTTCCTACTCCGTATTCATTTGCCAACACTTTTCCGCTTTCACCAAGAACTAGTCTCTCTAATATATCGGACTTATGTTTTATTATTAGTGTAATATGTTTTCTTTTAGAAGGCATTTTAATATGTAGGTACATATACGTAAAAAAAAAACGTTTACATACTTATATGAACCACATAAAGTAAAATAGAACGTAGGTATGTTGTACTTGTGACAATAAACAAACAACTACAAATTCCTTAACCTTTAGACGCGATACGCCGATGCGTTGTAGGCAAATCAAAGTCACTAGAGTTTGTGTGAACCCCAGACGTATTAGACTGTAAGTTAGGGGAATCCCCTCACTATCAATTTCAGTTTTCCCATGTAGTTTAAATTAAGTAGATGTCTAAAAACGCAGGTCCGGATTACCTAGTACTATCGAATCCGGATTATAAAGTACACAATGCAATAGAAATGTTTAATGGAGATCCGGATTATCGAGGTGGCACTGTATATATATATATATATATATATATATATATATATATATATATATATATATAATATATATGTATATATATATATATATGTATGTATATATATATATATATATATATATATATATATATATATATATATATATATATATATATATATATAATTATATGTATATATATATATATATATATATATAATATATATATACATATAATTAATAATTCATCATGAAAAACACTTACCATCGACACTGGCATCATCCTCTACAATCTCGATATTGTCGTTGGCGATCGCGTCACATACTGTGAGTGGCACTTGATCTTCCTCGAACCATTTAAAATCATACTGGCCATCATTTAACACACCAACCATTGTCTTCTGGACTCAAAATTGTTGGCATCTTCAGGTGTGCATTCCTCCAAATACTTGCAATCTGTTTGGTTTTCTACTCCTTTGGCATACCTTCGAAACGATGAGAAAAGAATGAAGAACTACGTCACAGGTACAGAAAAATAAGCAATGGTCCATTTATAAATCGTACTCCTTCAAATTTAAGAATACTCAAAGTGGTACGTTCTACAGAATCTCGATATTTTTCACAGTGTTCGTCAAAACGACTCAGAGAATAATACTTGTGTCACAGGTACAGACGAATCTCCCTAGATGTGACTTCTCTACAAAATTAACAAAGGGCCATTGTATTCTACATAATGTAAGATTTACCTTCAATGTAGTCCATAGATCCCCAATATGCATTCTTTCTCTAACCCGCAGGCCGGTGTATAACTATCTCGCTCGCACTAACGTAGGAACGTTTTTCGCTCTGGCAGACAGTTTAGTGATGGCATTTTGTTCTGGCTTCTTATATTACCTATCCTACATATATTTTATTTATTCTGTTAAAATTAGTAATTTTGGGGTAATATACCCCGCTCTTAGGGGGCTACCAGAATCGACTTTTATTGTTCAGCAGATATATAAGATTTAGTGCCTAAATTTTCACGACTCTTGAAATGACAACTTGAAATACGTTACTGGCTCTTCCTCTAAGTCTTAAGTGCCTGAAAATAAACTAAATTTGGCTCACAACAGGTCGCAAATATTAAAAAAAGAAATTGTATGACGTAAATGTGTTTTATTTTTTAATTTTCCATTTCCGCATAGAAGACAAAGATGCGCGGCCGTTTTTGAAAATAGCAAATTCAAAATATGTTCAAACTAAGATGTTAAGTTAACAAATAATTTAGTCTAACTGCATGTTGATATGTTGATAAGAATATCATGTAATGTAGTATACCATTAGACTGTTACAGTTAGTTTTTTGAAAGTATTATTCTTATATTACTCGAGCATGCAAGTAATCCACATTTTTTTTTTTAATATCAATTTTTAAATAAGTTATTACCTCTTTTATTGGTTTTTCCATAACGCTATTTAATAAATGTTTTAAATTCTCTTGATTGATTGATTTTTATAAGACTGTATTATAGAGAGAAGAACGAAAAGAGTCATTAATTTCGTATAGAAAACTGTGCAAAAAATTTAACGCCCCCCAAACAGTTTATTTTTGCACTCAACGCGCGTTTCGCGCTAACCATGTTAGCTTCATCAGGAGCGATGATTGACTAACGCTAAACTACAAATCGATCCTATTTATACTTAGCCTAACCCTTGAATGACTCAGGCGGAACTAATGGTATAGGCAAGGCCATCAGTTCCGGTCAAGTAACCAGTAGAGGGGACCATAAGGAATAGGCCCTCTATCTTTATTTAAACTACTTTTACATTTTATGATTTCCATACTTTCGTATGCGTTCAACAACCTCCTATCAGATACATTTTTAATTAATCTTAGATTATCTAATGTTACAATATGATCAGTTTCAAGGGCATGTTCGGCAATGCTAGACTTTTCTGTTCTACTGTATTTTAAGTGTGCTAAATGTTCTTTAAGTCGTGTTTTAATCCACCTTTTAGTTTGCCCAACATACTTTTTTGTCACAATCATTACAACTAATTTCATAAATTTCCACTTTTCTCACAATTAGGAACCTTATCTTTGGGATTTCCTAAGATATTTCTCAGATTGTCTGATGACTTATAGACTAAGGTGAGGCCTACCTTATTAAATACCTTATTGAGTCCCCTGCTATATTTCGGATTATATGGTATGGAGACATACTTGGTGTTATTTTCTTCGCGTGTAAAAAAGGTGGAATTCTGAATATTAAACCTAAACATGACTTATAGACTAAGATTGGAAAATAGGGTAGATTTGTAGTTTAGCTTTAATCAATCATCGCTCCTGATGAAGTTAACGTGGTTAGCAAAACGCTCGTCGAGTGCAAAAATAAAGTGTTTGGTGTAGTGGTGATATATACTGAGTAGTATTATTAACGTAGAAAATTATGTTTATTTCGAAACTTTCCATTTTTTAAATGCACTTTTTTCAAAATGTCTCTGCAAAAAATTTTAAATAAAATTGTTCACACATGCTCTATATTACTACAATAATCGATTCTTCTCCTTATATGTGCCATATTAGATCCCCCTGACGTTGGCTATCACTCTGGCAAATTCATCCCTATTCCCTGCGACTCGGAACAACTCTTCGACGCTATGATTCCCATCCAATTTTATATATTTCTGAGCCAAGACGCCTTCTTCCTACCACGCCGCGCCTGCCCTCAATATTTCCCATCATTACGAGCTACAATAACCCATAATGTTTGCCACGAAAGACATATCCCAAATACTCCAGTTTTCTGCACTTTACCATTGACAACAACTCTCTTACTACATTAGCTCTCTGCAGTATTTCCTGATTGGTGACAAAAGCTGTCCACGGAATACGAAAAATCCTTCTATGCAGCCACATCCCGAAAGCCTCCAAGCGGTTAACGTCGCTACCTTCAATGTCCATATACCTCTGTGCCGTACAACAAAACCGACCAAATATAGCATTTTTGCATTCTCTGGCGCAGTTTCAGGTTAATGCTATCATTGCAAAAGAGCGACTTCATTTTATTGAAAGTTGTTCTGGCTGCTTCTATTCTGCACTTAATCTCTTTGTCAGTAATGTAGTTTTCCCGGTATTTAAAATGGTAAACTCTCTGTTTTTGCTTGACCGTTGACAGATCAACATTTACATATTGTTGATGGCTAATCGATTATCGTCGGAAAATTTGGAGTAGTCACGAAGTCATTAAAACCTATTTTAGGCACACCGTGCGTATTTACCAGATCTGGCCTCCAGCGATTATTATCTCTTTCCAGATTTGAAAAGGTGGCTCCAGAGAAAGATATTCGGCTCAAATGGAGAAGTCGAAAGGGAAACTGAGACTTATTTTAGAGAATTCGATTTAATAAAGGGTATCCAAATGTTGGAAGATTGCTAAAATAAGTATATCACTCTCGAAGGAAATTATGTTTAAGAGTAAAATTGTTTTTTTGAAAAAGGTCTCAGGAATTTTCACCCCATGTTATTACTTTCTGTAGTAAACGATCTTTAAACAATTACTGAGTTTTGTAGGAAATCTGTAAATAAAAATCAATTATATTGTTTTTCATAAACTGGAAAAAAATTAGGATAACAATTAGTTTAAATTTATTTATTATATAAATGTGGATTATTTTTAAAAATATATTGATTTATCATATTCGTTGATTATGTTTATGATAAATGTTGTCTTAGTGAAATAATTTGTTTTGTTTGCAAGACCCATGCATGCCTTGGAGCAGTTTGCGATATGTAAGTATCATTTTATGTGTGTTTCTCTCGAAACGGTTTGTTTTTGATAACATTTTAATTTTTTTTTTGACCTGAATATATAATTTAAAATATTTACACAATAACATGTTAACACAATAAATATTTACAAACAAAAAATTGACAACAGTTGATCGTATTGATGGTTGTTTTGCCAGAAACACCCACTACAATGTTTTATATTTTAATATTTTTTCCTTCCGAAACAGCAAAATATACTGTGTAATATATTGGGGCATATTGGACTGAGATTGTCAGTAAATGTTGTTCTCGTAATAAGAGTATAAGAGGTCCGAAAATAAGGGACAACCCGGATGTGTCGCCTTTCAATCACCAAATTAGAACATATACTATGCTTCGCTCAATTTCGGAGCTTGTTAGCCAGCTTGGTTAAAAATATGACAATCTGGCGCACAATCACGACAGCAGCAAAAATTTAGATATGAATTATCTCAAAAAGTATTCGTAGCCAACAGACCTGAGCGTCATCTAATATGAAACTGAATAAGGTTTTAATCAAAGCACAAAACCTACGAACCATAAACAAATAGGGTACTAATACATTCTGTTATTAACGGTTTTTAGGTCACTGTAAAAATAGAAAAAATTGGTAAAGAACATTTCCAGCAATTTCCTTGCAAACATATAGTTCTAAAATAAACACTGAATTTTGCTTTCTCAATGGGAAGAGTAACCTAATCCAAACACTATTCTATATATATATATATATATATATATATATATATATATATATATATATATATATATATATATGTATGTATGTATGTATGTATGTATATATATATATATATATATATATATATATATATATATATATATATATATATATATATATATATATATATATATATATATATATATATATATATATGTATATATATATATATATATATATATATATATATATATATATATATATATATATATATATATATATATATGTATATATATATATATATATATATATATATATATATATATATATATATATATATTATATATATATATATGTATATATATATATATATATATATATATATATATACATATACATATACATATACATATACATATACATATATACATATACTTATATACATATAACACATGGGCTGAAAAGTCCCGGGCCTAACACATAGATGGCGCTAGTTTTATTGCAGTCACCTTTTTTTCAGTTAATACTAACCTTCAAAAGACAGCTGTTAAAATTTCATGATATTCTATTCATTAGTTTGTGAGTTATTGTGCTAAAAGTGACGCTACTTTTGTTATTTTCAAAACAATGGATCAAAAACAATTTCGTGTTTTAATTTTACACTGCTTCTTGATGGGAAAAAATATCGTTCAAGCGAAGCAATGGCTTGAAAAGTGTTATGGGGACTCCGCTCCATCAGAAACAACAATAAAACGTTGGTTTGCTGACTTCAAACGTGGTCGTAGAGACACCGATGATGCAGAACGCAGTGGACGTCCAAATGAGGCGGTAACACCAGAAAACATCAAAAAAATCCATAAAATCGTTTTGAATGATCGAAAAGTGAAGTTGCGTGAGTTAGCTGACATCGTAAAGATATCAAAAGAACGTGTTGGCTTCATATTGCATGAGCATTTGACTATGAGAAAAGCTCTGTTTAAAGTGGGTGCCGCGTTTGCTCACTGTTTATCAAAAACAAGAACGTGTTGATGATTCTGAGCAGTGTTTGGCCATTGTTAGAGCGGCGCTGGAATGATTGCGTTGCTCTTGATGGAGATTACGTTGATGAATAAAGCTAATTTTGAACCAAAAAAACCGTGTTTTCTTTGTTAGGCCCGGGACTTTTTAGCCCATGTGTTATATGTACCGGCCAAATTATTAGACGCACTGCAAGATTTCATGTAAAATATTAATTACCGAGTGATATTGTACCGTTTTATTATTTTAAATTGATTTGTTTTTTTATTTATATATTATCCAATCAATTACCTATTTATTTGACATAAATAAAAAGCATTAATTTAGAAAAGCATAAGTTTATTAAGTTTTAAAGAAAAGTGAAATTAATGTTAGTAAAAGTCAATATTTAGTTGAGCCACCTTTAGCCGCTATCAAAGCTTTAATTCTGCGCGGCATGCTATCAATGCAAGATTGTACCGTCTCCTGCATTTGAGGATGATGATTCCACACATGAATAATCTTTTCTAGGAGCTGGGTTTTGTTGGTAATCACATCTTGAGCCACTTCTCTTTTCATCAGCTCCCACACATTTTCAATGGGGTTCATATCAGGGCCAATCCAACAGAGGGATATTTTTTTCTGCCAAAAAAGCTTTAACAGACCGAGCAGTGTGGCAGGGAGCTCCATCTTGCATGAAAGTGAATCGTTCCCCGTTTGGAAACCATTCTCTGAGCTGCGGAATCAACCGATTTTGTAATACTTCTTTGTACTGATCTTGCCTCATTATTCCTTTGACGACGTACAGACGTCCAGTGCCCTTGCCGCTGATGACTGACCAAATCACCACTTTGGTGGGATGTTTAACCGTCGGGACGACACAATCAGGATGAAACTTTTCTCCATGACGACGCACATACTGAGCTTTATTCTGCAAAATTTCGAATGTGCTTTCGTCACTGAAGCAGACCTGTCAAAAATAGGAAAAATAGATAAACTTCCATGTTTATTTGCTTTATTTAACTGAAAATGATAATAATGTATCAATTATTGATTAAATTGCTGTATCTTACCGATCTCCAGAAGTCCACATCTTTGTCTTGCCATTGTTTGGCCCACTTCAGGCGCTTTGCTTTCATTGCAGCTGTTAACTTGGGCTTCCTGGCGGGGCGACAGGCCTTAAAATCTAATTCTTTCAATTTTCTTCGAACAGTGCGCTCAGAAGCATTTACGCTAGCATCCTGATTTTATTACCTTTGTGGTAGCAAATCTGTTTTCTACACAAAATTTTCTTCGAACATCTCTCTGACCATGGAGTGAAAATTGGTTTTCTACCGCATCTTTTCTTTCTTTTTTCGGGCTTAATTCCTTCCCTGACTCAATTTTCTTTTTTATGTGTCGTACACTAGCTTCAGAAACCTCCAATCTTCGTGATATTTCTCGGTTTGTAAATTTTTTCGCAATCACAAGGGCCTTCACTTCAGCTTATTTACGTGGTGAAAGATCGCCTTTTCTACCCTTAATGAAAATAGTCCAATTACTTTTTTAAAACATTGCATACAAAATAAACTAATAACTGAGTAGTATAAAACTGTTAAACAAACAATCACAGTTCATAAAGCCACAGAAACACGTCCGTACCTGACTCGATTCCGATCGCGACTGATACAGGTTTGTACTTATTTACGTTCATGTATCACTTTGTCAACACAGTGTTGCCATATGTTAAAAATAGATACAAATATGTAGTCTACAACAATTCTTTTAAATAAAAATCAATAATATTGTAGTATAAATATACCATTATTGCGTAACAACTCTTAAGAAACATAAAATTACTAAAAAAAATACAGTGCGTCTAATAATTTGGCCAGAGACTGTATATGTATATATATATATATATATATATATATATATATATATATATATATATATATATATATATATATATATATATATATATATATATATATATACAGTCGACACTGTTTATAGTGAAACTCTATATAGTGAAAAACTCTTTATAGTGCAAATTTTTTTTCAAGACCTACAATATTTTAATGAAATTTCATGTAAAAAGCCCTGCATATAGTGAATCTGTAAAATAGTAACACTCTATATAAATAAAATTTTTACCGGAATTTTATGTTTAAATTTTTATGTATTTATTGAAATCTTGGCCATTTCGGTTTTCCCATTTTTATCATTAGTACGAATTCCATTTTTATGACGCATTCTTTTGAAAAAGTTCTTAACGCGTTTATAACGCCTAATGGTTGGCAATAAATCAGGTAGATTTCTGTGAGAAACCCGGGGAATAACCCATTTGATAGAAACCCGGGGAAAAACCCATTTTTATAGTCGAGGCCTAGTAATTCGCAAATTCAGGTTCAGTTTCTTTTTGTTTAAGAATCAAGTAAGATGTCCAAGCGAGTGTGTTTAAGTTTAGCTGAGAAAATTAAAGTTTTGGAGGAAGTTGATAAAGGCTGCAAAAAAATTGATGTTGCTGCAAAATTTGGTGGAACCATGCAAAATGTATTAACCCCCCACCCCTTTCATCCCCCTGCGGCTTAAACGATATCGCTGCAAAATTATATGCTTCATCGTTTCATTAGGTATTTATATATATATATATATATATATATATATATATATATATATATATATATATACCAAGTTTGAAATTTATATCTCATTTTGTTCGAGAGTTTTCATGCCAATAGAGCTTCAAACATCAGACGGCGGAAATGAGCGGCTATATTTTTCGTGATACACTAACCCTAAAACGTGAAAACCAGCAAAAATACTTTCCTTAATTAAGGGAAGCAAAAACAGTCTATCCCGTATAGAAACGTATTTTGGTAATTAATAGGCATCTTCTCGATATAGTGAATTTAAAATCGCGTGATTAAAATATTAATGGTTTCACATAAGATGTCGCTTAGGTTTACCGGCTGTTATTATGTTGTGGTTCCTAAATATTACTGCTTCTTAATCCTCCTGTACTTTTAATACTAGCACCCAATAACCCACTATATATTTTTTAGCGTTTGCTTACTTCCGCAATCAGCTGTTAGAGAAGTATATTGTGTATTTGGAACTAGACTTGATTTAAAATGTTAATTGCTTTATGAAATCACTTGACTTATCGTAAACACTGTGGTGATTAAGAGAAATAACAAATTATTTTGATTACTGGCGATTTAAAAATTTATATATATTTTCTTCATCACTGATCGTTAGTTGTCAATTTTTACTTGCATTTTAATAAAATGCATGCTTATGCTATCGCTTTTTGCTTTTAGTGTACTTTTATAGTATACCTATCTAGGTAAAAGTAAAGTCGGTTTACAGAAATTTTATAAAAATAAAGAGACCAACAAATTAGTGTGACTCACAAATAATTCTGTCACCTTCTTACATTCTACTTTTAAGATCTGACAAGTTGGTAGGGGAGATCATAATATCCTATCGCCACGTATCGATACCAAAGGACTGTAAATGGTAATCAGTTACTATGAATTCCATTTTTATAGCCTTTTTTTTTTTATAAAATCATACCTCATAATAAAATGTTTACGCGTTGTGGTGTGGCGGCTCTGGCTCCATGATATAATTCCGGCTTACTGTACCCAGAGTCTCAGACTCGAGCCCCAGCAGTCCAGTTTACTTAAGTATTTAAGTATATTTTGACTGGGCCACATACCGCGTTATGTTGCCATGTATCAGACATCAACAAACTCCCAAAGTGAAAGATTACTGGAAAAGGCCTGGTAGTGGTGAAAGAGCCGCCGCACTGTGATCCAGGAATTTAATTTTTTCTTCAAAATTATCTACAGGTCTTAATTTCCAACCGATTTGAATAAGTTTTTTAAAATACTCGTACCTAACTAAGTTTCCAAGAAAATCTCTCGAAGTCGATTTTTGAATTATGGCCAATTTTTTGTTATTTTTTCTACCATTTTTGGATCATTTTTAGTAGTTTTTTCGAAGTTTGCAATATCTGAATGAACAAAACCAAAGCAATTTATGTTTCTCGACCCACATAATCTGAAATTTGTTGTTTTCAAAGACCTAAAGATCATAAGGTGAATAAACATAGCCATGAATCGCTTTGGTCTGTTCTAATCAATATATTTTGAATTGTTGTGGCTGTTTACTTGATGGAAATTCATAACGAATGTAATGAAAGACTGATTTTTTGTCAAATTTCCACTTTATTTAGTTTCACTGAAACTGTATGACGCGTTTCGCTATACTATAGCTTCGTCTGATACAAAATGATATTGAATATTAGTGTTGTTACATTTATACAAATACCCTAAGGTAGACAGGTAATAAAATTAATACTATATGCTAATGAATATTGCTGGGAAATCCATTCTGAATATTAATTGTATAAATTGAGTAAAGGTGAGTTTACCATGGGTCAGACAGGTATCTTTTTGTTCGTTTAATACAGAGGTTCCCAAACTTTTTTTTCTCGTAGACCACTTTCAAAATTTTACTGGTTTCGGTGGACCCCCTGCTGCTACATTTCTACCATATTCCCAAAACTTCGTCAAAAAATGTGAAGATTAGATCTAACGATGGAAATTTGCGTCGTGGCTGAGTTCCAACCCTAAATTCGGAGTGATAAAAGTAAAAAGAAAAATAATATATTTTCTATGTTCTATTTATTAAATTAATATGATTACAGACTTAATAGAATTAAAATTAAACATTAATAACTTACCGTACCGTAACTTCAACAATGCAAATCAACAATTAAAAAAAAAAAATAGTCATAATTTTAATGGGAGGGATGTACTTGATGGATTGACAGCAAATTATCAATATTTGGCTTCAGTTCCGTAAGGAATAACCGCAAATCACCCCGTTCTGTGATGTTCAATCTGCTCCTTTTTTTTGTTAATAGGTTTGTAACGACACTAAACCTTTTTTTCGACAAGGTATGACGAGGGAACGCTATCAAAAGTTTTCTCGCAATTTCCCACAGCCCAGGATATTTTTCGGATATTTCTGCCTGCAGCTAAAATGTTTGATAGCCTTTTTTAAATTTCACCTTCAGCTCCTCATTGGTGCTAAGCTCGAGTAGCTCCTCTTGTAATACCACATTCGCCACTTCCGTTTCATCAAATGGATTTATGATCCATGGTGGTATTTCCATCGTCAGAATATCTTCAAATCTATTTTTGAAGTCATCACGCAGGGCATTTAAATGTTGAACGTATGTCTGAATATCCTCATCAAGACATTCTGCCTGTGACAAGTTTGGAAACTGGGAGAATTCGCGCCGACTAATATTTTGCTTCATAAATTTCAATTTTCCAAGAAAAGCCGAAATTACACACCCTTTGTTTTTATTAAATTTAGTCCCCTTATAACTGCAAGTTAATGTCATTAAATTTTTTGAACAAATCTGTCAAGTACTGCTTTCAATTTGATCAGGTTTTCTTTTAAATCTGGATCTTTACTTTCCAGAAACTCTAAAACTGATTCAAAAAGTGAGTAAAATCTTGTTAAACATGCACCTTTCGACAACCAGCGTACTTCAGTATGTAAGAGCAATCGTTGGAAGTATTCATCATTTTCGTCGCACAATTGTGCAAATAAACGGGTATTAAACGCATTGCTTCTTATTTTGTTAAACTGCTTTAATCCAAAATTGAAGGGATTGGTGCAATCTTTCACTCAAATTTTTTCGCTACCAGGTGTTGTCGGTGGATGACACAGTGAATTTGCAGTTACTCCTGGTATAATTCTTTTAAGATGGTTTATAAACCCACGATATCGCCCGAAGATGACAGGAGCTCCATCTGCTGCCACCGAAATAATGTTTGTAAATGGAATCGATTTTTCCTTAAAAAAATCACTCAGGACATTAAAATATTGATTCGCCTTTAGTGTCCGCCTCCAAAGTTTTCGCGAATAGCAGCTCTTCAAGGATTTCTTCGTCCATAACAAATCGAACATATGCCAATAATAATGCTTCATTACCAGGTAAAGTTGACTCGTCCAGTTGAATAGAAAAAATGAGTTGTTTTGCAGATAATTAAACAAGAAGCTTTCAATATCAGAGCTCATTTCATCCATACGTCTTTGTACAGTGTTGTTACTCAAAGGAATTCTTTTGAGTACGTCAAATGGAGGTTTGTGCAGAACAGTTTTTAAAAACCTCTTCAACAGCGGGTAAAATTAACTGTTCTCCGATGGTGTGCGGTTTTCCCAGATTTCACTATAAGCAATGAGATATTGTAAGATGCCCGCAAGCTATCATCATTACTCTGAGACGTTGAAGCGAACATACTGTGCACGGTGGGTCTCTTTTTCATATTTTTCCTTCAATGTTTGAAAATATTTTAAATCTTTACTTATTTTATTAGGATGACACCTTCTTAGATGATCTTCGAGCTTCGATGGTTTCATAGAGTCATTGTTCAAAACTTTGTTGCATAAAAGGCATATGGGCAATCGTTTGTCTGCCTTTGATGGAAGAAAACCAAATTTCAAATAAACAACACTGTACTGTCGACATTTCTTCTTAGATTCAGCCATGTTTCGTATCAGTTACCTACCTGTAAAGAAAAAAACGTTTGTTTTAGTAATCATAAGGCGACTTTAACAGGATATGGCTATTTTAACAGAAAAAAAATAGGATTAATTAATTATTGCAGTGAAAAAAAAAAAAAACCAAAACGCCGCCGGCGGCAAAACTGATTTTAATTATTAAAAGCAATAAACTGCTAAGACCCATATAGAGGTTTTCACAAAACGGCTGAACCTATTTTAATGTAATATAAAATATTTTTTTGATTAATTATGTTTTTGATACATTTCTGTAAATTCGAGAGAAAATACTTTTAAAGAATATTTTGACATCAAAACTCCGCGATTTTAATGATTTATTTATTACTTTGATGTACGAGTGGTACATAAAAACACGTACAATTTATGAAAATATTTTTACTCATTTAGCATTAGCAACTACGAGGGCACTGAAATATGTACAAACATGCAGGTCAATCATATATCTCTCCTTTAGTGAATCACCACAGTCGGGTAAATAAATAATTTTATAATAAAAAGTACTAAAAAGTTCAATCTTTCTCGGCTTTCTGTTCTTTTATAGAAGTATCGAATAATGGCCCTGTTCAGTATTTAATTTTTATTACCTACCTACTACACACGCAAACATAACAAATATAATATTATTACAATATAAAATAAAAGTATGAATAACAAATAGGTAGTACTTACTTACTTTTTTTTTTACTTTTTCTATTCCGGCACTGGCAAACACTGACATCGATTCACTCACACTTTTCTTTTCAAAATTCCGGAAACAAACGAGTAACGTTTGTCCTTGGCATTCGTATTTATATTGGTGAAGAATCAAACAAGTTCATACAAGATTGCAAGCACAGCACAAGTCGTATTTCGTCCCTTTGCACGTCTGAACGGGTTGCGTTGCGGGCGGCGCTTTGCAAGTCTCGACGCGCGTTTCTACTGAATATCGAATATGCAAGTTTTTACAAGTAACAGTCGCTGACCTTCTTAAAATACACTACTCAAAAAAATTAAGGGAGGTTTTAAAAACAAGGAAATTAATGCTAAATAAACAGGCTATCTGGTCCATATGCCGGCCTAATTGAAAAATTTTTTTTCAAGCCCGTGGACCAAAAAAAAGCAAAATATTTGCAATATTATTTTTTTCGCGCTATCTGTTAGGATTGCATGAGAACCGTAGCTCCTAAAAAATTTTAGCCAAAAAAATCTGAAAATTAGAATCTTAAAGCTTCAAAATGTTTTTTTTTTTAAAGTCTCAATACGACCATTTTTCACACCGAAATACAGCCTGTCAAAAATCACCGAAAAATTTGGATTTTTTTGCTCCCTTAATTTTTTTTGAGTAGCGTATTATCTGCCTACATTGATAGGTAAAGCCAAGCCAACATTTTTGTTCTTTACTATCGAAAACCAGATAAATTTTCGTGGACCCCCACTTTTTTTTTCACGCCAACGTAGACCCCCGTCGAGTCTCCCGTGGACCCCTGGGGATCCACCTGAACCACTTTGGGAATCACTGGTTTAATATAATGTCTGAATTTTTAATTCTATTTATTTCTAAGTTTTCTAATAGGTTTAATTTTACGCCTTTGTTTTGTATGTGTAGAATTTTAAATTTTATCGCCAAAAAGATGATCTGATTCTGTTAAATGATTACTGTACGCGCTGAGTCAGTTTTGTTTTTTAAAATAGCTTCTTTTATGTTCTGAAATCCGAGTTTCGAATGAGCGACCTGTCTGACCTATGTAACTTTTATGACAAGAACCACAATTCAACTGATACACTCCAGATTTTTTTGATCTATTTTGTTTTCCCTTTGCGTTTTTAATGAATTTGCTTGTTTTAAAATGGTACAGAGCGTCAACTTGACAATATTTTTAACTATATAAACTCAATACATAAAAATATTAAATTCACTATGGAACTAGAAGTCGACAATAAAATTAATTTTCTTGACTTAACGATAACCAGACATTGCAACAAACACAAATTCTCTATTTTTCACAAACCCTCACATACAGATACTACAATAAACATAAAAACAGCTCACCCCCTACAACACAAATTGGCAGCTTACCACAGTATGTTCCATAGACTTGTAAGTGTCCCCTTATCTGTAGATGATTTTAATAAAGATTTAAATCTAATAAAACAAATTGCTGTTAACAACGGATATTCTCCTGACTCCATAGACTCAATTCTAAACAAAAAATTAAAAAGAAAACACAGGGAAAAAATATAATGTTTTAACCTATTTTGGTAACACGTCAGAGAAAATTAAAAACCACTTAAACAAATATAAATATGAACATAGCTTTTAGAACAAACAACTCGTTAGGAAAATTCATTAAAAACGCAAAGGGAAAACAAAATGGATCAAAAAAATCTGGAGTGTATCAGTTGAATTGTGGCGACGATATACTGGATATTTGTCATCCCCTGTTTGCGTTTCAATTATAAATTTTCGCGGATACTTTTGTTGCAAATACCGTTAGCCATATAGGGTAAATTGATGTTGTGTTCTCCACACGGATAGTGGATCACGTTTTAACCACAATGAAAAATAATATGGGATCCTGTTGAAGACCTGGTAATTGAGGCGATATTATATAGTCTACTTCATTAGGTTTAATTGTGGTTTGTAGCCACAACAGAATATGCACGTGGGGTGATCCTCTTTTCTACCATTCAATCTTTAATATGGAAGCCTTGTACTACCAAGTATGAGGTTTTTCGTTAAAAGCTTCTTCAGGTTTTTTTTACCTTTCACGACGTTTATTTTGATTTCTGCAAGTAGTCAAGTCAAGCACTTCTGTAATCATCTTTGCCATCATATCGACGAAATATTGGTTGAATAAATTCCTAAAATAATGAGTGTTGAAGCTATCTGCTTTTATCATAAGCATGTATGCATAAAACTGCATGAATGTTATAGTCATATTACTTGGCGAATTCGCTTGTGGTATGTTCAGACAATATCAATCTTCGCCTCTTGGAATGATCAAGAGATATTATAAGGGATCATAGGATCGATACAATTATGAAACCCGTCACAATTGCCCGTCATTACCATATCCCTCGATCCTTTGTTTTCGTTAACTAAAAGAACAGCAACTTCATTAGTTGCAAGAGCATTGTACCTCCCTCTGTGCCCAATAGCCGGGCGACGATCTGCATAAACTATAATTTGTAAATCCTCTGTCTCTAGATTATTGTTATACTTAAAACTTCTGTGCTATAAAGTCCACGTTCAAATTAGGTAGCTTGTTTGTCCGCGCATTTACTTGGTTCTGATCGGAAAGAAAGGAAAGAAAATATATTCTTAACGATTGGGAATTGCTGCCTTTAGAAGATAATAAACTTCCAATAAAATGGTATATTTGCAATTGTACTTTAAATGTAGGCATGAAATTTCCTTCTCTAATTTTATTTGCTCCGAAGGATATCATTTGAAAGAGAGAGAGAATTTTTAATTGGTTGTGGTGGCTCAAGAATATCTAATATATCTACCTTTCCTGCAGCACAACATAATCCGTTAGGTTCATCGATCCATTTTTTGGCTTTGCAATTGTAACACATTTTGTCCATTTTTCCAATGTGAACTGGCAAAATATCAACATTATGAGATATATCAGAAGTACTACTTCTACACAAAAAGAGAAATATCAGAAAGTTAGACAATTACCGCCCAATTAGCTTACTATCTCATATTTATAAACTTTTGACTAAAATCATCTCCACTAGATTGAAAAATAATTTAGATTCCTAGTAGCCGTGTGAACAGGCTAGTTCTCATTTGGCATTTTCAAGTGCTTTTGCCGTTGCTGCTACTCGATACTGTGATCTTGCTGCTGCTGCCGCTCGAAGCTAACTCTTAGTTAGAATTAGCTTCGAGCGGCAGCAACAGCAAGATCACACTATTGAGTAGCAGTAACAGCAAAAGCACTTGAAAATACCAAATGAGATTTTGGCGAAACGTCGTGCAAATTCATTGTTAGACGAACAGATTGAAAACCGGAATTTTAATGTATTACATATATATATATATATATATATATATATATATATATATATATATATATATATATATACATAACAATCTTAACAGATAGATGATAATTAGACGCAAAAGACATCCCTTAGTAACACGCTATAGTTAAACGAACAAAAATATACCTGTCTGGCCCATGGAAACTCACCTTTAGTCAATTTATACAATTAATATTCAGAATGGATTTCGCAGCAATAGTCATTAGCATATAGTATTAATTTTATTACCTATCTACCTGAAGGTATTGGTATAAATGTAACAACACTAATATTCAAATATCATTTTGTATCAGACGAAGCTGTAGTATAGCGAAATGCGTCATACAGTTTCAGTGAAACTAAATAAAGTGGAAATTTGACAAAATCAGTCTTTCATTACACTAATCAATATTGTAAATCTGTCAAAATATGTTCCAACAATGGCCAAAAAATGGCTGTATTAATTCACCTTGCTACCCTCTAGGTCTTGAAACAACAAATTTTAGATAATGTGGATCGAGAAACATAAATCACTCTGGTTTGTTCATTCAAATATTGCAAATTTCGAAAAAATTACTAAAAAAAAAAATCCAAAAAAATGGCCATAATCCAAAAATCGGCTTCGAGAGATTTTTTGGAAATTTTAGTTACGAGTAACTAAAAAAAAATTAATCAAATCAGTTGGAAATTAAAAAAACCTGAACGAAAAATGGAATTCCTGCGCTGGGGTCACACGAGACTGACGATAAAAGTAGCCCTTCACACGCGAAGGTAGGGCGCATATTCGAAGTCGGTCTTGAAATGTGCCGGGCGGCATGTTTTTGGTTGAGGGGCCACATGAACCGGAAAACTGAGACATTATCCTTATCGTTCTCGACCAGAAAGGATCGAGTCGCCATGCATCCTTTGCTTTTTCCTAATATTTTTTATTAAATATAATTTCCGTAGACCGACATATATTCTTGAAAAATATCCTTCTCTCC
>CM032449.1:220129697-220424693 GCA_019049505.1 Pachyrhynchus sulphureomaculatus
TTCTTCAGTTCATCTAAAAATTGAAATTTTCTGTTTTGGATATTCAATAGGACGCACAAATTTTTTTTAATTATGAATATATAAAATTCTTAAACTTATAATACAATGTAGAAGGTGAAAATAATAATAAAAATACACTCAAAATATATATGAAAACTTACATGTGTGGGTTGAAACGAAGACACACTTAACATTCTTTAAAAGGTGTTACTAAGACGGTCACATTTTTTAAAATAACTTTAGATTTGTATTGGGAACGAAAGTCATCCTTTGGTTTGTCTAAGTGTTTTTTTATTTATTATCTGCTATTGAGTTACTATGAGAAGAGTCCGAAATAAATATGACTCAGACCCCTAACGTCGCTTTTGTCGTTTATATTGTTTTTCTCTTTATTAATACAGATCATTTCATGCATTGATCTTTTAAAATAATTTGACTCTTTTTTTAGGATTTTTTGTATTTTTAAAATCAAACGAGTGTTTGGTTTGTTTAACGTGTTTTGATAGAGCTGTTGGGTTATTCTTATCATATTTATGGCCATTCAGTCTAGTTTCTAGATGTTGTTTAGTCATGCCGATATAACAGCCGTTGCAGTTTTGACATGGAATAGGATATATCAGGTTTGATTGTTTCAGTAGGGTGTTTTGGATTTTAGGGGGGTAAAAAAGGTGTTTTAATGAGTTATGCGTTTTGTGGCAAACAGTTAAATTATGTTTTTTGAGGACTGCTTTAATTTTTTCTGAAAGTCCTTGAATATATGGCATGGATATGTATGTTGTAGCTGTTCCATATCCATATCCATGCCATATATTCAAGGACTTTCAGAAAAAATTAAAGCAGTCCTCAAAAAACATAATTTAACTGTTTGCCACAAAAAACGCATAACTCATTAAAACACCTTTTTACCCCCCTAAAATCCAAAACACCCCTACTGAAACAATCAAACCTGATATATTCTATTCCATGTCAAAACTGCAACGGCTGTTATATCGGCATGACTAAACAACATCTAGAAACTAGACTGAATGGCCATAAATTATGATAAGAATAACCCAACAGCTCTATCAAAACACGTTTAAACAAACCAAACACTCGTTTGATTTTAAAAATACAAAAATCCGGAAAAAAAAAAGAGTCAAATTATTTTAAAAGATCAATGCATGAAATGATCTGTATTAATAAAAGAGAAAAACAATATAAACGACAAAAGCGACGTTAGGGGTCTGAGTCATATTTATTTCGGACTCTTCTCATAGTAACTCAATAGCAGATAATAAATAAAAAAACACTTAGACAAACCAAAGGATGACTTTCGTTCCCATATACAAATCTAAAGTTATTTTAAAAAATGTGACCGTCTTAGTAACACCTTTTAAAGAATGTTAAGTGTGTCTTCGTTTCAACCCACACATGTAAGTTTTCATATATATTTTGAGTGTATTTTTATTATTATTTTCACCTTCTACGTTGTATTATAAGTTTAAGAATTTTATATATTCATAATTAAAAAAAAATTGTGCGTCCTATTGAATATCCAAAACAGAAAATTTCAATTTTTAGATGAACTGAAGAAGCCTGAAAATCGGGCGAAACGTTTTCAATAAATTCTAACTAGAACATGATGTAATTTCTCTATCCTTAAAACAAAAAGAACCATAAAGCCCAAGAAATTGAAAAAAAATATATATATTATATATATATATATATATATATATATATATATATATATATATATATATATATATATATATATATGTATATGTATATGTGTGTATATATATATATATATTATATATATATTATATATATATATATATATATATATATATATATATATAGCAGTATTATGTTCTTGGGATAAACGGTCTTTGGAAAAGAACTAAAAATTTTGGACACCTTTTTAGCTACGCCAAGCTTTCGAAAATATTTCATTTTCTTCATCAGGGACTACAGTTACAGTAGATTATCAGTATTTTTGAGATTACAAGTAAAGAACAACCCTATTTTATATGTAACATTAAAGTACTTACTGCTAAGTGGTATGTTTAAAAATTGATGTTTGTGGGGGCACTTTATTACACTTATTCATCAGAAAAAAAAAACAGGAAAAAAACACAAGAAAACTCGACATACTCATCTCTGGGAAATATAATAAATTTTTACTTCATTTTGTTAGAATAGTATAAAGAATTGTGTCGTTGTGAAGTGATTTTAATTTATAAAAGATTTTTTCTGTTATGTTTTCTGGTCATTTTGCTAAGGGCAGTGTGTTTTTATCTCTTAGTTAAGTTGTGGTTAATTTATATTTGAAAATAGAATGACGTTGACATTTTATTTGATCGTTTTAAAGTTGAAAAGTTAGTGAAAATTAGTGGGATTATTATCAAAGAGATATGTCAAATATATTGTAAGAGTTTTCATTTTGACTGCTTACTTGTAATAAATTGGAGAAAATAAGACTCAGATCTTCAATGTTTTTTTATTGATCTAGTTCGGTTGAAGGTGGATTTCCACCATCTCCCTAAAGATTCTCTTGCCCAGATTTTTCTCTTTACATAGGATGTTGGTTTCAGCAAAATTAAATTCATGTGAAAATTGTCTACTATGCTGGGCAAGCGCACAAGAGTTTTTCTTTAATCTGCAATCAGTTTTGTGGAAAGTGATTCTGTCTTTTAGGACTCTAGATGTTTGTCCTATATAGATTTTTTCATTGAGAGCAAGGGATGCTGTAAACTACTTCTGAAACTTTTGTGATTTCATCTTTGTCTTTTAGACAAGTAAAAATATTGTTGATAGTTTTTTTGTATTTAAAAGCAATTTGTAAATTAGGTAATCTTATTTTTCATTTCCATACATAAAAGAAACCTCCACAAAAACAACTGAACTTTTCAACCAATTACCTAATTTAAAAATTGCTTTTAAACACAAAAAAACTATCAACAATATTTTTTACTTGCCTAAAAGACAAAGATGAAATCACAAAAGTGATTGCAGATTAAAGAAAAAACTCTTGTGCGCTTGCCCAGCATAGTAGCCAATTTTCACATGAATTTAATTTTGCTGAAACCAAAATCCTATGTAAAGAGAGAAATCTCGGCAGGAGAATCTTTAGGGAGATGGTGGAAATCTACCTTCAACCGAACTCGATCAATAAAAAAACTGACATTGAAGATCTGAGTCTTATTTTCTCCAATTTATTACAAATAGGCAGTCAAAATGAAAACTCTTACAATATATCTGACATATCTCTTTGATAATAATCCCACTGATTTTCACTAACTTCTCAACTTTAAAACGATCAAACAAAATGTCAACGTCATCCTCTTTTCAAATATAAATTAACCACAACTTAACTAAGCTGAGCTAGATGAAATATTTATTCATAAAAACAGTACATATTTTCAAAGTATTTTCTTATATTAATTTCTTAAATAGGTAGGTACACCACGGCCGCCCCGCCCTCCCTTTCTGGACTTGCTACCGCTCCCATGGTAGGCTCCAGTGCTCACTGGAGGGTGATACCGCCCCCGTTAGGAACCTATGGCCTACACTAATACACTGCCCTTAGCAAAATGACAAGAAAACATAACAAAAAAATCCTTTATAAATTAAAATCACTTTACAACCACACAATTCTTTATACTATTCTAACAAATTGAAGTAAAAATTTATTATATTTTCCCAGAGATGTCGAGTTTTTTCACATGTTTTTTCTGTTTTTTCTGATGAATAAGTGTAATAAAGTGCCCCCCACAAACAACAATTTTTGAACACACCACTTAGCAGTAAGTACTTTAATGTTACATATAAAATAGGGTTGTTCTTTACTTTTAATCTCAAAAATACTGATAATCTACTGTAATTGTAGCCCTGATGAAGAAAATGAAATATTTTCGAAAGCTTGGCGTAGCTAAAAAGGTGTCCAAAACTTTTTAGTTTTTTTCAAAGACCGCTTACCCCAAGAACATAATACTGCTGTTTAACTAGTCGGTCAAGACTACCATTCTCCTATATATATATATATATATATATATATATATATATATATATATTATATATATATATATATATATATATATATATATATATATATTATATATATATATATATATATATATATATATATATATATATATATATATATATATATATATATATATGTAATATTACTACTCTCAAGGTATTTTAAGGGTATGCATGAACTGGTGAAAAAAAGGGTTTTAGCATGTAATTGCTGCAAGTAATCACGCTGAGTTATATGTCCGATATCTGGTTTACATTAATGTACTCATAGCAACAATTAGGGTTAAATTATCAAGAACAAAATTATTCTAGGAATCTCATAAAGAAAACGAAATATATCGAACTTCAATAGCAAATTATACAAAAATATAGTCATTATTATTTGATAAAACAATTCAAAACATTAAAACAAACATTAATTTATGTATGTGTATGCTAATCTACAACATGTTTTATGATAATGAGTCGAATTATAATGTCATTTGTATGTCATTAGTGGCATATTTTTGTACTTGGGTAATCATTCAGCCGATACAAATTTATTTTCCTAATCAGGAAAAACTTGATAAATTATGAAAATTGGATGACGTGGAAGGTTATTTTAGTGAAACAAAGTACACGTGTCGAAAATGGTTTTCATTTATGTACGTTAACGATTTTTTTTTCAGGATTTAGAATTAGCTTTAGGTATTTTTAATTGCTTTTGGGAATATCAAATCGTATTACGAGGGTGCTTCTTTTTAAGTTAACTACGTAGCTATGAAGAAAAACTCATAGAGTAGCAAAAAAATATTTTTTTAAATAACTACGATCTACATCAGAGGTTTCCGACGTTTTCTGGTCCACTGCTCCCTTTACAAGAAAAAAAATTCCAACGCCCCTCTCTCCCATAATAGTTAATTATACCACATATTAAAATATTTTTGCGTTTTATCTATACTACAGCATTTCTCAACCTGTGGGGCGCACCCAACTAGGGGGGGCGTGATTACACTATTGGGGGGCGCGAGCGTATCGAAAAGAAATTATTATTAAAAACATTCATTAAAAACATTTAATATAATTCTATCCCGCTCCCCGTGGGGGAGCGGGATAGAATATCTCCCCCGGTATGTTCTGCCTGTCGTAGGAGGCGACTTAAAGAACAACCTAGATGGTAGATGCCCAGATCCCACCAGCATCGCCCGGTGTGATACCATCGCATCGGCTTAAGCTGCGTGAAGTTGCTTAACGTTTCGTGGCTGTGCCGATGTCCCGGACTGTGGGACCAGATAGCTTGATGAGGCACCTGGATACAAAAAATTCCGGAGGTAAAATAGCCCCCCGTTCGGATCTCCGGGTGGGGGCTGGTTCAGGGGCGTCGACATGCAGAGATCAGAATTTCAAAATGGATTTTTGCAACATACGAGGTTTAAACACGAACATAAATTCAGTGCACCAACACCTGCAATCAAATAAACCTCATGTACTCGCTCTCTGTGAAACTAAGGTCAGTTCATCGACCAGCACAGTAAACTATCTTTATCCTGGGTACGACTTCTATTCCGATTTAGGCGTAACTTTGGAATCTGTCTTTATGTCAGAAGCGACCTCTCTTGCCAACGAGAAGAGACTCTGGAGCCCCAAACTATGATGTTTTGTGGTTAAAAATAACGACTCAACCAACCACAAGGTTCATCTGTATCCTCTATCGACCACCAAGTGATACTAACTTTAGAACACTTTTCGCTTCCCTTGCAGACACCATCGATCATTTACAAATTAACTATCCAAATGCCGAAATTGCCATCCTGGGCGACTTTAATGTCCACAACATCAACTGGCTTAAATATTCAAATACTACCGATGAACAAGGTCGTGAAGCCGAATCATTTTCAATCAGTTGTGGCTTAACTCAGCTTATTGACGAACCAACACGGATCCCTGATCGAGACGGAGAGTTTGCCAGTCTTCTTGATCTCTTTTTTTAACCACCAATCCGGAGATTTACACAGTCAGCGTAAATCCGCCGTTAGGTTCTTCCGACCATAAACTACTTTCGACATCGAGTATTCTACCAATCAATGACAGAGAGGCGCCTAAACCGCGCAAGGCACTACAAGTCTGCTAAATAGGAAGATCTCATGGAATATTTTCGAATTTTCCCTTGGTTGGACGTTTGTTTTCGATCCGACGACCCATCTGACTGCGCCAGGGAGGTTTCCGATGTTATTTTGGCCGGTATGGAGGCTTACATCCCTTTTTCGAAGAAATACCCTTCCAACGGCAAGCCTTGGTTTGACCGAAAATGCAAAGAAACTGTTGCTTCTAAACATCTTGCATACCGACAATGGCGCGAAAATCCTTACACCATAAATCGTAACACATTTGTTCGTGCCAGGAACAGATGCAAAGAAATTATCGACGAATCCAAGGAGGTACACAATCAACGGATTAGAAACAAACTTCTCGCCTGTCCCGGCAATTCAAGGTCCTTTTGATCGGTCGCTAAGGCAGTTAGTCAAAATTTCACCAAATCCACCATACCACCACTCTCGCGGCCAGACAATTCTATTGCAACGACACCTGTTGAGAAAGCGAACTTGTTAGCTGAACTCTTTGCTTCACATTCTACTGTCGATTTTCAAGGAAAAAACACCACCTACTATTCCCATAGTGCAGTCAAGGATGCCCGATATTGTCTTCAGACAGCGTATTATAAAGCGTATTCTGATGAAGCTAGACACCAAAAAGGCTTCTGGCGCTGACGGAATACCTGCCATAGTTCTTAAAATCTGTGCGAGGAAACTAACACCAGTTTTCTGTAGACTTTTCAACCTATCCTACAGAAAGGGAATATTTCCTTCCTGCTGGAAATGCGCTACAGTTCAGCCGATACCTAAAAAAGGCAAGAAGACCTTGCCAAATAACTACCGACCAATCGCACTGCTTTCAATAATATCGAAAGTCATGGAAAAGGCTATCAATCAGCATCTTCTAAAATATCTTGAAGGATTCAACATTATTAGCGATCACCAATATAGCTTTCGTAAAAATAGATCAACAGGAGATCTTCTGACTTATGTAACACATGTTTGGAACAATGCAATTGAACACTTTGGAGAATCTCGAGCGGTTGCTCTGGACATATCCAAGGCATTCGACCGTGTTTGGCACGATGGGCTGTTGGGTAAGCTACGTTCTTATGGTATGTCGGAAAAGTTCGGTTTGTGGCTCTCATGTTTCCTCAGAGAGCGTTCTTTACGAGTGGCAGTCGACACCTTCACTATCAACGCCGGTGTACCTCAAGGCTCCATACTGTCTCCTACTCTTTTTCTCATTTACATTAACGATCTGCTGGAAAAGACCGAGAACCCAATCTACAGCTTTGCAGATGACAGTACCCTTATCTCTTCATTCACTTTGAACGCTCGGACATCGGCTACTCAGACGAATATCCGCAGACAGCAGGAAGTCGTTCAACTTAACAAAGACCTGGAAGAAATTCTATCTTGGGGTGACAGTAACCAAGTGGAATTTAACGCTACAAAAACCCAGGCGGCAGTTTTTTCTAAAAAAGTTAACGTTGCTGAACCCGATATAGTTATGTCGGTGCACTCCATTCCTCTAACATCGTCACTCAATTTGTTGGGCGTTAATTTGGGAGCAAATATGTCCTGACATGAACATGTTGCAGACAAAGCAAGGAGAGCTCCTAAAAAGTTGGGAAGATTATTTCGAACCAGAAAGCTTTACACTCCACATCAACTGTTAATGCTTTACAAAGCTCAAATTCGACCAACTATGGAATACTGCTCCCATGTTTGGAGCTCCGCTCCCAAACATACACTGCATTTGTTGGATTCTATTCAGAGAAGAGCTGTTCGTCTGATTGGAGACCCGGAACTGACCGTCGGCCTTGATTCGCTGGAACATCGAAGAACGGTTGGCGTCTTGAGCCTATTCTACAAGTACTTTCATGGAAAGTGTTCGAGGGATGTGGCCCGCTTAATTCCTCCCAGAGCGGTGCATGTTAGAAGTACACGTCGCGCTAATTCTTCACATCCATATGAGGTTCAGCTTGTTTACTCCCCGTACAACACTTTTCAAGCAGTCTTTTATATGGAGAACATCATCCCTTTGGAATAATTTGCCCAGGACTGTGTTTCCCACCGAGTACAATCTACAGCGATTCAAGAACAACGTGAATCGCCTTCTCTGCACACGTGTCGCTCCTGTAGCGCTTTAGGGACTTCCCTGTAGCACGTGTGCTAGACCCATAAAAAAAAAAAAAAAAATTGAAAGGAAAGCAAAACAAAACACATTCTGACATAATAAAAAATAAAATACACATTTAAACTGATATAATACACCTATAAATAGGATTGTATTAGTACTGGACAATGTATTTACCTAATAATTAACATATCAGTAATAAATTAAAAACAAGTTTAATAATTATTAGTGACCCCTCGGGCCTGTTTTTGCAGAGCAAAGATTTTCAAAGGATGGTTTAGATCTATATTTTGTTTTCAAAGCAGCCACTGCAGAAAATCCGGTTTCGCAAAGGTAGGATGTTGAAAATGGTAATAGTATACGAAATACTCTTGTTTTCAGTGCAGAAAACTCATTCACCCCTACCCAAAATTCAAAGAATGTTTTATTATTAAATTGTCTTTTGATTTTGCCACTTGCCGTGAAGTCTATGAAGATTTCTTCTTCGGAAGTTGAAAACCCTTCGGGAGTATTTTGAAATGGATCCCTAACCCACTCGTAACTTGCTACCAAGTTGTCGTCAGTAAGAAAATACTTTTTAAAATTCTTTGTCAACATGGCTAGATGATTTTCAATGGTTACTAAAACAACTTTCACATGTTGTTCTTCAGCCTTTCATGTTTTTAACATATTCACCCTCATTTACAAACATTTCTAGGTTTTTTTGCTTTACATTTCTGCTCCACAATTCCAATTTTCTACAAAAAGCATTAATTTGTTCCTTGGAGTTAAAGATTTAAAGTATTTA
The DNA here is from genome assembly GCA_019049505.1 of Pachyrhynchus sulphureomaculatus. Taxonomy (NCBI): domain Eukaryota; kingdom Metazoa; phylum Arthropoda; class Insecta; order Coleoptera; family Curculionidae; genus Pachyrhynchus; species Pachyrhynchus sulphureomaculatus. The sequence continues at coordinate 220,138,723 of CM032449.1, forward strand.
GTTTCTGGAATATATAACCCAAGTAGCTCAATTTCATCACAAATAAAAGGTCTCGAAACTTCTCGGCTTTCGGTCGGTTTTCCTCTTCTAGAAAAATGGCGATTTCGTTTCTTAATTCATAAACACATTGCAAACATTTCCCACGTGATAACCATCTTGCTTCGCAATAAAATAGTAACGCTGTATGTTCGGCACCCATGTCTTTACAAAGTGCAGAAAAAATTCTAGATATTAGGGGTCTCATTTTAATACAATTTACTACGGTTATAACTGTAGTGAGCACAATATTCAGAGCAGGACTCATTTCTTTGGAAGCCAGAACTTCTCTGTGGATCATACAATGTGTCCACACACACACAGTGGAGATTTTTGTTTCAGAAGTGCTTGTACACTTTGAAATCTTCCAGACATTGAATAAGCACCATCGATACATATTCCCGACGCAATTTTTCCACTCCATATTTGCCTCTTTTATAAAATCATTTACGATAGCAAATAATGCGAGTGATGTTGCTTTCAGTTCTATAGATTTGCTATTTGTTGCCTCATCAAGCTGAATTGAAAACAATTTGTTACGCAACTTCCCGAAAAGCTGATGTTGTACATCTTTAGCTATATCACGAATTCGACGGGCAAAAGTATCATTTGATATTGGTATGGATAGCAATTGTTTGGCAAAATTATCTCCAAACATAGTTTCTGCAATCTCAATTGTTGCTGGCAAAACAAGCTCTTCACCAATAATGTAAGGCTTTTTACATCTGGCTATTTTATATGAAACTTTGTAAGAGGCAGGTAAAGGTTTTTCATTCACAAAGTTTTTTTAAAAAATGATTTCTACTTTACATATAATTTTAATTTTAATTCGAAGAATTCTCCGAGTTTGTTAAGGTACTCACTATGAAGCGTTTCCAAATGTCGTTTAAGTTTATTTGGTTTCATGCGGTCTGCTGCCAAAATTTTTGAGCAAATAACACGCAAGAGTATTTCTTCTTCATTTATTTCAGTACTGGTAAACCCTAAATTTAAGTATTCTTGAGAATATTTTCTTGATTTTATTTTCGGAACCACGCTCGTCTGTGCACTTAATGCTTCACTATCATCTAATGCTTGCTTACGCCCACTTAAAAATTTATTCATGATTCTGTATAAGTTTACTGCCGTGAATACTTAATACCTGGAATTTAAATTAACACGTAAATTACAACATAGACATTCACGATAAATCCGGTAGCAGTAGAAGGATCCACTCAACTGAAACGGGCTGTAATTGAACGAGGTGCAGCATTTATACACTTTTGGGCAGACTTTCCGAATGTTCGAGACAACTCGGAACTTCTCGCGAAGCCGCTACCGATATGGTGGACGTGACAGAGAGCAATAGAGACGCATCAATTCTAGTTTTGTCGACGCAGCAGATATGTGTTGCCAAATATGAATAAATTTACTTAGTCTTGGTAGATTGTAAGGTTTGTAATTAAGGTCATAGTGTAGCTTTAGCATCAAAATACTGAAAATACATTATTTTTGCATACATTGTTATTGTATGAGAGGGAGGGAAGCGCGAAGAAAATTATGTTTGAAAATTGGGTCGCAAATACTGAAAGGTTGAGAAACGCTGAGCTAGATAAATTATTTATTCATGAAAACAGCAGATATTTTCAAAGTATTTTCTTATACTAATTTCCTAAATAGGTAGGTACACCACGGCCACCCCCCCTCCCATTCTGGACCCGCTACCGCCACCATGGAAGGCTCCAGTGCTCACTGGGGGGTGGTACCGCCCCCGTTAGGAACCTATGGCCTACACTAATACACTATCGGTTCTCGTGAGTTCCATTCTATCCAAAAAAGCCATTTTGTTTGCGCCTCAAAAATAAGCGCTGTAATAATTTTCAGTTCATTATCTGTGGAAAATTTTCCGCCTCTGAACTCTTTCTTCAGTTGTTTGAACCAAAAGAAGTAGCACATAATTGACGTATGTGTTCGATATATTAATTGCCGTGTTGGATAACTATTTATTTGAAGTATTCTTAATATAATTAAACTGAAACTTTTTGTATCCTTAAATTTTCACGCACAGTTTTGAAAACTGGCGTCTCGGTTATTCAGACTTCTTTAACAAGCATTGGGATCTTCATTTGTCGCTCTAACAGTAGCATATCCTCAACAAGCCTCATGATTTCGACAGTTTTTACCTCTACCGGTCTTGGTAATTTGACTCCAAGCAATTGTCCTTTATGACGTCACTTTCATGGCTAGGTAGATAAATTAAAAGAACTCTCTCGCAATCAAACTTTATTTGATCTTGATTAAACTATAAGTCAAGTAGATAATTACTCTGATACGATTTAGGGGACCTAACAACCAGCAAATAGACTATAGATATTTTTTTTACTAACCCCATTTAACTTCTGGATAATATCAGCCGGTTTAACACTGAACCCGATTACATTGGAAATACCCTTTTTGATTTGATCGACGAGTGTAAATAACACAACACAGAAATTTTATAATACACATTTTTTATGATTATTTTACTCGGCATCTAGAATTTTTTTTTTATTTTATTGGTAATTAACTTTGTATTTTTGATATAGATGGATTTGCCTTTTCTCAAGAGGAAGGCGGTGCTGTTTCCCAAATGGAGATTATCAGAGCTTATAATACAAATATACCGAAACCAGATGGAATGTAAACAAATGAAATGTTTTCACGGAGTACTATAAATGTACCCGATAGAATCACTTTGTAGCTGGCACTTTCATGTATCGCCCAGTCGTCAGGAGCAAATTTTAACGAAAAGCTCTCATGAAATGTTTAACAGGTTGCATTTTGGCATGTAGGTATTTTTTGGACGTAGAATACAATAAAAGAAAGTTTGCTGCTCTACAGTGTACGCTGAGAAATTCGGTTTTCTCCCAAATATCTCTAAAAATAAAAAAGATATAGAAAGACTAATTGCACAATGTGAAAGAATGGAAAATTTTACAAAAAAAATAGTATACGATTTTTTTTTTTTTTTAAATTTTACCGTAATTTAAAAAATATATATATTTGAAAAAAAAAAAGACGTCATTTATGATTAAGGAGGTTGAGGTGGGATAGTCCCAACCAAAAGTTTTGAATGTTGTCATTTAGAAATGCTTTGTATTAAATAATTAAGAAATTTTATATGACTAACGATGGTTGTTATTATGATAATACAGTAGAACCCCGGTTATCCGAGGTAATGTGGGGGGCACCCTCCTCGGATAACTGAAAACTCGGATAATCCGGATTTGTTTTTTATTTATTCAAAAAATAAACACCAATACTTTAAAACCGATGTATTAACGTTTTTAACATATAAATAGGTACACACATTATAAAACAGCGAAATAGGTATCTATGCGCTTCTGTTTCATATTGCATCTTCTTTTTTTCGCTGCAATGTTTCTCAATCTATTAAGAAGAAGCAAATCCGCTGGGGTTGCCTCTGGTTGTTGTTCGATATACCTCAAAGCTTTTTCCAAAGAAGCAAAACCTTCTTGATGAGAGGTCTAAGTGGGAGACTATTCATCCACCGCCGCTTCGTCATCGTCATCGTCATCTGATTTTTCGGTTTCCTGAAAGGCATTCGTTATTTCTTCAATACTCATTTCTTCTTCTAAATCATCTGCTGTAATCCATTCAACAACATCTTCTCTTGTCACATTTTCGCAACCTTTTAATTTTTGCATTAATTCAAATAAACTTTTTCCTTTTTTTTCTATCTCGCTGTCGAAATTTGAACACGACATTTCTCCATGGTTTCTCAATTTCAAAGCTAATTCATTTAATGAAGTGTCATCTTCACTGTCATTATAGTCCTCAAAATCAATAACTTTTGACCCAAGATTTTTGAATAGTGGTAGTACGCACAGAATCCCAAGCTTGACTTATCCGATAAATAACATTTTTTCAGTGTAACCTTTCTCATCCCATTGATAATATCCTCCTTTTCTGTGTATTCTAACAGATGTTCAAGATATAAAAGCCTATAATTTTTTTAATGTTTTTGAAGATGCCTTGATCCATTGGTTGCATTATGCTGATTACATTTGGAGGAAAAAATTTTACAATTTCGCCCACATGAAGTCCTTCTCCAGGGTGAGAGGGGACATTATCCATTAATAAAATTGCTTTAATAGGAAGACGGTTTCTGTTCAAAAATTTAGTCACAGATGGCTCGAACTCTTCTTCAAACCAGTTCGTAAATAAGGTCGCATCCCTCCATGCGCTCTTTTGACTTTTGTAATAGACTGGTAGGGCTTTGGTGAGATGTCTTTTAAAGCTCTTGGACGTGCAGACTTGCCAATCACCATCAGTGGGATTTTGTGCTTGCCAGATGCATTGGATAGTTAATCTTTCCTTACTTCGTTTGTGCCCAAGAGCTGATTTTTTCCTGTCGAGATGCCAATGTTTTTGATGGAAGCATTTTATAATTCAGACCAGTGTATTCACAATCTTCGATTTGCTTTTTAAAGTTCTGCTTAAACTTCTCAATTGATGACACGTCAGCAGAAAGTTTTTCACCACATACAGTCAGTTGTCGTACGCCGTACCGTTTTTTTCCAGCGGTCAAGCCATCCAGAACTGGTGGTAAACTGATCTATCTGTGGGAATTGCCTACTAATCATTATTGCGTTCTGTTGTAAAATTGGATCTGACAGAGGCACACCTTTTGATCTCTGTTGGTTAAACCACATGAATAAAGCTTCGTTAACCTTTTCATAGTCGCCGGTTTTCATTGATTTTCTTCCTGAGGACGAGGAGGCTTGATTTATACACCACTCTTCTATTTTTGTGTGGTTTCTTTTTTCAATCTCCAACTATATCATTTATTATACCTTAAGTTTTAATATAAGAATAATTAAAAATATCCACATTTTCTTTGTTGTTGTTAAAAATCGAGTTTGTGTGTAGTGGTAATAACTGTTGTGTTATATCATTGTGGCAGATTTCAAAATCGCAACGTAGGATTAATTACATATTGCTTAATATCTTAGATTGTTAATTTAGAGTGGCAAAGAAGACTTTTTCTGGTAAAACAGAAGGGGGCGAATCAAGTAAAATTCAGCGTTTATTACTTTCTTTGCTAAAGCCTTGCACAGTCCGAGTTTTTGTTTTTCTGCACATATTAGGGTTTCTACATTACGAAAAACGTAGACGGATGGTTGGCTATATATAATTCATTTAATTTATTCCAGTAATTTAGAATTTTTGTGTTTTCAATAACTGTTTTCTTTGTGCCTGGATGTTTAAATGAAATATACTTTTTTCTTTCATTTCCCACTTTTAAGTATTTTTTATTTTAAATTTAAATTGTATAATTAATAGTAAGCAAAAAATCGTTTCTCGTGAACACTTTTTTTAAAAGCAAAATTACAAAAAAATTTTAATGATTTTCTAATATCAAGTAACAAAAAAAAAAATTGTCCGACTTTTTTTTGCCATTTCGTACTGCTTTAACCCTTTGAGGCCGGAGAAAAAAAAATAAAAGATATGAAGAATTTTTTTGAAAAAATGTATTCAACCAACATCAAAAACAAAGTAAAAGTTCATTTCACGTAAAAAAAATATCCTGGATTATCCTGCAGGATGTGGTTTCTAGCACTAACCACTAGGAATTAAGGCACTCAAAACTAATTTTCGTGAAATTTAAAGAAGCAATTTCTCTCCTTATTGAAGCAGAGACCAACATCACAGGTTGAACATTTCCAGGTCGTTCGATGCACATGCTTCGCTGTGCTACAATGAGCACATCTGAGAGATCCACATCTAAGAGGCATATGTGCAGCACGATCATGACGTACTTCAGTGGGAATGATTTTTTTTGTATTTGTTAGGTGCTTGTTCTGCTGATCTTTTTTTTGAAATCGAATTAACGGCACCAATTAATCCTCGAGCAACCGATACACGAAATTGTTTCAATGTAATACATCGTGAGTCACTTCTATTTTGAAATAAAATGAACGCGTTCACAACATAAACATCTACAAAGTAAAAAAAAATGCGGTGCCACCACTTGTGGGCTTTTCGATCGATTTCATAGATACTTTTCAGCATGTCAAATCGATCTACGTATCCCATATGTTTATTATAATGTTTTGACCATAACAGGACATGGGATTTCTTCTGTATTGCCATTTTTTCTGTTTTCTAGAGACAACTTCCATGATGGATGGGTCATGATAGTTTCCTAAAAACAAAACGGTTCTTCGATCCATCCACTTCAGTGCTGCTAATCCATCTGTAGAAACTCTCCAATCTATGTCGCCCCTTTTCATGTGTTTTATCCACTTTGAGCTCTGGATAATATTTCCTTCCTTTACGCACAGTTCCACATGCATAGATGCCATTAGCTAACAAGTCTCTTTGCAATTCTACAGAGTTGAAAAAATTGTCGAAGAATACTTTGTGGTGCTTGCCAACTAAAGCCCTTGTTAGATCTTTTACTACGCGATGTCCCAATTTTTTCTCAACTGACTGATCAACTTTCCCCGTATAAATTTGGAACTCAGATACAAATCCAGTAGAATCAGCCCGAATCCGTACCTTGTAGCCTCGTTTCGTGGGCTTCATTGGCATATACTGGCGAAGACTACTTCTCCCCTTGAATTTGATCATAGATTCATCGATTGATTGAAATTCACCAGGATTCAAAGCAGAGCCAAGAGTTTGTGTCAATTTAGAAAGTAATGGCCTGATTTTGTACAATTTATCATAATTGGCCTCACCTTTTTTTTGGCTGTACTGAGTTATCATTTACGTGAAGATTACTTAGAAGCCAGGTGAATCTGTCACGAGATAAAACAGAACTTATAAAATAATCCCTAAGTTCTTCTCTCGAGGACCAGTAGTCTCTATAACTTGGCATTTTTTTCAAGCTCATTAGCATGTTTACACCCAAAAATGATTTTATTTCTTTGTTGGTGGTTGGAATAAAGTAGTTGCTGCCACCATTTTTTTGTAAGGCATACAAATTTGTCTGAAAAACAATTTCAGATATGAAACAATCCGGAAACAAATACAAAAACATATCGGTAGGAGTTTCAACGTTGTCAGGAACATTAGGCCCTGCCTGAGACACAAATTGATTTACGCGTGTTGCATCAGTGACATCATTTTGTCCAAACAACTGATTTTTTTCTAAGTTTTTCTTGACGAATTACTTCTAACGGTAACTCATCCTCACTGTCCCATTCTTTAGTGACTTTCGCTTGCTCATTATCTTCGAAAATGAATGGAATATCTTCTATATCAAAAAGTTCATCCCTTCCATCATAAAGTAAATAATCTATGGGGGCTTCGTTGTCCATAGTACTCTCCACATCTGATGCAATGGACTCACAGTCACTGGGAATTTCATCCAAAATCGCGAAAACATCTGTGCTATTCATTGCTTCAAGTTCGCCAAAAGACCAACATTTTTTTTTGGAACCTGTAAAAAATGAACAAACAAAAATTAGAAAAATTATGCATAATAGTAATAGCAATACGCGTCACTTAAAAAAAAAACACTTTCACTAAAAAAAAACATATAGTCCTAGTGGTTAGCATTTGTAACCACCACAAATAAATCTATTTATAAACTTAGCAAAACAAAAATTGCACTTGATATATATTCATATGTAGTAAATAGATATATCTTAAGTACTTACCGGACATTTTCTTAAAGAATAACCAGCTATAAGAAAAATAACAGCCTAATTGATACTGCAAAACTCACAACTACCTACGACGTGCAATTACAAATGTCAACTAAACGCTGGTGGACATTTCAAACCCTAAGCATGCTAGATTAGACTTCTTGATACATTAGGCAAACAATTTAACATCGTGGTTTACTGGAGAAACCGGTAGGAAAGCTACAATATAATTTTTAAAAGGTGGTTATCAGTGGTAACCACTTGTCCTCAAAGGTGTTAAACGTAAAATTGCCGGCGTAGCACTACAGCAGGCAAATTATTATATTTTAAAACTCGATTTTTAAATAACAAAGAAAATGTGGATATTTTTAATTATTCTTATATTAAAACTTAAGGTATAATAATGATATAGGCACAAGGATTTTTTTTCAATACTATATTTTATTAAATATTTGTAATTTACTGTATACCCCGTTAAAATTATGCAAACAAGAATTCCGTTTTAAGTTTCACAAATTATAAAACAAAAAATAAAAATTGTTAGTATCATCGGAAAGATGAAAGTCTCCTCTTCCAAAAGCTATCTTTTAATTTTCTTTTTTACTCTCTGAAAACGAGTAACATCGATTAACCTTCGAGCGATTTGCGTAGACTTTCAAATTAACCTGTTTCGCGCTACACTTTTTGATTCACCTATCCTACATACTACTTCTTTGGAAAATTTCCCGCTCTTTCACGTGGTGCTATTAGTTTTTCGATACCTTTTTTATTTTTCGAGATATTACCAAAAAAACAAATTTTTGATTTTATTTTGGATTTTGTGGGCACATCAAATTTTAGCAAATTTTTTTTATCGTATTCTACGTCCAAAAAACTACCTGTGTTCCAAAATGCATCCTGTTAACATTTAATGAAAGCTCAAAACCCCTGGCGACTGAGCTAATATTTTAATGGCTTATTCATAGTCGTTTGTTGAACTTGAGTTAGGTTAGCCTATTCTAAACTTCTTTGACCTATGCTTCAAGCCTCCATTTTATAGGGGAATGCAACGGCTACATTGTATTTTAATGCAGTCCTTTATTTACCGTAGGAAATATAATAATGCCAAAAATAAGAGCCTGGCAAACTAGAAATTTTAAATCCTATAACAACTAGATCGGACTTAAGTTTTAGGCTTTTTTTGTCAATCTTTCTAATACATTTTTAAGATCTAACCTAACTTTTTTATAATTTAAAGGAGTATTGATTACACTGGTCAACACAAGTCTTGTTTCCTTTTATTTTTTTTTCTGTTATTGGGTATTTCTATGGCCCTGACTATGAAAAAAAATACTGCTAACAGCTTTACCTTTTGAAATATACAGTTTTATTATTTTGCCAAAAAAATACAAAAAAAAAATAATACATTATGTTAACAAAATTTCTATTGAACACTAGCAAATGATCTTTTATAAGATTTCCTTGAATGAACGACTTTAGGTAGATCTCGTTGCAAACTCCAGCAGTAGTCTGCCATCATATGTGAGTCGCCCCTGATAACGCTCTTCCATTGTCCGAAGATCCTGATGAAATCTTTCACCCTGCTCCTCACTAAAATCACCCAGATTTTGTGGAAATCGGTCTAAATGCGACTGCAGGAAGTGGCTTTTTATGCTCATGTTGCATCCTAGCTCTTGCAAGTTCGATAGCGTGCACTCAACAAGCTCGACGTGGTCGTCAGATTTTCGATATTTTGCAAATATATATCATATATATTCACCACAAATATAGCAAAAACAATCGGGATTAAGCACACAACATCTTCTTGACGAAGCCATATCTAAAACAACAACAAAATATATTTTAGTGTCCAATAAAAAACGAAAATCTAAGTAAAAATAGTAAATGAGGGTAGTTAGCTATAACTCAAAAACAAAAGCTGTTAGAGAAAAATTGTTGCCATATTTAAAAAAATACGCGTCAATTTGAGATAGAAACAAAAAAAAATCACAGGAAATAAGCAATTTTCTGTTTTTTGTTGACCAGTGTTATTAATAATGGAGGCAAATGACGTAAAATTTCTTGATTTTTGGAAATTTTTGGGGTACAGCTTGGATTGATTTAACTACATTGAAACAATGCCAGCATAATGTAAACGAGTTTTCTCGGTCTAGTTTTGAGCGCAAGGCCACTTTTCTTCTATTTTAGTGCATTTTTTCACATCTTAACGCTTTCGGCTCACTATTTCTTAAATATCTCAGCTTCTGTTTGTTGTTATGGGACAAAAATGATTCATTTTACTCGTCATAAAATTGCCTAAAAAACTGCGTAGATTGCATTCGAAAATATTAAGTACACAACCTAAAAAAGTATTTACTACTAATGGTTTTTTACTGGTAACTTCCGTTCAATTCGATATTACGGCTTCAAATTATAGGAAGGCTGTCTTCATGTATCTAAACCACCCGTGGGGGGAGATGTTTTCATCGTCAGCTTTTCATAATCCGAACAGTCCCCCACCAACAACAGCCTTATTGTACAGCGTATTGTCTTTTGAGAGTCTACCGATGTCTGCTGGCAAGCAGCATGACGTGAAATGTGGCGTAGCTAAGTACACTTTAAAAGAAAAATGTACTATCATGTCGGGTATCGAAACCGAGACTTTAAGAAGCTGGAACTATACTACAAAGCCAAAACCGCCACACAATCTTTCAAGTATTCAGGCGTTTTCTTGCAGTAATAATAATAACTATTAAAATAGAATTTTTCAGTTCGTCAGTTGAGACGGAAAGTGAAAAATTAGGATAACTTGAAGGTCTAGAAGTGCTTCAAGGAACGACCATGAATACAAATAGATCTTAGTCAAATTCGTTTGATCTAAACGCATAAAATTATGACCAGCTCGACTGCTTGTCAGAAAATTAAATTTTATTATTTGCTTCAAAGCTGCGCTTTAGGCTGCCATCAGGTTGTAGATTTTTACCAAAAAAAACTGGATGCGCCAGAGTGATTCTTATCGATACATTTATTCTATTTCTACATGATAAAAATGTGATGCCAAAAACTTGAAAAAAATCTAGGGATTTTAATAAAAAAATACGGGTCTGTATTCAGTTTCTAAAACACCAATTTATAGTATAGTATATAGACTTGAAAAAATAATTTACATGAAAAATTACTGTTAAAAGATGTGCATTTTTTAAAATTAAACGGTGGACTTATGATCTTGGTCTGTTCTAAAGATATTTGATTCTAGGAACATGATTCAAACAAGGATAGTATGCTTGTGGATTTATACCCGTATAACCACCGAATAATTTTGAAAAAACAGTCTTCTCTTTTTAAGAAGGTAATGAAGTCCCTACCATAATTGTAGCATTATGCATACATATTTATGTATGAACAACATCAAAGCTTGACAAATATTTTTTGATAATTATATCTTTCCTGTTTTAACTGTATTTTGATTACTAATTAAACTATAAACTAGTCTTATTTATTTAATAACCCATATTTTTAAAAGGATTAAAATGTGTAATGATTTTTTTAATATACCAAAGCAAAGTAGAAAGGGGTTTTGAACACTTAGCACCAATTTAACTTAGGTATAAAGACTTAAAAAATATAATTAATTATTTATTTATTTATATTTTTTACTTCTAATCGCCCAAGAATTAAAGTAATTGAATATTGAATTTGAATTTTACTAAATATTTGCGATTTTCTACTTCTGATTTTTATTAAAATCTTTTGACTACACCATATCTTTGAGTAGATACAATGTCACGTAGAAAATTAAAATTAGCCATTAAAAAAAATGATTTTCCAAATTATGTCAACGTATTCGAATAATCGCATAGACTTGACAAAATATGCCGATATTTATGATTTTTAGCTAGTATTATTCACAATTAAAAAATAATATATCTTTTCCACTGCTAAATCATTAATCCCATATTTGAAAGACTCTGTATACCGAATGATTTTCATATAACTTTGTGTGTAAAGTAAAAGCATACTTTCAATAAACAGAAATCTGGGTAGCGCCATGTATAATTGTTTCTATGACTTTTGGTTAAACTAACGCAAGCGACACGTAAGAAGAAATGCGATGCTGATTCCAGTGACGTTCATATTAACGAGCTCACGACGTATCATCATTTTTCAAAAAATGACGTAATTGGTCAAGTATCCCCGTTCATTTCCCTGGTGCTTTCTCCACAATATCACCCCAAAAGTTCCGCTTGGTTGGCTTCACCTAATGATCCGAATGACGTCACCACGTGTTTATTTTAACTCTTAAACGGAGCAGTATTAAATCCTTTAATAAATAAATTTGTGATAACATAAACTGTAATATTTGTTAGAATATAGAAATGTTCAGTATTTTTATAGAACCTATATGTTAAGTCTGACAAATAACAACAAAAATTTTCATCTTTTGGTCCATAGTTAAAAATAAAGACCACTCATTATTAATAATGGTCATTTGTATTTCTTAACCTGTTATTAAATGCAATATAAAACTATTATTTACGTTTTTAAACCCATTGACTCATCAAAAAATGAAGCAATTCCAGACGGTAATTGATATAATATGTATTCACTTTAGCTAAATTCAATTTAATTAATTTTTTTGCGATCTAATCAATAAAGATAATCTCAAAAATAAATTTCTTAATTTTTTAGAATTAATACAAAATCAATTAAATTAAATAAAGATTAGGTTCAACTCTACGTTAAAGAGATTTCCAGTGCAAAGTAGAAATTAACTATAATAAAATTATTAGGGATGTAGCTTAGCGGGTTCCGCGCCTCTTTCTTTTTCAATTCAGCCACTTACTAATATTTTTTTTTACCACCTAACTAAATATTTTAACGTAAAAACTCTTGTATATTTTTACCGATATGGATTTTTAATACTTTTATTATAGAAAACCGCATCTACGACTATGGAGACACGCCCCCCACATGTTTGGCAAATCAAATAGCTTTAACATTTCACAATGTTGCCAAAATATTAATCTATCTTTATTTTATGCGTAATAATTCACTTCTTACATATTGCGTTATTTGGCAACGTTGCAATCATCTTTTAAATTCAACGAGGCAATACAGGTAGAAAAATTCTTGGATACGACACTCTTATACGCACTTCGTTTACTATGATGTCAGTGTCAGTTTAATCGAACTTTGGGTAGAGGTCGATCGGTCAGCGTATTTTAAAAACGTGCTCTTTAAATACAGGGCTTTCAAATACGAAGAATCACTTATACGTTTACGACTGTAACATATCTTTTGAACGGTCGCTCAGTATGGAATTAATGTTAGAGCAGTGTATACATACATATACTTAAACTTTCAATGTGCCTTTCGCATATTTAGTTTTTATACATAATATACACAGTCATATGAACGCTTTTTAGATTTAATAGGTGAGTATACAGTATCAAAAAGGCATATTTAAATAGTTTTTCAACTAAAAATTTTGAGTTTTGTTATTTACGTGCTACATGGGGGTGAAAAATTACGAGATCTTTGAAGAAAAAGCAAAGTGTTTGCCAAAAATCGATTTTATTCTTCAATGTAGTTTGCGTCAAGAGCTTATTCCAAGGATTTTTCAACATTTGGATATCTTTCGTGTAATACGATTGGTCGAACTCTCTTGAGACGAGCCTCAGTGTCTCATTTGCCTAATGAGGACTTGTGAGCTGGTGCATTATCTTGGTGAAACAACAGTTTATTCCATACACATCCAAAAAAACACTTGCCAAAAACTAATTGATTGCCTGTTGAACTCAGACGTGTAGTGGTGGATCCATGTTTCGTCCATTGTTACGAGTTGGTGCAAAAAACTTCTTTGGAGTACGCCGAAACAGTCACACACAGCATTTTGCACGGCACCCATCGGGCACATCAATTTCATATGCAAATATTCATGCAAAATATACCTCACGCGTTCTGTTGATCATCACGATGTCAGCTATCTCTCTTACTTTCACTGTGCCATCATGCAGGACAATATGGTGGATTTTTTTTTGTGTGTTTTGAAGTGACTGCCTCATTTGAACGTCCGGAACGTGGTACATCATCTGTGCTTATACGACCGCATCTAAGTTGACTAAACCATCAACATATATTTGCTAGGAATAAAATTTAAACAATTGTTTAAGATCACCACTTATGTTTATTATTGCTGACAATTGTTTCGTCACACTGTGTCCTCTTCTGGAGCGCGATGTAAATTAACTAACAAAGTATGTTATAGAATATATAGTTTACCTAATTACAAGCACTAAATTCATTAACTATATTTACCTTAATACCTGGAACAAGTTCAATAAAGGAAACCCTCCCCCATCTAATTGATCGTTGAGTAATAGACCTGAGGATTTTTTCTGATTAATTTCTACCTGTTCTAAACAATTCAATTATGCAAAATTTTGAAATCTTCATTGAATGTATGATTTTCCTCTGTTAAATGTTTAGCGTAATGAGATTTGTCATTTTTCATTCTAAAGCTTTGTTTATATTCGTTTATTCTTTTATAAAAAAGTCTGCCTGTTTGTCCTATATACGTTTTATTGCAAGTGCCACAGCATAATTCGTAAACCCCCGATTTATTTTCTTTTTTTGTTTTACTTTTATTAATTTTTAATATGTCGAGATAATGTGTTATTGTACGGAAAACGATATTTACATGATTTTTATGGAAAAAATTTTGAATTTTATTAGTTAATTTTCTGGTATAAGTGAGTGTATGAAATTTTTCTTTATTTAGTTGTTTGTACGGGTACACCAGTCCTATTGCTTTTTTAATGTAATGTAATGTGTACAGGCCCAGAATGGCCCTTTGCACTGCGACCATCATTGTTCTATTATGCTTCCCCTTATCCCTCACGGGTTTAATACATCCAGGAACAAGACCAGCTCCTTCAATGGGAGCGTTAGCAGATCCTGTTCACCCAGCGTATAGGCATGTAGTATCCTATGTCTCCTGTGTCCCAATGCCGCACAATTGGTAATCAAGTGTTCCAAAGACTCCTCTTCTTCACCGCAGAATCTGCAAGTGTACGTGGTTGATAGGCCTATTCTGTATAGGTGCTTATTGCAGGTATGGTGACCTGTGAGTGCCCCCGCCAGTAATCTTAGACTTTTCCTATCCATTTTTAGGGCGAGATCCGCCCTCCTTGCTTCAAAGCTCAGAAACTTTTTAGAATGTTCCAAACCGTTAGTGTCGTTCCAATGTTTCTCTACTATGGATTTTGTCCATTTCGTCATCTCCTCTTTAAGGAGACCCCTGCTGAATCCAAAGGATGGAGAGGGTCCAATGAAGGTCCCCTCAGCCCCTTTTTTTGCATAGATGTCTGCCATCTCATTTCCTCTATGCCCCTCATGTCCTGGAACCCAGATCAGAGTAATCTGATTTTGAATTGCCAAGTCATTAAGCATGTTATGACATTCCAGTACTAGCCTGGACGTGAATGTACATTTATTCAGGGCCTTTAAGACTGATTGGCTGTCCGAAAGTATTTTAATACTTACTCCCATGTATCCCCTTTCGGATAGAATCCCTACAGCTTGCTTTTTTAAATTGTTTTTTTTTCATTAAAAATATTATCTACGAAATCGCTCCTGTACCCGTTGTTTATACTAATGTACAGGAGCGATTTCGTAGATAATATTTTAATGAAAAAACAATTTAAAAAAGCAATAAGACTGATGTACCCATACAAACAACTAAACAAAGAAAAATTTCATACACTCACAAAGCTTTAGAATGAAAAATAACAAATCTCAATACTACTCAGTATATATCACCACTACACCAAATACTTTATTTTTGCACTCGACGCGCGTTTCGCTAACCATGTTAGCTTCATCAGGAGCGATGATTGACTAAAGCTAAACTACCAAATCTACTCTATTTATACTTAGCTTAACCCTTGAATTACTCAAGCGGAACTAATGACATAGGCAAGGCTATCAGTTCCGGTCAAGTAACCAGTAGAGGGGACTATAAGGAATAGGCCCTCTGTCTTTGTTTAAACTACTTTTACATTTTATGATTTCCATACTTTCGTATGCGTTCAACAATCTCCTATCAGATACATTTTTTATTAATCTTAGATTATCTAATGTTACAGTATGATCAGCTTCAAGAGCATGTACGGCAATGCTAGATTTTTTTCTGTTCTGTTGTATTTTAAGTGTGCTAAATGTTCTTTAAATCGTGTTCTAATTGACCTTTTAGTTTGCCCAACATACTTTTTGTCACAATCATTACAACTAATTTCATAAATTCCACTTTTTCTCACAATTAGGAATCTTATCTTTGGGATTTCCTAAGATATTCCTCAGATTGTCTGATGACTTATAGACTAAGGTGAGGCCTACCTTATTAAATACCTTATTGAGTCCCTTGCTATATTTCGGATTATATGGTATGGAGACATACTTGGTGTTATTTTCTTCGCGTGTAAAAAAGGTGGAATTCTGAATATTAAACCTAAACTTATGTCTATTTATTAGCTTATTTACTAAGTCATCGTCATAACCATTAACTCTAGTTATATTTCTAATACGATTCCTTTCTTTATTAAAGTTTACTCTATTCAGAGGGAAAGTGACCAAACGATGAACTAAAAAATGTAATGAGGCTAATTTATGTTGTTTGCAATGAAATGAATCATTAGGAATCTATCTATCTGTTACTGTGTCCTTCCTATAGATATCAAATTCTAATCTATTATTATTTTTAATAATTAAAATATCTAGAAAAGGCAATTGTCCTTTGTTCTCAACTTCGTAAGTAAGGACAATTGCCTTTTCTAGATATTTTAATTATTAAAAATAATAATAGATTAGAATTTTATATCTATAGGAAGGACACAGTAACAGATAGATATATTCCTAATGATTCATTTCATTGCAAACAACATAAATTAGCCTCATTACATTTTTTAGTTCATCGTTTGGTCACTTTCCCTCTGAATAGAGTAAACTTTAATAAAGAAAGGAATCGTATTAGAAATATAACTAGAGTTAATGGTTATGACGATGACTTAGTAAATAAGCTAAATAAATAGACATAAGTTTAGGTTTAATATTCAGAATTCCACCTTTTTTACACGCGAAGAAAATAACACCAAGTATGTCTCCATACCATATAATCCGAAATATAGCAAGGGACTCAATAAGGTATTTAATAAGGTAGGCCTCACCTTAGTCTATAAGTCATCAGACAATCTGAGGAATATCTTAGGAAATCCCAAAGATAAGATTCCTAATTGTGAGAAAAGTGGAATTTATGAAATTAGTTGTAATGATTGTGACAAAAAGTATGTCGGGCAAACTAAAAGGTCAATTAGAACACGATTTAAAGAACATTTAGCACACTTAAAATACAACAGAACAGAAAAGTCTAGCATTGCCGAACATGCTCTTGAAGCTGATCATACTGTAACATTAGATAATCTAAGATTAATAAAAAAATGTATCTGATAGGAGATTGTTGAACGCATACGAAAGTATGGAAATCATAAAATGTAAAAGTAGTTTAAACAAAGACAGAGGGCCTATTCCTTATAGTCCCCTCTACTGGTTACTTGACCGGAACTGATAGCCTTGCCTATGTCATTAGTTCCGCTTGAGTAATTCAAGGGTTAGGCTAAGTATAAATAGGGTAGATTTGGTAGTTTAGCTTTAGTCAATCATCGCTCCTGATGAAGCTAACATGGTTAGCGAAACGCGCGTCGAGTGCAAAAATAAAGTGTTTGGTGTAGTGGTGATATATACTGAGTAGTATCATTGTGCCAAAATTCCACATTCCCAACTTAGTTAAATCTCATTACGCTAAACATTTAACAGAGGAAAATCATACATTCAATGAAGATTTCAAAATTTTGCATAACAGAAAGAAAGGAAAATCACTGAATTGTTTAGAACAGGTAGAAATTAATCAGAAAAAAACCCTCAGGTCTATTACTCAACGATCAATTAGATGGGGGGGGGTCTCCTTTATTGAATTTGTTCTAGGTATTAAGGTAAATATTGTTAATGAATTTAGTACTTGTAATTAGGTAAACTATATATTCTGTAACATATTTTGTTAGTTAATTTACATCGTGCTCCAGAAGAAGACACAGTGTGTCGAAACAATTATCAGCAATAATAAATATAAGTGGTGATCTTAAACATTTGCTTAAATTTTTATTCCAGTTATTATGGATCTCCATCAAGTAACGATTAAGTCAGTGCAACATATAGTTGCTTTCGACGAAGCAGGTGTGCCATAGCACTTCTCAAACCATTCTTGGCTTCTGGCTGTATTGTTTCCCATCAAATAGCAATGTTTAATCAACCCATGAAATTCTCTTTGATCCATCGTTTTGCAAAAATCAAAAGAAGCGTCACCCAAACAGCTAGAGCTCGCAAACTAATAGAAAAAATGTCTGGAAAATTTTACATCAATCTTCTTAGAGTTGACGCTAACTGAAAATCATGTATTTTATATCGGGACTTTTCTCTCAATGTAGTATGTTCAAGCTTGAGTTGTTTGTGGTGCGATATTTGGTATCACGTCGTAACCAAGCCAGCCAAACTAAAAAAAAATAATGGAATCAGTAAATAGTGCGGTATGTTTTTATATAATTTTTATTATTTAGTTTTTATTTATCTACACTAATTATACCTTATTTTATTTTGACTGTAAAAATTATGCCTTTTTGATCAAAAATAAAACTAGGTGTCAAGAAAGTGACAAAGATTAAATTTCTATGTTTGTGATCAAATATCCAAATGATAGTATGTAGAATAAAATAATGCGGACCTCCGAATATGTGTATATTTAGAAATATATTATTATTCATATTATTATGAAACAATCTTTTTGACTTAATTATTAGGATTTTTAAATAAAATCTTTAAAAAAGAACTTGACAACGTTAATAACAGGGTTTTTAAGTTTTACAGAAAAAGCATCTGCCTTTTTTATTTACGAGAACTGCTCTTAACATATCATATTTATTTTGTTTGACATGACCTACACCAGGGGTGCTCAAACGTGAACTGCTGGCGATCTACCTCAATATTATTAGACTACGATCGATCGACTCTGAGAGGCTGCAAGTAAGTGTGATGCAGGATTGTCGTCTAGGTAGGGTGTATCGTGGCATAGATATTAGTTTTCGGCACAATATGCATTTTTTTAGTCAAGGTAAGTGTAGGTCTGCTCTAAAATGTCAATGAAAAAACTAATAATTATTCTAATTTGCGAGTTTATTGGTTCTTACAAAACAAACGAGTTCTAGTGTCTAAACTTAACTAAAGAGTGACTTTGGATGTTGAAGCGTGGCGCTGCATGTCTTCAGCATACTTTTCATAAGATGGTACGTAATTACCGAGTGCTAATCGCAAGCATGATGACATATGTTCGTCAGTTAGTCGATTGCGATATTTTGACTTAATTATCTTCATTTCAGAAAAAGCAGACTCGCACAAGTAAGTTGACCCAAACATTGCCGTCAGTTGAAGGGCGATTTGCCTTAAATTCGGATATTTATCTTCAGATATAAAACACCAGAATTTTGTATCAGATGCTGTGGCTTTGAGATGTATATCTGATATAATCTGCACTAACTCATTTTCAACAGAACATGAGTCCATGTTAAACTGACTTACTATTTCAGTAGCTAATTCCTCAATGTTTTTACACGAAAAAGGATAACTTATAAATGATGCTATATTTGCCAATTTACTGAAATCATAAAAACGTATTTCGAATTGACCCAAAATATTTGATAATTCTGCCTCATAAATATGTTTTCTTTCTTCAATAAGTAGCATCTATCTACTTGAAAAAAGTGAAAAATGATAGCCACTCGCCATTGGAAGCTTGGTGAGTGACCGAACAATTTAGGGACGAAATTAATGTCAGTAATACTATTGGCGGATCCATTACTGATTACAGTTTAAGCTGTTTCGAGTCCACGTACATTTTTTTAAATATACTTGTTTCATTTAAAAATTCCACCCAGTACTAAAAAATTTCGGTAAATAAAAAAAGTCAGATGTTGAGTCTACGTTTATTAAAAAGTTAATCTGGTTATATATTTAATTGTTTAAGTCTGTTTAAATATTTAAAATTTTAACTTCAGATTATTGAGAGTAATTTCAAACATCACTATTTATATTTCCGTGAGTAAAAATATATAGACAATGTTGTAAACTGTTTTGTTTTTCTGTAGATTTATTGAATATTACGATTTTAGAGATAAATTTTTAATTATTATTAAGTATTTCGAATTTATTTTTGTTTTTAGGCATTTATTTTCGTAACAAAAAACATTTTTTGTTATTAAATGGTTTCAGATTGTTAACTACTACTTTTTGCGTAGCGTTTATAACAGAATATATTTCCGTTTAAAGAGAATTATTTTATACTTTTGCAATTTTTTAAAGTTTTAGCGATAACTGTGTTTATGGGGTTTAATATAATTCGTAGCTATATCAATTAGTAAAAATCAACAAAGTGCATATTTCCGCAGTAAGCACTGTTCAGCAGCCACAAATCAGCCTAAAAACCTACAGAAATCATTAAAAATATTTCCTGAAAAACATATGGACATTATACAGGACCTCTTCGACAGCATATACAACGCAGGTGATGTACCTCATGATTGGTTGATATCAATGTATTTGCCTAAAAAGAATAACCCTAGAAAGTGCGAGGAATATCGGAATATAAGTCTAATGAAGCACATCTTGAAACTCTACTATACAAAAAAACTAGATGAATGTACTGGACAAAACACAGTTCGGCTTTAGGAACGGACTAGGAACGAGGGACGCACTATTCTCCATCCGCGTCCTGATTGAAAGATGTAGGGATATCAACTCTGATGTTTATTTATGCTTCATAGATTTCGAAAAAGCCTTTGATATGGTAAATCATGATAACATGATGGAAATACTACAATCATATAACATTGATGACAAAGACTTACAAATAATATCTAGTTTATAATGGAACCAGACTGCCAAAATAAAAATGGAGAATCGTATGTCCAAAAAAAATAAAAATAAAGAGAGGCGTACGTCAGCGTTGTATTTTGTCACCCCTGTTATTCAATGTCTATTCGGAGTAAATCTTCAATAAAGCACTTTCTGATAGAAAAAAAAAAAAATTGGAATTATAATTAATGGTGTGTTTGTAAATAATATCCGCTACGCTGATGATACCTGTCATTCCATCGACAATGGTGGTCCGTAAGAATCCTAATACAAACATAAGTATTAAGGTACATGAACAAACACTTGAAGGGGTAACAAAAATAACGTACTTACCTACCACTCTATTGAAATACGCTTAAGAATTGAAAAAAAAAACACGAAGTTTCTTTAATAAAATGCGCAACATACTCTGTAACTGCCAACTAAACTTAAAAACAAGGACAATAGTGATAAGATGCGACGTGTTCTCGGTCATGTTATACGGTATAGAAGCTGTAAGAATGACAGAGAGAACACAACAAAGAATGGAGTAATTGGAGATGTGGTGGTATCGCCGAATGCTGCGTGTTTCTTGGACAGCGCATACCAGAAACGCGGAAATACGTGATCGGATGGGAAAAGAACGAGAGTTGATTCCAGCTGTTAAAGAAGGAAAAAGCACATACTTTGGCTATATTATGAGAAGCCAAAAGTATGAGCTCCTGCAACTTATAATTGAAGGAAAAATAATCGGTAAGCGAGGATCAGGAAGGCGCCGGAACTCCTGGTTCAGTAGACATCTACTGAACTGTTTAGAGTGGCAGTAGATAAAATCAGATGGACAAATGTGATCACCAACGTCCGGAGTAGATAAGGCACACAAAGAGGCGCGAGGATTGACAAACGAGAGAACAAAACTCGACGTACTTATTACAGTACTGGCACAACATCGCAGTAAGATACAACAAATTGTATCTCGGGCTTGAAATCTTGTTGCCAATATTTTTTTTGCAGTGTTTTTGAATTATTTAGACTATTCAAATAGGTGTCTGTATCGAGGACTTATATGGTACATTCAATAATAAAAGAAAACATAAATGAAAAAAAAAACATCTTATATTTTTGTTTTTCTATAGTGCGTTTTTCGTACAAAAAATGTTTTTTTTGCTACAAAAATGAATTATGGTTTTTTTCCTCTAATTTTTAATTTGTTAAAATTTATTGCAATGTGATGTCACTACTTATATGTTCGGTATGTCGTGTTTAAGTAGCTTTAGAACTATTCATGTATTCGTTTAAATTTTTTAAATTGTTAAAAATAAATGTCGCAATTATTTGTTCTAAAGAATGTTGTTTTGTCTCATTACCCCAAAAGTGAATCATACGTAATTAGTTATCTACCTTGTTAGTTTTACACGATGAAGCCTTAAATGTTCGAAAGTCCCGACCCCATTATCTTTCCATGTTAAAATTGAAAATAATGTAAAAAAATGGCAGCATTGGTATAACAACTAAAGACGAAACGAAAGGAATCGTATTTTTAGAAGTTACCAAAAGTGTTCTTCGTATTTGCTGAACCATCCCAAGACGCGTTTCGCCGTATCACGGCTCATCAGCTGGGTAGGTTCAGCAAATGCGAGAACACATTTTTAGTCCTTTATCCAGGTAACTAACGGAAAACTATAACAAATAGATGCTTATACTGCACTCTGTCGGCGACTTACGAAGCCTATTCAAGCAGAGCGGCACAGCACGACTGGCACTTATTGCAGAAATGCACCTTTCTCGAGCTTACTGCTCGAAGGCATAGATGGCAGCATTGGTATAACAACTAAAGACGAAACGAAGAACACTTTTGGTAACTTCTAAAAATACGTTTAGTATTAACCGTTTCCAGGTTTTAACAGCTTATAATAGACCACGCCTCTCTGGTCCCACCAAACACAGAGCATCGTCTTTCTGCCAAAGCGATTCGGTCTTGCAGTCGATGTGGATGGTACGGCTTGGTCTACCCGTGATTTTTTTGCGCTTGGGATTCTCAAAATAAATCCACTTTTCGTCCCCTGTAACTATACGATGCAAAAACGACTTCCTTCATACAGAGTGGTATAAAAAAGTTATGACAATTTAAAAGTATACACAGCGCAATAAGTGGCGATTTTTTTTTTCCTCTAATGTTTTTTCAGTTTTGGGCTTAATGTAGTGTTCAGATTTCGATATTAGTTTTTCTCCGACAGCTCTTGTTTTTTAATAATTTCGATCTACCCTAACTTAAACGACACCCGCAGTTCTACCAGACTCAGAATAATTATTTTTTTAATTTCAGAAATATGCCCTCGAGACGTTGTTTACACAATCCAGATTTTTTTGCTATATTTGTGGCGAATACATCTTTGAAAAATATCGAAAACCTATCGCGGACTTCGTTAAAGCTACGTATTTTATCCACTTTCAAATATCATTGTGCATGCAAATCAAGACAAGCAATGGGTACCTCATATTGTGTGTCAGAACTGTATTGTGTGTCTGCAGCAATGCTCAAATAGAAAAAGAAGTGCTATCAAATTTAAAACACCGATGATTTGGCAGGAACCTCAAAATCACCATGACGACTGCTATTTTTGCGTTGTAAATATTAACGGCATAAATTCTGGAAATCGAAATAAATGGCCATATCCTAGCTTACCCTCCGCTAAACGAACTCTTCTATACTCTGGTGAGATATAAGGAGCATCATCTAAATCAGTGATTCCCAAAGTGATTCAGGTAGACCCCCAGGAGTCCACGGGAGACTCGACTTGGGTCTACGTTGGCGTGAAAAAAAAAAATGGGGGTTCACAAGTTGTAAGTGGGGGTCCACGAAAATTTATTTGGTTTCGATAGTAAAGAACAAAAATGTTGGCTTGACTTTACTTGTCATTGTAGGCAGATAATACACTATTCAAAAAAATTAAGAGAGCAAAAAAAAAATTCCAAATTTTTCGGTGATTTTTGGCAGGCTGTATTTTGGTGAAAAATGGTCGTATTCAGCATTTTGAAGCTTTAAAATTCTAATTTTCAGATTTTTTAGCTAAAATTTTTTAAGCGCTACGGTTCTCATGCAATCCTAACAGATAGCGCGAAAAAATAATATTGCAAATATTTTGCTTTTTTTTTTTGGTCCACGGGCTTGAAAAAAATTTTTCAGTTAGGCCGGCATATGAATCAGATAGCCTGTTTATTTAGCATTAATTTCCTTGTTTTAAAACCTCCCTTAATTTTTTTTGAGTAGTGTATTTTAAGAAGGTCAGCGACTGTTACTTGTATAAACTTGCACATTCGATATTCAGTACAACGCGCGTCGAGACTTGCAAAGCGCCGCCCGCAACGCAATCCGTTCAGACGTGCAAAGGGACGAAATACGACTTGTGCTGTGCTTGCAATCTTGCATGAACTAGTTTGATTCTTCACCAATATAAATACGAATGGCAAGGTCACACATTTGTTTCCGGAATTTTGAAAAGAAAAGTGTGAGTGAATCGATGTCAGTGTTTGCCAGTGCCGGAAAAAGTAAGTACCTGCCTATTTGTTATTCATATTTTTATTTTATATCGTAATAATATTATATTTGTTATGTTTGCGTGTAGTAGGTACGCAATAAAAATTAAATACTGAACAGGGCCATTATTCGATACTTCTATAAAAGAACAGAAAGTCGAGAAAGAATGAACTTTTAGTACTTTTTATTATAAAATTATTTATTTACCCGACTGTGGTGATTCACTAAAGGCGAGATATATGATTGACCTGCATGTTTGTACATATTTCAGTGCCCTCGTAGTTGCTAATGCTAAATGACTAAAAATATTTTCATAAATTGTACGTGTCTTTATGTACCACTCGTAACGTACATCAAAGTAATAAAAAAAAATTAAAATCGCGTAGTTTTGATGTCAAAATATTCTTTAAAAGTATTTTCTCTCTAATTTACAGAAATGTATCAAAATATAATTAATCAAAAAATATTTTATATTACATTAAAATAGGTTCAGCCGTTTTGTGAAAACCTCTATATGGGTCTTAGCAGTTTATTGCTTTTAATAATTATAATCAGTTTTGCCGCCGGCATTTTGGTTTTTTCATTGCAATAATTAATTAATCCTATTTTATTCTGTTAAAATAGCCATATCCTGTTAAAGTCAAACATTTTTTTTCTTTACAGGCAGGTAACTAATACGAAATATGGCTGAATCTAAGAAGAAATGTCGACAGTACAGTGTTGATTATTTGAAATTTGGTTTTCTTCCATCAAAGGCAGACAAACGATTGCCCATATGCCTTTTATGCAACAAAGTTTTAAGCAATGACTCTATGAAACCATCGAAGATCATCTAAGAAGGTGTCATCCTGATAAAATAGGTAAAGATTTAAAATATTTTCAAACATTGAAGGAAAAATATGAAAAGAGACCCACCGTGCACAGTATGTTCGCTTCAACTTCTCAAAGTAACGATGATGGCTTGCGGGCATCTTACAATATCTCATTGCTTATAGCGAAATCTGGAAAACCGCACACCATCGGAGAACAGTTAATTTTACCCGCTGTTGAAGAGGTTTTAAAAAGTGTTCTGCACAAACCTCCATTTGACGTACTCAAAAGAATTCCTTTGAGTAACAACACTGTACAAAGACGTATTGATGAAATGAGCTCTGA
Source organism: Pachyrhynchus sulphureomaculatus (assembly GCA_019049505.1). Classification (NCBI taxonomy): domain Eukaryota; kingdom Metazoa; phylum Arthropoda; class Insecta; order Coleoptera; family Curculionidae; genus Pachyrhynchus; species Pachyrhynchus sulphureomaculatus. The sequence continues at coordinate 220,164,061 of CM032449.1, forward strand.
TATTGAAAGCTTCTTGTTTAATTATCTGCAAACAACTCATTTTTCTATTCAACTGGACGAGTCAACTTTACCTGGTAATGAAGCATTATTATTGACATATGTTCAATTTGTTATGGACGAAGAAATCCATGAAGAGCTGCTATTCGCGAAAACTTTGGAGACGGACACTAAAGGCGAATCAATATTTATTGTCCTGAGTGATTTTTTTAAGGAAAAATCGATTCCATTTACAAACATTATTTGGGTGGCAGCAGATGGAGCTCCTGCCATCTTCGGGCGATATCGTGGGTTTATAAGCCATCTTAAAAGAATTATACCAGGAGTAACTGCAATTCACTGTGTCATCCACCGACAACACCTGGTAGCGAAAAATTTGAGTGATAGATTGCACCAATCGCTTCAATTTGTGATTAAAGCAGTTAACAAAATAAGAAGCAATGCTTTGAATACCTGTTTATTTGCACAATTGTGCGACGAAAATGATGAAGACTTCCAACGATTGCTCTTACATACTGAAGTACGCTGGTTGTCGAAAGGTGCATGTTTAATAAGGTTTTACTCACTTTTTGAATCAGTTTTAGGGTTTCTGGAAAGTAAAGATTCAGATTTAAAAGAAAACCTGATCAAATTGAAAGCAGACATCGCGTATTTGACAGATTTGTTCAAAAAATTTAATGACATTAACTTGCAGTTACAAGAGGACAGCCTAAATTTAATAAAAACAAAGGGTGTAATTTCGGCTTTCTTGGAAAATTGAAATTTATGAAGCAAAATATTAGTCGGCGCGAATTCTCCCAGTTTCCAAACTTGTCACAGGCAGAATGTCTTGATGAGGATATTCAGACATACGTACAACATTTAAATGCCCTGCATGATGACTTCAAAAATAGATTTGAAAATATTCTGACGATGGAAATACCACCATGGATCATAAATCCATTTGATGAAACGGAAGTTTCGAATGTGGTATACAAGAGGAGCTACTCGAGTTTAGCACCAATGAGGAGCTGAAGGTGAAATTTAAAAAAGGCTATCAAACATTTTGGCTGCAGGCAGAAATACCCGAAAAATATCCTGGGCTATGGGTAATTGCGAGAAAACTTTTGATAGCGTTTTCCTCGTCATACTTTGTCGAAAAAAGTGTCGTTACAAACCTATTAACAAAAAAAAGGAGCAGATTAAACATCACAGAACGGGGAGATTTGCGGTTATTCCTTACAAAACTAAAGCCAAATATTGATAATTTGCTGTCAATCCATCAAGAATATCCCTCCCATTAAAATTATGACTATTTTTTTTTTTTAATTGTTGATTTTCATTGTTGTAGTTACGGTACGTTATTAATGTATAATTTTAATTCTATTAGCTCTGTAATCATATTATTTTAATAAATAGAACACAAGAAAATATATTATTTTTCTTTTTATTTTTACCACTCCGAATTTAGGGTTGGAACTCAGCCACGACGCAAATTTCCATCGTTAGATCTAATCTTCACATTTTTTGACGAGTTTTGGGAATATGGTAGAAATGTAGCAGCAGGGGTTCCACCGAAACCAGTAAAATTTTGAAAGTGGTCTACGAGAAAAAAAAGTTTGGGAACCTCTGATCTAAATGCTCTGAAGAACCAGATCTTATGGAAATTGAAGACAACACAGTGGGCAATACTGATTCGGATTTCACATGTAGTCAGTCATCAGATCCTCAACCTTTTAATCAAAAGGAAATGTTTTATGTGTCTATAGGATAGCCGTGACAAACAACGTCATTGGTCTCAAAAAAAGTGGCCAGTACGAGAGGAACTGATGGTTGATACTAAAAATGTTATTAATTTGCCCTTAGTAAATCGAGATCGCATTATACTGCCACCACTTCATATCAAACTGGGCATTATGAAACAGTTTGTAAATCCCTTGACAAAAACGGTGAATGTTTTGCTTTTCTTTCACGCAAGTTTCCAGGATTAAGCACAGAAAAATTGAATGCTGGCATTTTTAATGAGCCACAAATCAGACAACTTGTGAAAGACCCACACTCTGTGAATTCAATGAAGTCGAGTCTGAAGCTTGGAAATCGTTGGTTGTGGTGATTAAAAATTTTCTCGGAAACAATAAGTCCGACAACCAATCTGAGTTAGTTGAGTGCATGTTATCCAATTTGAAAGATCTGGGCTGTAACATGAGTATCAAGATTCATTACTTACTTTCGCATTTAGAGCGATTCCCAGAGAATCTTGGCGATTTTAGTGAAGAGTAGGGTGAAAGATTTCACCAAGATATACGCACAATGGAAGAGCGTTATCAAGGAAGGTGGGACATCCATATGATGGCCGACTACTGTTGGAGTTTGCAAAGAGCTGATCCTCAACCGGTACATTCAAGAAAATCGTATAAAAGAACGTTTCATAGTGTGCAATTATATCAAACATAGAAAAAATGGTGTATGTTTGTTCCATTTTTGAATAAAATTATAATTTCATATAAATAAAAAAAGTAGAGATGATAGCATTAAACCAGTAATTTTTCCGTAATCAGTGCCTCAGGTATACCCTATAATACATATAAAATTTCAGGAAAAAATTTCAGTGTTGACCAGTGTAATCGGATAAGGTACACTGAGAAGAAGTTTAAAAATATAATTTACGTTCTTTTAATCACTGAACTGAGAGATTCACTCTATATAATAATAAAAACAAAAAATTCAGGTTAAGGGTACTGATGACCAATACCAAAGTAATTTGCATTTTTAAAAGATAAAAAAAATATTAGTATTTTTTGTTCAAAATCCATAAATAACTGACATTCTTTTTTCAACTTTATAAAAGCGCTTAAAAAATTGAAGGTCTACTCAAATAAAAAAAAAATGAATAAACGATTGGTGTTGGTTAGTCTATTAGTTTTATGTTTGTCAGTTGTTGGAAAAATTAATGGAGAATCTAATGGTAAATAATAGAGGATAATGTTCTATAGTTATAGATATGTGTTTCTGTTGATTTTTGTCTTTATTTTTATTTTCTTAAAGTTAACAATAGGACGTTAAATTATTTAGATTTATTAAGCAAAACAGGTATCGACAGAATACAGGTTTTACGAAAATATAAAAACATAGTTATATATGTTTCCCAAAACACATTTTTATAACTAACTCAAGTTTCACCTCATGTTGTTCTAATCTATATTTGGATATTATTTTCATATAACATTTTTTTTAATATTGCAATTTAGGTCAACATCTAAACAATAGGTTTATAATATAAATAATCGGTCAAGTGCAAGTTGAACTTGCGCAATTAGTGTTCCGTACGTCGATTGCTTTTGAAATAAAAAATGTTGTAACGGAAGTATAAAATGATCAGTGACTTCACAAAACACACCCCAAATGAGTTTTCAACAAAGATTATTTCCCAATCTTTACTGAAAATTGATGACCTTGAAATTTCTGTTTTTTTTATATACCAGATAAATTATTACAGGTAATGCACTCGTGATAATTTTCGTTCAATCTACACCCCGTGGAGAATATTCCAGAATTTTTTCAAAATTTTTTGATAAGTACTTTTCGAGATAAGGCGGGTGGACAGCGATTTTTCGCGATTTTTTAAAGATAATACAAAGAAAAGTGCGCGTAAGTATTACATTATATATATATTTTTTACTCGTGTTTTCACAAGCTTTTATTTGACACCACACTCGATTACTTAGTAAAAAATTTTTTTTTTCACTTCCGATTTCACCCCCCAAAACTAACCCCTTAAGTCAAAATTTAACTTTCAAAACTACATGGCTCTAATGAGGCCATCAATTCCTATATTATTACCAAATTTAAACTTTCTATGACAAATAGTTTTGGAGAAAATCGGGTGTGTCAGACGGACAGACAGACAGACACCGAAGTGATCTTATAAGTGTTCCGTACGGAACACTAAAAAAACAAGTATTAAGTTAAACGTCTGAAGTGAGCGGGGGAATACCAGATCTCTCGGATGGGTCTAGTCCAAGTCAGGGTCTCTCTTTCCTCCTGCATTTAAAGTAGGTTATACCTTTTATTATCATTGGTGAGAGAAAATATTTGTAAAATAATCACTCATCAACATTTTTGCATTCCTTAACGCTTCAGAGTCTCCAGATCACAAAAAAACTTACTTTCCAAATTCCTTCCATCCGCGTGTTGGCACTATAACCCTCGAACAATTTGAGATGTCAATTTTAAATTTGGGTACACATATAAAGCTTGAAGTATATATATCTTCTTCTTCTTCTTCTTTGGCCAGTAAAAGTCCACTCTGACCACGTGTCCCGCCCAAAGCCATTTCAGTCTGACCACACGCTGGATGACGTCGCAGACTCCCGTTTTGCTTCGATGAAATAATAAGAAGAACGATATATATATATATATATATATATATATATATATATATATATATATATATATATATATATATATATTTTCAATTTCTTGGGCTTTATGGTTCTTTTGTTTTAAGGATAGAGAAATTACATCACGTTCTAGTTAGAAGTTTATTGAAAACGTTTCGCCTAATTTTTTAGGCTTCTTCAGTTCATCTAAAAATTGAAATTTTCTGTTTTGGATATTCAATAGGACGCACAAATTTTTTTTTTAATTATAAATATATAAAATTCTTAAACTTATAATACAATGTAGAAGGTGAAAATAATAAAAATACACACAAAAATATATATAAAAACTTACATGTGTGGGTTGAAGCGAAGACACACTTAACATTCTTTAAAAGGTGTTACTAAGACGGTCACATTTTTTAAAATAACTTTAGATTTGTATAGGGAACGAAAGTCATTCTTTGGTTTGTTTATGTGATTTTATTTATTAACTGCTATTGAGTTATTATGAGAAGAGTCCGAAATAAATATGACTCAGACCCCTAACGTCGCTTTTGTCGTTTATATTGTTTTTCTCTTTATTAATACAGATCATTTCATGGATTGATCTTTTAAAATAATTTGACTCTTTTTTTAAGATTTTTGTATTTTTTAAAATCAAACGAGTGTTTGGTTTGTTTAACGTGTTTTGATAGAGCTGTTGGGTTATTCTTATCATACTTATGGCCATTCAGTCTAGTTTCTAGATGTTGTTTAGTCATGCCGATATAACAGCCGTTGCAGTTTTGACATGGAATAGAATATATCAGGTTTGATTGTTTCAGTAGGGGTGTTTGGATTTTAGGGGGGTAAAAAGGTGTTTTTAATGAGTTTATGCGTTTTCTGGCAAACAGTTACATTATGTTTTTTGAGGACTGCTTTAATTTTTTTCTGAAAGTCCTTGAATATATGGCATGGATATGTACATATGTTGTAGCTGTTCTTTGTTTTGGTTGTTTATCTGGAGTATTATATAATTTGTGAATTCTGGTTTTTAAAATTTTGTTAATTAGCTTAACCGGATAATTGTTGTTGGTTAAGATAGTTTTTATTGTTTCTATTATTTCTGCTCTATATTTAGGACTTGTTAGTTTTACGCCTCTGTCAATTAAATTTATTACGGTATTTTTCTTAAAATTTAGAAGATGGTGTGAATGGTAGTTAAGATATTTATCAGAACTTGTTGGTTTTGTGTACCATTTGCTATTTATTTTGTTTTTTTCTCTTATTAGAGTTAGATCTAGGAAGTTTATGGCGTTGTTTTGTTCTGTTTCGATGGTGAATTGTAATTTTTTGTTGAATTGGTTGAAGGCTTTAACTGTGTTTTCTATTTGGTCTTCTTGTAGTGCTAGAATGCAATCATCTACGTATCTTTTGAAGAAAATAGGTTTGTTGCTTAAGCTATCAATAACACTTTCCTCCAAATATTCCAATGCCAGTTGGGCAAGGGTAGCAGAAATAGGAGCCCCCATTGCACAACCTTCCATTTGAAGGTAGAATGAGTTCTGGTACTGAAAGAAATTGTTTTTAAGATTATATTTATGGCATTTATGAATTCTTCTTGTGGTAGGCAGGTGTGTTTTTTAATTTGGTCCCATTTATTTGTTATTCCGGTGATTATAAGGGTTTATGGGTAAGTTTGTTGCCCAACTGGCATTGGAATATTTGGAGGAAAGTGTTATTGATAGCTTAAGCAACAAACCTATTTTCTTCAAAAGATACGTAGATGATTGCATTCTAGCACTACAAGAAGGCCAAATAGAAAACACAGTTAAAGCCTTCAACCAATTCAACAAAAAAAATTACAATTCACCATCGAAACAGAACAAAACAACGCCATAAACTTTCTAGATCTAACTCTAATAAGAGAAAAAAAAAAAACAAAATAAATAGCAAATGGTACACAAAACCAACAAGTTCTGGTAAATATCTTAACTACCATTCACACCATCCTCTAAATTTTAAGAAAAATACCGTCCTCAAAAAACATAATGTAACTGTTTGCCACAAAACGCATAACTCATTAAAACACCTTTTTACCCCCCTAAAATCCAAAACACCCCTACTGAAACAATCAAACCTGGTATATTCTATTCCATGTCAAAACTGCAACGGCTGTTATATCGGCATTACTAAACAACATCTAGAAACTAGACTGAATGGCCATAAGTATGATAAGAATAACCCAACAGCTTTATCAAAACACGTTAAACAAACCAAACACTCGTATGATTTTAAAAATACAAAAATCTTAAAAAAAGAGTCAAATTATTTTAAAAGATCAATCCATGAAATGATCTGTATTAATAAAGAGAAAAAACAATATAAACGACACAAGCGACGTTAGGGGTCGGAGTCATATTTATTTTCGGACTCTTCTCATAATAACTCAATAGCAGTTAATAAATAAAAACACATAAACAAACCAAAGAATGACTTTCGTTCCCTATACAAATCTAAAGTTATTTTAAAAAATGTGACCGTCTTAGTAACACCTTTTAAAGAATGTTAAGTGTGTCTTCGTTTCAACCCACACATGTAAGTTTTATATATATATTTTTGTGTGTATTTTTATTATTTTCACCTTCTACATTGTATTATAAGTTTAAGAATTTTATATATTTATAATTAAAAAAAATTTGTGCGTCCTATTGAATATCCAAAACAGAAAATTTCAATTTTTAGATGAACTGAAGAAGCCTAAAAATTAGGCGAAACGTTTTCAATAAACTTCTAACTAGAACGTGATGTAATTTCTCTATCCTTAAAACAAAAGAACCATAAAGCCCAAGAAATTCAAAAAATATATATTCATTATTCCAAGGTTCAAGAAAGAATTCAACCCAACTTTTATATATATATATATATATATATATATATATATATATATATATATATATATATATATATATGTATATGGGGCATTCTTTTTAAACTTGGACACCACCCTCTGCCCAAAAATAGAAAGCTCGGCTTGGGTTGATTTCAAATTTTAGATTTTTATATCTAATTTTGAATGTCACATTGCCTTTTTACAAAACCGAAATGATTGAGTCATAGTGTCGGAATAAATCCGCTAAAAAAATATAAAAAATGCAATTTTTTAAATTCTAGGCTACTTTACTTGTGAATTTTATGTCGGCATTGCTAAAATGATAAAATATTGTTAAATGATACTATCACTGATTGACAGATACTTCCGTACCATTTTGAACCATACTAGAGATTGCCAGAACCCTTTAGAAATAAAATTTCCCTCATATACCATAGTTGTAAATTTGGAATTACTGATTCCATTACACTTTGATTAGGACTTGGCTATACAGAAATTCTTAAAAATCGATCCAAATACTCACAAACTGGATAATTCAGGTCCATTTGGTTTGGTCCAAATTGTTTCTAAATTTTTAGCTACTCTATCCAGACGATATTCTGATGATTTTTCAAAAGGTATTTTAACCGTAAGTCCTAATTAAAGGTAATTAGCATCAACAGAGTCATGTTTTTTACGATATGGAGGTGACTGAGTTGTTTTTGTGAGGTTAAGAAATGGTCTAAAATGGACCAGAATTTTCCAATTTTGTATTATGTAAGTATTTGGATCGATCTCTGAGAGTTTCTGTATGGCCAAGTCCTAAAAAAATGTAATGCAATCAGTTATTTCATATTTCCAACTATATGGGAGAAATATTGGTTCGGAAGGGTTCTGGCGATCTCTAGTATGATCCAAAATGGTACGGAAGTGTCTGTCAATCAATCATTTAACATTATTCTATCATTATTTTAGCAATGCCGACATAAAATTCACAAGTAAAGTAGCTTAGAATTAAAAAAATTGCGTTTTTACACTTTTTTACCGGATATATTCCAACACAGTGAACAACCATTTTACAAAGAGGCCATGTGATATTCAAAATTAGATATAAAAACCTAAAATTTGCTTAATTATAAAACAAATAATTATGAAACAAACGAACAATCAATTAAAACACGTACGAAAATGTGAGTTTGCCCTCGAAACCAACACGCAACATCTCGATTTACTACAACAAACTGAGAGTAAACAGCCTCGGTACGTATGCACTGCCGTGAATTCCAAACGAACGAAAAAACAGCAACAGAAAAACGTCTTTAATTTACTTTATACTAAGAGGTGGCAAATCTTTATTTGTTATTATTGCTGTAATTGTAAATGATTAATACCTATTAATTATGTTGCTATAAATAATACTATGTTGATTAGTGTCTGATTTATAGTTAATTGACTTTGGGTCCCTGTTGATATGGTACATTTCCTTAAAAAGTCTCCCTTTATAGTTGTTGTCATGAGCTAAGATTTTAACGTTGTTATAGTCAAAATTATGACCCGTTTTCAAATTATGTTGCACCCACAGCACACGAATTCTTTCCCAATCGGAAGTCACTCCTGTGCTGTGTGAGTCTCTGTTTCAACCACTGAGATGTCTGCCCAATATAACACGCTTCACATTGTAAACAAGACAATCTATAAACTACAGAGAGGAACTCCAATGGGGTCTCCTATCAGTCCAGTTTTAGCCAAGGTGGTGTTGGACCATCTTTTGGAAACGGTGGTTCCTCAATTACCATTCAACCTACCCTTTTTGTACAAGTATGTTGATGATCTGATTTGCGCTGTACCCAAGGGTAATACAGAAATCATTTTAAACTATTTTAATGCATTCAACACACATATACAATTCACTATCGAAATAGAACAGGACTTCAGTGTTCCTTTTTTGGACACTAAAGTAATAAGAACGAGTGACAACAGTATTATACTTGACTGGTATAAAAAACCCACAGCGTCAGGTAGATTCATTAATTATTTCTCTAATCACCCAAAAAATCAAAAATTTAACATTGTAATAGCAATGAAAAACAGGGTCATACGCATCAGTGAGGATAGGTTTCAAAAAAGAAATCTAGACGAGCTGTATAACATTTTTTGTCAACAATTCCTATCCTAAACACATTTTACGAAAAATTAATTTATAATTCGGATAGTGTTGATGCCCCTACTGACGAGACGCCTGCGCAGCATAGGATATACAGGAAACTACAATTTATAAAGCCAATCACAAACTCAATTGTCGCCTTATTCAGAGATTTTCCAAATATAAAAAATTGCGAAATATAACATCATACGAGGTTCTGACCTGTTTTCAAAAATAAAGGATAGAACACCTATTTTATATAATAACTCTTTAGTTTATAGATTGTCTTGTTTACAATGTGAAGCGTGTTATATTGGGCAGACGTCTCAGTGGTTGAAACAGAGACTCACACAGCACTGGAGTGACTCCCGATTGGGAAAGAATACGTGTGCTGTGGTGCAACATAATTTGAAAACAGGTCGTAATTTTGACTATAACAACGTTAAAATCTTAGCTCATGACCTCAACTATAAAGGGAGATTTTTTAAGGAAATGTACCATATCAACAGGGACCCAAAGTCAATTAACTATAAATCAGACACTAATCAACTTAGTATTATTTATAGCAGCAATAATAACAAATAAAGATTTGCCACCTCTTAATATAAAGTAAATTAAAGACGTTTTTCTTTTCCTGTTTTTCCGTTCGTTTGGAATTTACGGCAGTGCATACGTACCGAGGCTGTTTACTCTCAGTTTGTTGTAGTAAATCTAGATGTTGAGTGTTGGTTTCGAGGACAAACTCGCATTTTCGAATGTGTTTTAATTGATTGTTCGTTTGTTTCATAATCGTTCGTTCTATATTTCAATATTTTAATGCCTTGACGAAAAAGAATAGTGTTTTAATATAGGCGTATTAATTTTGTAGTTACTCCTGAAGAAGTTATCAAACGATAACGAAATATTGAGTTTTAAAGAAGAAAAGAGTTTTATTTACAGTCCAGACCGATTCCCGATAATCATATATATATATATATATATATATATATATATATATATATATATATATATATATATATATATAACACATGGGCTGAAAAGTCCCGGGCCTAACAAAGAAAACACGGTTTTTTTTGGTTCAAAATTAGCTTTATTCATCAACGTAATCTCCATCAAGAGCAACGCAATCATTCCAGCGCCGCTCTAACATTTCAATACCACTTTTGTAGAACGATTTATCTTTTGCCTCAAAATAGGCCTCAGTTTCAGCGATAACCTCTTCATTCGTGCGAAATTTCTTACCGGCGAGCATTTTTTTTCAGGTCTGCGAACAGCCAGTAGTCGCTGGGAGCCAAATCTGGCGAATACGGTGGATGTGGGAGCAATTCGAAGTTCAATTCATGTAGTTTTGCCATTGTTTTGATTGACTTATGACACGGTGCGTTGTCTTGATGAAACAAAATTTTTTTCTTTGCCATATGCGGTCGTTTCTTTGCAATTTCGGCCTTCAAACGCTTCAATAACGCTATATAATATTCACTGTTGATGGTATTTCCTTTCTCAAGATAGTCGATGAATATTACACCACGCACATCCCAAAATACCGAGGCCATAACCTTTCCAGCCGATTGTTGTGCTTTCGGGCGCTTTGGACGAGGTTCACCAGTTGCTGTCCACTCAGATGACGATCGTTTTGATTCCGGAGTGAAGTGATGGATCCATGTTTCATCCATTGTCACATATCGACGCAAAAATTCCGGTTTGTTACGTTTAAACATGGCCAAACACTGCTCAGAATCATCAACACGTTCTTGTTTTTGATCAACAGTGAGCAAACGCGGCACCCACTTTGAACAGAGCTTTCTCATAGTCAAATGCTCATGCAATATAAAGCCAACACGTTCTTTTGATATCTTTACGATGTCAGCTAACTCACGCAACTTCACTTTTCGATCATTCAAAACGATTTTATGGATTTTTTTGATGTTTTCTGGTGTTACCGCCTCATTTGGACGTCCACTGCGTTCTGCATCATCTGTGTGTCTACGACCACGTTTGAAGTCAGCAAACCAACGTTTTATTGTTGTTTCTGATGGAGCGAAGTCCCCATAACACTTTTCAAGCCATTGCTTCGCTTGAACGGTATTTTTTCCCATCAAGAAGCAGTGTAAAATTAAAACACGAAATTGTTTTTTGATCCATTGTTTTGAAAATAACAAAAGTAGCGTCACTCTTAGCACAATAACTCACAAACTAATGAATAGAATATCATGAAATTTTAACAGCTGTCTTTTGAAGGTTAGTATTAACTGAAAAAAGGTGACTGCAATAAAACTAGCGCCATCTATGTGTTAGGCCCGGGACTTTTCAGCCCATGTGTTATATTTATATATGGGGTGATAAGTCCTGAGACTTTTGAAAAAAAATGTTTTTGCCAAAAGTCGATTTTATTCTTCAACATAGTTCCCCTAAAAATGGATACACTTATTCCAGCGATATTTCAACCTTTGGATACCCCTTATATAGCACGATCTGTCACGCTCCCGCATCCCAAAAAATCTTTTCAGCTGATGTTTGTGTTTTAGACGTTTCGGTCGGCTTTCATGCGGTCCAGCCACTCTGCGGACTGCCTGTTGGACTCAGGCCTGTAGTGGTGGATCCATGTTTCGTCCATTTTTGCGAATCGACGAAAAAACTCCTTTGAATTACGCCCAAAACAGTACCAAACAGCATTCTGAATCTTCGACAAGTCGCTGTTTTTAATCAATCGTGAGAGGGCACGGTACTCATCTGGTACATAGCTTTTTCATATGCAAATATTCGCGCAAAATATGCCTCTCGCGTTCTGTTATTATCTTCACGATGTCAGCTATTTCTCTCACTTACACTTCGCGATTATTCAGAACAATATTGTAAGATTTTTTTTTTTGTATTTTTTCGAGTGACATATAGTTGCTTTCGATGAAGCAGATGCGCCATAATACTTCTCAAGTCATTCTTGGGTTGTGGCTGTATTTTTTTTCCAATCTGAAGGCAATGTTTAATCAACACATGAAGTTCTTTCTGTACCATCGTTTTGCAAAAATCAAAAGTAGTGTCACTCACACATCTGTAATGTTACAAGACATTAATACACCCTATTTTAAAACTAACCTCTAGACGAACCGAAGACCTATCATCACGAAAGAGAACAGCACAACCATCACGCCCATCATCAAGAAAAGTTTCATCACCAAGCCCACCAAAAAAATCACGAGGACAACCAAAAAGATGAATCCCATCACCACGTTCGCCAAAAAATACACGAAAATCACCGCAAAAGTGAAGAAAAACATTCTTTTTATCATGTTCTAGGACACCATCAAGTAAAACACCATAAAGTTGTGAAAACGAGGGCTGGTAATGGAACTAGTTCATGCGTTAATACGACTATTTGTATTGATGATCAGTTAAGTGCAGGTAAGATACCCTTGGATAGATAGCATTTATTTTAAGACAGAATCTGCAAACAAATTTACTGTTTATAATATGCCACAGTATTACATTACTTTCAATATGATAAATATTAAATATATTAAGAATGCGTGACCCATCGATGCAAACAAGTAGTAATCGGAAGGAGCCAAGTCTGGGGAGTAACCGCATGGGGTAGAACTTCCCAGCTGAGTGCTTCCAACGTGTCGCGAACTGGCTTTACGGTGTGTGATGGAGCACTGTCATGAAGAAAAATGACTTTGTGTTGCCTCTTTCGGTATTCTGGCCTTTTTTCAAGCAGCTAACGGTTTAAATCGGTCAATTGTTGTTGGTAACGTTTATTATTAACCGTTTCCCCCAGGTTTTAACAGCTCATAATAGACCACGCCCCTCTGGTCCCACCAAACACAGAGCATCGTCTTTCTGCTAAAGCGATTCGGTCTTGCGGTCGATGTGGATGGTGCGCCTGGGTCTACCCATGATTTTTTGCGCTTGGGATTCTCAAAATAAATCCGCTTTTCATCCCCTGTAACTATACGATGCAAAAACGACTTCCTTTTGTACCGAGCGAGCAAAATGTAACACGTGTTTTTTGCGCTTTTCCATTTGCCTGTCGTTCAACTCATCTACCGGCTTCTGAATCTTTCCCATCTCTCGTAGCCGATTGGAAACAGCTTGTTGACTAACGCCTAATTGCTCAGCGACTTCTTTTTGTGTTGGCGAATCATCTTCTCCCAACAATGCTTGCAATTCCACATCTTTGTATTTTTTCGGCGGTTTTCCAGATTCCTTGTCTGCAAAATCGAAGTCACCACTTTTGAACCGCCGAAACCATCGTTCACACGTATCTTGCGATCGAGCATGTTCACCATAAGCTTCCCGAAGTAATTGGTATGATTCAACAGCAGTTTTCTTCAAATGAAAACAAAAAATTAATGCTATCCGCGAATGCTCTTTGTTCGGTATAAATTTCGACATATTGAACCCAACAACGCAACACTATGCACACACTTTTCCAATTTATCACTCGTACGCGTCTGACACTTGTTGATGACACAACAAAATGGCGCAGTGTCAAATCTTTATAGCACCATCTGTTGTCTAAAATCCGTATTTCATACTTGTACACCTGGTACTCTTGCACTTTTTCCTTCTCTTCTTCATTGTCAATGGAGTTCTTTCCACGTAGGGCATCTTTGAGAGATCCGAACAATTAAAAATTACACGGGGCCAGATCTGGGCTGTATGCAGGATGATGCAAGATCTCCCAATTCAGTTCTTGAAACTTTTCTTGGGTAAGCGGGCATTTTAGATGGTTCTGAATAGTATTGTGAATAGTTCCAACGCTTATTCCAACCACCTGCGCTATCATTTCAATAGTAATTCTTCTGTTATCACGAATAAGTTCATCAGTCTTCAATTCCAATAAGGGATCGGAAACTCCGACTTGACCACTTCGCGGCTCGTCACACACTCTTGTTCGGCCACTTTTGAACCGATCTATCCACTTGTAAACGTTCGTACGTAACTTTGTCCATACTGTCATAACATTCTAGAGTGTATTTCACTTGGCTTTCGCTGCTAAAAATCTGATGATAGGACGCTGCTTTTAAAATGCAGTCTTCCAATGGACTCTCCATGGTAAATTGGATATTTTGAGGTTATGTTTACATTACAAGATCGAACAGCTGATCAATACTCATCGCAAGGTTGCCAACTTGCACTCCTAGAAGTTTGGAGCGGTTTTGTTGAATGGATTTAAGCCGAGACTGATTGTCTCTTTACTTACTGAATGACCCTCGTATATATAAAATTACGATTTAAATATAAACTAGACCAAATATGTACCATTTTATTTAGAAAATATGTGTATTTTCTTTGTAATATGAATTATTTACTTATTTTTTGAATTTCAGTCCTTAGATGGCTCAACGGCACCCAGGAACTTTATTTTCTCTATCTGATACGGCCATGTTTACGTCTAAATATCACCATTACAAATCCTAATGGTACATCCCACTCTTCCTCCTTCCCCTGGAAACAATTCGAATGATACTGGAACAAGTAATGTTACTGCTCCTCCTGGAGGGATAAATGTGTCTACTCCCATTCCTGGTACGAACGTAAGCAACATAACGTTTCCTGGTCCTGTAAATATTACAAACTGTACTATTCCAAATAGCTGTGATTTGTACAACCCTAACGAACCATATCCGATTATATCGTACATTGCGAAATTGTTAGCTCAATGGTTATCCTCGGCAGTTAATGGATGGAGCGACTTAATGAAAAGATGTCCGATATTTGTTGCTATATGGAAAGCGTTTCTTCAGGGTTTACATTTGGGTAAGTTCGTAGAATATTATGTTATTTCTAGGGCGAAAAGTTCGTTATCATGCGGTAGTAAACACTTAAAACAATGACAAGCACGTAAATATATCCTTAGAATAACGGAGGCAGACATAATAGAGGCGCTGGAAAAATTAAAAAACCGTAAATCTTCCGGCGAAGACCAAATAGCTAATGACCTACTAAAATATGAGACATTCTCTGATTAAGCAACTCTAGAGGATTATAAAATCCAATAGAATCCCAGATGAATGGAGAACAGCGACAATTATACTAATGTACAAGGAGGAAGAAAAAGGAGATCCAAATAACTATAGAGGCATAAACTACTAAACTGTACAGGGTGAGTCAACGATAAAGTAAAGTTCATTATCTCATTTGTTTCAGGAATGGCGAAAAATGTTAAATACCATAGTTTTAGGGAATATTAAGGTGCACAGGTGAGTATATAGGGTATTTCAAAAAAGTATGACCGATATAACATATTTTTTTTTAAATGGAACATCCTATTTTCTAATTTATTTTTAAATTCGCCGTTGTTTCTAAAGGTGGAATACTCATAATTAGTACGAGCGTTCTAAAAAGATATATGTGAAGAGATTTGAGTTAGATGCTACAGGTTGTTCAAAATAAATTTATACATTTCGACTATTTTAAATTGGAAAATCTCAAATTTTTTTAAAGGGCACACCCTGTATATTATTATTTTTTGTGATAGACTTTACAAAACCCTCCAACTTTTATTAAGTATGTCATATATCTATTTCTAATAGTTTTTGATTTATTCTGAATTTTTCAATTTTTTACCCTTGTTTTTAATACACTTACGCTATTGTGAAAACAAACAAATAGTTAACAATAATTTTAATATAGTTTAACTCACCTAATGATTAATTATTATGACGTAATAAATGTTCAAAAATATGCCCGTCTACTTGAATACACATGTTTAGTCGTTTTACTACATTTTCCTTCACTTTCCTTGGCATAAAGGGCGTTATTGTCCTGCACGCATCCCGTATCCTATTTTCCATATCTACTGGTGTTGTAGGGGGATTCACATAAACACGATCTTTAATGTAGCCCCACAAAAAGAAGTCTAAAGGTGTTAAGTGACATGATCGAGGGGGCCACTGAATGAATCCGTCCCTACCGATACATTTTTGTGAGTAACGATCGTTTAAAAATTTCCGAACTTTCCGGTGGTAATGAGTAGGAGCTTGTTGAATCCACATTTGTTCCCTTTCAAAGGTATCAACTTCTTCAAGAAGCTGGGGTAATTCGATTTCCAAAAAATTTAGATATCTATGCCCGTTAAGCTGTTCGCGGAAAAAATATGGACCAATAATTCGAAAATTTAATATTCCACACCATACATTAAGCGACCAATGGTTTTGGTTTTGAACTTCCCGGGCCCAAAATGGATTAACTGTTGAATCATAATGCATGTTATGACTGTTAACTGCTCCATTACTGCGAAAAGTAGCTTCATCTGAAAACATTATTTTGGATAAAACATTTAGTTGGGCCTCTGTTGCTCCATTCATAGTGGTGCAAAAGTTTACTTGTCGTTCACAATCACGGTCTTGGTGTAGTTCCATATGAAAGGGGTGATACTTGTATTTTCTCGTGGTGCGATTAGCCGTAAATTGGGATGTCAGAGAAGTCAGCTAGTTGACGGCTGCTGACCTGGGGATTATCTTCAACATGAAGTAAAATCTCCATTTTTTTTCTTTATTGGTAGCATTCTGGTTTATTACTTTCCGTTTCGTATACTCAACGCTACCGCTACCATCAAACCGTTCCATTAAGCACTGAAAAGATATTCTAGATGGTATACGTCTATTAGGGTACTTCGCTCCGTAAAGCCTTCCTACCAAAAGACAATTTTTTTTTCCCGCCTCGCCTAGTATATAAGCTATCAATTAATTCATTTTTAGGAAAATCCATAACTATTACCTTTATACGTCAAACTTTTTTTACTTGCCTAATAGACATGTCAAAATTTGACAATGTCTACATTTTTGTTTTATCTGTTACTATGATGTTACAGCGCAAGTGTATTAAAAACAAGGGCAAAAAATTGCAAAATTCAAAATAAAACGAAAACTATTAGAAATAGGTATATGATATACTTAATAAAAGTTGGAGAGTTTTGTAAAATCTATCAGAAAAAATAATAATGTACAGGGCGTGCCGTTTAAAAAATTCAAGATTTTTCAATTTAAAATAATCGAAATGTATAAATTTATTTTGTACACCTTGTAGCATCTAACTCAAATTACTTTACATATATCTTTTTTTTTTTCATCTCTATAGAACACTCGTACCAATTATGAGTATTCCACCTTCAGAAACACTGACGCTACTGACAATTTTTTACAAAACTGAAAACTAGTATTTTTTTAAAAAAATTGAAATATTAGAAAAAACTACTAGGTTTTGGTTCATTTAATAAAAAAGTTATAAAATTTTACGTAGATTTTAAAAATAAATGAGAAAATATTATGTTCCATTTAAAAAAACAAATGTTATATCGGCCACTCAAAAATAATTTTGAACTTTAACCTTCCCTAAAACTATTGTCTTTAACATTTTTTCGTCATTCCCGAAACACAGGAGAAAATGAACTTTACTCTATCGTTGACTCACCCTGTACACTGAAATTAACAATAAAGATTATTACAATAAAAATAAACGCCAGAATACAACTGAAAGAAGAACAGCAAGGATTCAGATGTAGGCGGTCATGCACCGATGAGATCGGTAAAAGAAAAATTCATAAAAATACGACAGTCCAGCATACTTGTGCTTAATGGACTTAAAAATACCTTTCGACAATATGCAAATAAAAGACATTATTCATCTGTTATGTAACAGGAACATCCCATTAGATCTAATCAAAACTATCCAGAATATACGATATATACTTACGTACTTACTTAATCCTTATGGCTTTCTACCCCTTTAGGGGTGTAAGGCCTATGGAGTTGAGTTATTCTATATTTGTCTTTTCCATATTTCCTTCCACCTCTTTTTATCCTGTGTGGCTCGTCTTGCGTGTTTCTACTCTATTCCTCTTCTGGCCACTGCCTCCCCCAACCATGCCCTTCTAAGTCAACCTCTTGTTCTTTTCTTGCCCACTTTGGCTTCAAACACTTGTCTAACTATTCTTTGTTCAGGCATCCTTTCAACGTGTTTATATTGTCTTAGTTGTGCTTCCTCAACCTTTTCGATCATTGGTTTCAGGAATGCACCCACGGACTGGACAACAGACATCATAACCCCAATATATAAGAAAGGAGACACTAAAGATTGTAATAACTACAGAGGGATAACCCTAACTAGCACTGTGTCAAAAGTATATTCTAGGATACTAGAAAAAAGACTAAGAAAGAAACTTGAGCATACATTGGATGAAGCGCAGTTTGGCTTTCAGCCAGGTAGGGGACTGAATTATGTAATATTTATAGTGAGGCAGTTATGTGAAAAAGCAATAGGAGAAGATAGCGAAATTCACTTAAGTTTTATACACCTACAAAAGGCTTTCGATAAGATTAAAAGAGAAGACATATGGGAAACATTGAGAAAAAGAGAAATGGCAGAAATAATAATAAAGGGCGTACAGAATTTATACAAAGAATCTACAAATTGTATAAAAACAAGACGAGACAGATCTTATATATTTGAAACAACTATGGGCCTTAGACAGGGATGCATCCTGAGTCCCATGCTTTTCTCAATAGTTCTGAATGAAGCAATAAAAGAAGCAAAGAAGAAAGGAGTAAGACTATATCAGATAGGCTATTGGAAAATGAAAAAGATAGAAATATCAGAACTATACTATGCAGATGATATGGTTATTATAGCAAAAGACGAGGAAACGCTTAATAAGAACATACGGATGTATAAAGAAACATTGGAAAAAATAAACATTAACATTAATAAAGATAAGACAAACTGATAATAGGGAAACAAAAATGCCAACATAGGAGAGGAAAAGCTGGACCAAGTGGAGAAGTTTAAATATTGGAAGATGGAAGGATGGAGGAGGAGATCAAGGAGATAATAATAACAGGAGGAAGATTATTTAATAGTATAAATAATACATTCCTAGGAAAAAAGGAGATACCAAAAACATTAAAGCCCAAGTATTCGAGAAGCTTGCTACACCAATACTTTTATATGGAGGAGAAACATGGACAATGACAGAAAGACAGAAGAGAAAGATAACGGCTACAGAAATGAGATTCATAAGGAAAATAGAGGACAAAACAAGGATGGACAGGGTTACTCATCATTACGTTGTTCATTATATTTTTAAATTCTTCTATTGCTACCTCAGGGAGTGTTTTCATCATATCTGCTGTGATTTTATCATGTCTGGGCGCCTTTCCTAATTTTAATTTACCGATTGCCTCTTTTATTTCTTCTATATTAATCTCTTCTGTTTGTAGGAGTTCTATATCCTGTTCTGGTATAATGTCTCTATGTTGGTTTTTATATGCTATGTCACTCCCATCCAATAGTTCTTTATAGTATTCCTTCCATCGTTTCATAATTTTGTCTTCTTCTTTTATAAGATTTCCTTGTTTGTCTTTTATATTTGTTATAGTTTCTACTTTCTTCTTTCTCACATTATTAATCATACCGAAAAATAGCTTCTGATTATCTTTATAGGCTGTTTCTATTCGCTTTCCAAATTGTTCCACGATGTTCTCTTTTCTTCCTGAATATATATAGAGACAATAAAGTAGTCGCAAGATGAACAGAAGGAATGACAGAACCAATCAACTATGAATCTGGGATCAGGCAGGGATACTCTTTAAGTCCTCTTCTATTTAATATTGTCATGGATGAAATTATAAAGACTGCCAAAAAAAAGAAGGGATATAGAATGGGTAACAGAGAACGTAAAATTATAGGTTATGCGGATGACGCGATAATAATGGCTGAGATCGAGAATGATCGGCAAAGGCTGCTATACGAATATGTCAATCTCAACTGAAAAAAACCAAAACAATAGTATCAGCAAAAGAGCCGATCAGGTGCAAGCTGGTGTGAAAAATAAACCAATAAAACAGGTAATGAAGGTCGATTACCTGGGGATCAAAATATCTAGTATCGGAAAAATCGAGGAAGAAGTAAAACATCATGTCAACAACAACAACACTATTAGAATGCCTCAATAATATCATATTTAGAAATAAATTCTTCTCCGTTGAGACCAAAAAAAGAATATACAAGAGCGTAATATGACCAGTAATGACTTATATATCTGAAACAAGACCCGTTACAAATATAACACAGAGAACGCAGGAATCGAATAAAATGAGAATACTTCCGAGATGTACAAACTAGATACTGAGGAAAGCAGTGAAGACGTAAGACCCACATGTAATACAGAAAATATCAACCGGTGGATAAAAGGAAGAAAAGTGGAATGGGATCAATACTTAGGAAGAATGGCAAACAACAGGATAGTGCGGATAGCAAGAGACAAGTTACCGAATGGAAGAAGATCAATGGGACGTTCAGGAAACAGATGGAGCGACGATATATAGCGTAGGGAACAAAAAAACAGGCAATAGTGCCTAGCTATAAGTCGGAAGAAGAAGAAATACGAGGCTGGATTCAAAAGTCTTGCAAAAACAAGGAAAATAACATTTTTTTTGCAAAAAACAAAATATATTTTCCAACATAATTTCCATTGAGCTCAATACATTTGGTCCAGCAAAATTCCAATTTTAGAAAACAATGTCTCGAACTATGCATAATACTCGTCTGCTCGTTTAAGGTTAGGTAACAAAAAAAGTCACTTGGGGCCAAATCTGGGAAATAGGGTGCGTGGGGAACTATTTCGAAGCACAGCTCGTGCAGATTTGCCACTGCGACCGCCGATGTGTAAGCAGGCGCATTATCCTCGTGACGTACTACTCTTTGGCGCACAAATCTTGGTCGCTTCGGCTTCAATTTACTACGTAAACAGTCCAGTAACGTTGCGTGATAAGAGCCACTTCTCGTTTTGCCCTTTTGCAAATAGTCAATCATGATGATACACTATGAGCCCCAAAAAAAGGTTAAAAATCTGTTTTCCCGCCTATAAGACTTTTTCGGTGCACTTCCACCTCCGTCAACCCACTGTTTTGAGTGCCGTTTTATTTCCGGAGTGTAATGGTGGATCTACGTTTTGTTTAAAGTCATGAAAAATTTTACGCAACTTTTTGAAACCCGATTTTAAACTGTCTTACCTTGTTAGTTAAGTGTCAACCAAGACGGCACCCATCACGCACTTAGCTTTTTTATTTTTAGAAATTCATGCAGGAAGCCTATCATCTCACAAATCTCACGAAGCTTAATGCGACGATACCTTGAATTCTATCGCCAATTTCTTCAGAAGAAATTTCAATCCGACGTCCCATCTGCAGTGCTTGTACGGCTTCTTTTATCCACTAATAAATGGCCTTGAATACTGCTACAGAGTCCTCATTAACTTCCTTCAGGCCGCCGCCCATCATTTCGCGTTAGCCGCTTGATCCTGTTCTGCGATACGTCTAACGCCGATCACTTTCGATTGCTGCCAATAAACAACTGCACGTTGCCTCTATTTGAAACTTAACACAACCGTTATAACAATCATGCTTACCAACAGTCATGCTGCCTAACAAAATTTCCCACCATTTCGTAGAAATTTACCAAACTTATCAATCCATCCTCGTTAAAGCAGAAATTTAGTTTATTCTATGGACTTACCGATTCTACTCAAATGTTATTTAGAATAATACGAGGGTCATTCAATAAGTAAAGAGATAGTTGGTCTGAGCTTAAACCCATTCAACGAAACTACGCCATACTTCTAGGAACGCGAGCTGGCAACCTTATGATGAGTTTACCGTGGCAACTCCATTGTAAGACTGCACTTTAGAAGAGCAGCGTTCGGTCATCAGATTTGTAGTAGCAGAAGGTGTTCAGCCAAGTGAAATACAGGTTATTACAGTGTCAGTCGAAGTTTCCGGTCCCTCGTTGAAATCGAGCATTGATGGCCTTATTCGTGATAACAGAAGAATTACTGTTGAATTGATAGCTCTGGAGGTTGGGATAAGCGAAATGAAGGAAAAAGTGCAAGAGTGGCTTCGACATCAACCGAAAAAATTCTTTGCCACAGGAATCCAGAAGCTAGCAGAAAGATAGGACGAGTGTATTAACGTTGGGGGGATTATGTCAAAAAGTAGGTTAATTTTTGTAGCAATCCTATAAACCGTTCTTGAGCTAGAGCTATTTGTCTCTCTACTTATTGAATGACCCTCATAAGCCAATTTAGTGGTACGTGAAGGATGTGCAACATAATTTTGTTCTGTGCAGAATCATACATTAGCCTAGACCAGAGGTTCCCAAACTTTTTTTCTCGTAGACCACTTTCAAAATTTTACTGGTTTCGGTGGACCCCCTGCTGCTACATTTCTACCATATTCCCAAAACTCGTTTAAAAAATGTGAAGATTAGATCTAACGATGGAAATTTGCGTCGTGGCTGAGTTCCAACCCTAAATTCGGAGTGATAAAAATAAAAATAATATGTTTTCTTATGTTCTATTTATTAAAATAATATGATTACAGACTTAATAGAATTAAAATTAAACATTAATAACGTACCGTAACTTCAACAATGCAAATCAACAATTAAAAAAAATAGTCATAATTTTAATGAGGGGGATATACTTGATGGATTGACAGCAAATTATCAATATTTGGCTTCAGTTTTGTTAGGAATAACCGCAAAACTCCCCGTTCTGTGACGTTCAATCTGCTCCTTTTTTTTTGTTAATAGGTTTGTAACGACACTAAAACTTTTTTCGACAAGGTATGACGAGGGAAACGCTATCAAAGGTTTTCTCGCAATTTCCCACAGCCCAGGATATTTTTCGGGTATTTCTGCCTGCAGCCAAAATGTTTGATAGCCTTTTTTAAATTTTACCTTCAGCTCCTCATTGGTGCTAAGCTCGAGTAGCTCCTCTTGTAATACCACATTCGCCACTTCCGTTTCATCAAATGGATTTATGATCCATGGTGGTATTTCCATCGTCAGAATATCTTCAAATCTATTTTTGAAGTCATCATGCAGGGCATTTAAATGTTGAACGTATGTCTGAATATTCTCATCAAGACATTCTGCCTGTGACAAGTTTGGAAACTGGGAGAATTCGCGCCGACTAATATTTTGCTTCATAAATTTCAATTTTCCAAGAAAAGCCGAAATTACACCCTTTGTTTTTATTAAATTTAGGCTGTCCCCTTGTAACTGCAAGTTAATGTTATTAAATTTTTTGAACAAATCTGTCAAATTTCAATTTGATCAGATTTTCTTTTAAATCTGGATCTTTACTTTCCAGAAACTCTAAAACTGATTCAAAAAGTGAGTAAAATCTTGTTAAACATGCACCTTTCGACAACCAGCGTACTTCAGTATGTAAGAGCAATCGTTGGAAGTCTTCATCATTTTCGTCGCACAATTGTGCAAATAAACGGGTATTCAACGCATTGCTTCTTATTTTGTTAACAGCTTTAATCACAAATTGAAGCGATTGGTGCAATCTATCACTCAAATTTTTCGCTACCAGGTATTGTCGGTGGATGACACAATGAATTGCAGTTACTTCTGGTATAATTCTTTTAAGATGGCTTATAAACCCACAATATCGTCCGAAGATGGCAGGAGCTCCATCTGCTGCCATCGAAATAATGTTTGTATATGGAATCGATTTTTCCTTAAAAAAATCACTCAGGACATTATGTATTGATTCGCCTTTAGTGTCCGTCTCCAAAATTTTCGCGAATAGCAGCTCTTCATGGATTTCTTCGTCCATAACAAATCGAACATATGCCAATAATAATGCTTCATTACCAGGTAAAGTGGACTCGTCCAGTTGAATAGAAAAATGAGTTGTTTGCAGATAATTACGCAAGAAACTTTCAATATCAGAGCTCATTTCATCAGTACGTCTTTGTACAGTGTTGTTACTCAAAGGAATTCTTTTGAGTACGTCAAATGGAGGTTTGTGCAGAACAGTTTTTAAAACCACTTCAACAGCGGGTAAAATTAACTGGTCTCCGATGGTGTGCGGTTTTCCAGATTTCGCTATAAGCAATGAGATATTGTAAGATGCCCGCAAGCCATCATCGTTACTTTGAGACGTTGAAGTGAACATACTGTGCACGGTGGGTCTCTTTTCATATTTTTCCTTTAATGTTTCAAAATATTTTAAATCTTTACCTATTTTATCAGGATGACACCTTCTTAGATGATCTTCGAGCTTCGATGGTTTCATAGAGTCATTGCTCAAAACTTTGTTGCATAAAAGGCATATGGGCAATCGTTTGTCTGCCTTTGATGGAAGAAAGTTTCGAATAATCAACACTGTACTGTCGACATTTCTTTTTAGATTCAGCCATGTTTCGTATCAGTTACCTACCTGTAAAGAAAAAATGTTTGTTTTAGTAATCATAAGGCGACTTTAACAGGATATGGCTATTTTAACAGAATAAAATAGGATTAATTAATTATTGCAATGAAAAAACCAAAATGCCGGCGGCAAAACTGATTTTAATTATTAATACTGCTAAGACCCCATATAGAGGTTTTCACAAAACGGCTGAAGCTATTTTAATGTAATATAAAATATTTTTTGATTAATTATATTTTGATACATTTCTGTAAATTCGAGAGAAAATACTTTTAAAGAAAATTTTGACATCAAAACTCCGCGATTTTAATGATTTATTTATTACTTTGATGTACGTTACGAGTGGTACATAAAGACACGTACAATTTATGAAAATATTTTAAGTCATTTGGCATTAGCAACTACGAGGGCACTGAAATATGTACAAACATGCAGGTCAATCATATATTTCTCCTTTAGTGAATCACCACAGTCGGGTAAATAAATAATTTTATAATAAAAAGTACTAAAAGTTCAATCTTTCTCGGCTTTCTCTTCTTTTATAGAAGTATCGAAGAATGACCCTGTTCAGTATTTAATTTTTATTACGTACCTACTACACGCAAACATAACAAATATAATATTATTACAATATAAAATAAAAGTATGAATAACAAATAGGCAGGGTACTTACTTTTTCCGGCACTGGCAAACACTGACATCGATTCACTCACACTTTTCATTTCAAAAGTCCGGAAACAAATGAGTAACGTTTGTCCTTGGCATTCGTATTTATATTGGTGAAGAATCAAACAAGTTCATCCAAGATTGCAAGCACAGCACAAGTCGTATTTCATCCCTTTGCACGTCTGAACGGGTTGCGTTGCGGGCGGGCGGGCGGCGCTTTGCAAGTCTCGACGCGCGTTGTACTGAATATGGAATATGTAAGTTTTTACAAGTAACAGTCGCTGACCTTCTTAAAATACACTACTCAAAAAAATTAAGGGAGGTTTTAAAACAAGGAAATTAATGCTAAATAAATAGGCTATCTGATCCATATGCCGGCCTAACTGAAAAAATTTTTTTTCAAGCCCGTGGACCAAAAAAAAAAGCAAAATATTTGCAATATTTTTTTTCGCGCTATCTGTTAGGATTGCATGAGAATCGTAGCTCCTAAAAAATTTTAGCCAAAAAATGTGAAAATTAGAATCTTAAAGTTTCAAAATGCTTTTTTTTAAAGTCTCAATACGACCATTTTTCACCGAAATATTTGGAATTTTTTTTTGCTCCCTTAATTTTTTTGAGTAGTGTATTATCTGCCTACATTGATAGGTAAAGCCAAGCCAACATTTTTGTTCTTTACTATCGAAACCAGATCAATTTTCGTGGACCCCCACTTACAACTTGTGAACCCCCATTTTTTTTTCACGCCAACGTAGACCCCCGCCAAGTCTCCCGTGGACCCCTGGGGGTCCACCTGAACTACTTTGGGAATCACTGGTCTAGACGCTGCAAATATTCGCTCGTAAATGGTCGGGAAAAATGCTAATACGCATGCGCACTAGAGTTTTTGAATGTTTACCCGTTTGGCATTGTCATAACTGTTTAATATTAATTGTGATATTATTTGATTTATTTATTTCATTAAAGGTGGGTGTGGTGGACCAAATCCATGTATTAGGAATCTAGAACTACTTTTTGGTTGCAAGAATGGAACATTTGATGGAAAAGATCTCTTTAATCCTAGTCGCTGGGGCCCATTGATTAACCTGACCTATACTAATATCATTTCCGATATTGAAAGCTGGTTACGATTCCGTAAGATTATTTCACTTATTTTTATTATTTCGGCTTAAAACACCGAATTAGGTCTTGTTTTAATTTCGAAGTACAGGGTGAGTCAACGAGAGAGTAAAGTTCATTTTTTCATTTGTTTCGAGAATGACGAAAAAATGTTAAATATGAGAGTTTTAGGGAATGTTAAGGTGCACAGTTTAAAATTATTTTTAAGTATACAGGGTACTTCAAAAAAGTGTGGCTGATATAACATGTTTTTTTAAATGGAACATCCTATTTTCTAATTTATTTTTAAATTCTCCGTAAAATTTTATAACTTTTTTATTAATGATGTTATATACCTAAGTGTAGTAGTTTTTCTAATATTTCAATTTTTAAAAAAAATACTAATTTTCAGTTTTGTAAAAAATTACCAGTAGCGCCATTGTTTCTGAAGGTGGGATACTCATAATTGGTACGAGCGTTCTATCGAGAGAAAAAAGATATAGGTGAAGAAATGAGTTAGATGCTACAGGGTGTTCAAAATAAATTTATACATCATGACTATTTTAAACTGAAAAACCTCAATTTTTTTTCATGGCGTACCCTGTATATTATTTTTTTATCTGATAGATTTTACAAAACCCTCCAACTTTTATAAAGTATGTTATATACCTATTTCTAATAGTTTTCGATTTATTTTGACTTTTTTAATTTTTACCCTTGTTTTTAATACACTAACGCTATTGTGAAAACATAAACAAATAGTTAATAATAATTTTAATATAGTTTAACTTATCAAATGATTAATTATTATGACGTCTACTTGAATACACATGTTTAGTCGTTTTACTATATTTTCCTTCATTTTCCTTAGCATAAAGGGCGTTATTGTCCTACACGCATCCCGTATCCTATTTTCCATATCTACTGGTGTTGTAGGGGAATTCACATAAACACGATCTTTAATGTAGTCCCACAAAAAGAAGTCTAAAGGTGTCAACTCACATGATCGAGGGGGCCACTGAATGAATCCATCTCTACCGATCCATTTTTGTGGGTAACGATCGTTTAAAAATTCCTGAACTTTCCGGTGGTAATGAGCAGGAGTTCCATCTTGTTGAATCCATTTTTATTCCCTTTCAAAGTTATCAACTTCTTCATGAAGCTGGGGTAATTCGTTTTGCAAAAAATTTAGATATCTCGGCCCGTAAAGCGATTCGCGGAAAAAATATGGACCAATAATTCGAAAATTTAATATTCCACACCTTACATTAAGCGAAGGGTTTTGGTTTTGAACTTCCCGGGCCCAAAATGTATTAACTGTTGAATAATAATGCATGTAATGGCTGTTAACTGCTCCTTTACTGCGAAAAGTAGCTTCACCCGAAACATTATTTTGGATCGGCCACTATTGCTCCATTCATGGTGGTACAAAAGTTTACTCGTCGTTCAAAATTACGGTCTTGTCAAGTTCTTGGTGTAGTTCCATATGAAAGGGATGATACTTGTATTTTCTGGTGGTGCGATTAGCCGTAGATTGGGATGTGTCAAATAAGTCACCTAATTGACGGCTGCAGACTTGAGGATTATCTTCAACGTGAAGTAAAATCTCCATTTCTTTTTCCTCATTGATAGCATTCTGGTTTACTACTTTCCGTTTGGTATACCATCAAACCATTCCATTCAGCACTGAAAAGATTTTTTGGATGGCATACGTCTGTTAGAGATTTTTCAATTTAAAATAGTTGAAATGCATAAATTTATTTTGAACACCCTATAGCATCTAACTCAAATTTCTTTACATGTATCTTTTTTTTTCATCTCTATAGAATGCTCGTACCAATTATGAGTGTTCCACCTTCAGAAACAATGGCGGTACTGGCAATTTTTTACAAAACTGAAAACTAGTATTTTTTTAAAAAAATTGGAATATTAGAACAACTACTAGGTTTAGGTATATAACATTATTAATAATAAAGCTATAAAATTTCACGCAGAATTTAAAAATAAGTTAGAAAATATGATGTTCCATTTAAAAAAAACCGGTCAAGTGCAAGTTGAACTTGCGCAATTAGTGTTCCGTACGTTGATTGCTTTTAAAATAAAAAAAATTGTTACAGAATGATCAGTGACTTCACAAAATACACCCCAAATGAGTTTTCAACAAAGTTTGTTTCCAATCTTTACTGAAATCTGATGACCTTGAAATTCTTGTTTTTTTTTATATACCATATAAATTATTAAAGGCACTCGTGATAATTTTCGTTCAATCTACACCCCATGGAGAATATTCCAGAATTTTTTCGAAATTTTTTGATAAGTACTTTTCGAGATAAGGCCCGGGACAGCGATTTTTCGCGAATTTTTAAGAATAATACAAAGAAAAGTGCGCCCAAGTATAATATTATATATATATTTTTTACTCGTGTTTTCACAAGCTTTCATTTGACACCACACTCGATGACCTAATAAAAAATTTTTTTTTTCACTTCCGACTTCACCCCCCAAAACTAACCCCTTAAGTCAAAATTTAATTCTCAAAACTACATGGCTCTGATGAGGCCATCAATTCCTATATTATTACCAAATTTCACCTTTCTATGTCAAATAGTTTCGGAGAAAATCAGGTGTGACAGACAGACAGACAGACAGACAGACACCGAAGTGATCTTATAAGTGTTCCATACGGAACACTAAAAAACATACGTTATATCGGTCACACTTTTTTATATATTTATTTAACATTTTTTCGTCATTCCCGAAACAAACGAGATAATGAACTTTACTCTGTCGTTGACTCATCCTGTACAATCGTAGACATAGCATCGTAAATCCAATAAATAACACGATCTAATCCCCAGAACTACAATTTCTCAATGGCTTTATGTTTAACAGGTGATATTCACTAAAATAAGTCACTTCGCCCAACATAGCGCGTATATACAAAATAAAGAGGATATGACTTTTTCAAATTATTTTCACCTTATTCTACAGAAGAGGAATATTTCCTTTCTGCTGAAAATGCATTTCAGTTCAGCCCAACGCATTGTCAAATAGATCATGCTAAACAATTAGCGACCTGTTGCATTGAGTTCATTTATATCGGAAGTTACGGAATAGGCTATTAGAATATCTGGGAGAAACTATTCGCAACCCTCAATATGACTTTTGCAAATAGAGATCCACAGGATGTCACACATCGGACGGATTGTTGATCAGGCTGTGCCCTTATAGTACGTCTAAATCAAGAGAGGTGTATCTGTAACCACTCCCCCATCCTTTGAGTACCCCATGTTCACCAATTTCCCTCCCTGGCGCTCCCCCCAAAGCAACTGTTGACCTCTCACTGAATAAACACAACAAGTCAACTACATAAAACTCCATTCTAAATGCGCTTTTGCAGGAAAGAATAAACAAAAATCTACTCAAGCTACTCAATTGTTTATCCCGACGGCTCTAAATCTCAGTTGGGAGTGAGAGCTGCCTTTGTTTCAAACAACACAATTAGAACCTTTAAGCTGTCTCAGTAATCTTCAATTTTTTCTGCTGAGCTCCTCGCAATTAAGGAAAGTCTTCGTTACGTCACAAATGCAGGAATTAATCACAAATATCTTATCGCTTCCGACTCACTGAGTGCCCTGAAATCGCTCAAGACTGGAAATTTGAAATACGCGTACTCTCGACAAATCTCCGACCTCCTATACATCCTTAAACAAAGAAATATTTCCATCGCATTTCTCTGGATACCTGGCCATATTGGGATTAAAGGCAACGAAAAGGCTGACCGACATGCAAAGGAAGCTGCAGAAACTGGAATACCTATACACGGAGAAAACCATCCAAATGACTACATTAACCGCCTAAAATCGATATACAGGAAATTATTCCAACTAGAGTGGGAACTTAAGGAACCTTGAAATAAGCTTTGGAAAGTTAAACCTCTAGTATATCCTCCTTTTCACCATCAGTCATTGAATAGAGGACAAAATACGATATATGGAGAAGATTGGCAGTAGGCCACAATCACTAGACCCATTCATATCTACGTAAAAGTGAAACTAACCTTAATTGTTCCTTATGTCAGTCTCCACTCACAATTAAACACATATTTTAATCACCTCATCAACTGTAATACAGGAAAAAATTTCATTTACAACAAAATCTGAAACAAATACTGAACCCAAGCCTAATATAAACAACAATGAAACAGAACAGAATATCTCAAAGAAAATGGATACTATAACTTAATATAGAGCAACCTCATTAAATATTTTACATCAACATTCAAGTTGGGAGCTAAATGACTACTGCAGTCGATGCGCCCCAATCTCATAACATCCATCCATCCATCAAAAGAGGTGTAAGACACGAATGCGTACTGTCATCTTTGTTGTTTAATCTATATTGTGCCTCACAAAAATAGTTGCCGAAGCCTTTCCAGCTGATGTTTTTGTTTTTGGATGTTTCGGTCGGCTTTCATGCAGTTCCAACTTCTGTGCAAACTGCCTGTTGGACTTACTCGTGTAGTAGTAGATCCATGTTTCGCCAATTGTTACGAATCGGCGCAAAAATTCCTTTGGATTACGCCCAAATAGTTCCAAACAGCGTTCGACACGTTATTGTTTCTGATCAATTGTGAGAGTGCACGGCACCCATCGAGTACCTAGCTTTTTCATATGCAAATATTCATGCAAAATATGCCTCACGCGTTCTGTTGATATCTTCACGATGTCAGCTATCTCTCTCACTTTCACTTTGCGGTCATTCAAAACAATATGGTTTTCTTTGTTGTGTTTTTTGGAGTGACTGGCTGATTTGGATGTCCGGAACATGATGCGTCATCGGTGCTTTTACCACCGTTTACTAAACCGTCGACATATAGTTGCTTTCGACGGAGCAGATATGCAATAACACTGTATTTTTTCCCATCAAAAAGCAACGTTTAATCAACACACGAAATTTTTTTGGTTCAAACAGTTGTAATTCGCAAACTGATGTCATGAAAATTTTACACGAATCTTCTGAAAGTTGACACCAACCGAAAATCATATGTTTTTTGTTTGTGCTGCCATCTTTCGGAAAGTCTCGGGACTTTTGACCCTTTGTTAATATATACAGAAGAGTATTGTAAAGTTTGCCTTACATGTACGTATAATATTTTTTTTAGCATTTGGAGGAAAATGAAAAAAAATGCATAAATCAAGAACCAAAGTATTGAAAAAATTTCCACAATTGATGATATTGGTTTTTTAATTATAAATATCAAAAAATTGTAAATTATATCTAAGATAATGTAATTTATTATATTAGTTTAAAATTAAATTGAATCCATATTTTAAAAATTATGCGACAATTGTTATTAAAAATAGAAATAAAATATTTTGTAATCATTAGATTCTTATTAATTAGCCTCTACCAACTGCTTCATTCCTAATGATATGTAAAGAGATTTTCATAATAGATGCGAGTAGTTGCAGACGATGTGGCAGCCATGTTTGTTTTTTGTTTCAACGCTCTCACTGCAACTTTAGTTATATTCAGTATTGTTTGACAAATCGTCGTGCGATACTTAACACTTGTACCACGCTACGAACAAACACACATTTCCGTCAGATAACATATGTATGAATTAAAAAAAATCACGTAAATCATAATTTGTGGTTCCATGTTCGCCTTGCTTAAGCGAAGTCAGCACAAACTCTATTACCATTGTGTATTAAGGAATGACCTGACAATGTTACATGTTTTTAAAATCCCTGGCTTCTGAATGTTTCTCTGTATGTTTGTGTTGAGTCCTAATTGTACTAAGTGTGGTGTGAATGTTGTTGGTGTGAGGCCTGTGGCTGATATGACAAGGGGGAGAATGATGACTTTTTCTTGTTTCCATAACCTTTTTATTTCTGTTGCAAGGTCTGTCTATTTGGAGATTTTTTTCTGTGTTTTTCGCTTGGATGTTTGTGTGGTTGGGGACAGCTATGTCAATTAGATAGGTGACTTTTCCTTTTTTGCACTCAAAAGTAATATCGGGTCTACTGGCGAAGACTGTTTTATCTGTATGGATACTGATATCCCAGTAGAGCTTGTAATCTTTATTTTCAAGTATGGATGTTGGTGTGTATTTGTAGTAGGGATCTGTGTTTTCTATGGGTTTGTATGTTGTGGCTAGTACTTGGTAAACTACTTTTGCCTCTGAGTCATATCTGGCTGTGTGATTACATCCGCTTATTACGTGCTCGATCGTTTTCTTTCTGCTGGTGGCATTTCCTGCAACTGTCCTCTGTATTAGTTGGGTCTTTGATGATATGCTTTTGGTAATTTCTGGTTAATATGACTTTATCCTGGATGGCAAGTAACAAGCCTTCTGTTTCAGGGAGTAACTGCCCATCCTGTAAACAGGTGTATGATTGTTTTTTATTTACGTGGTCTTGTTCTATGTGGTATCTGTGTTTTCCGTGGAGTGTTTTTTCTGAGCACGTTTTTATCTTTTCCTGTTGTAATTGGGTGTGACTGTGTGTGTCTGCTGGGTGATCTGCCTGGGATAAGTCGAGATGTGTGTAGTTTTTGCTTTCACTGTTGCCGTGTGGAGGCTGGGTTTTTTGGTGTGAAAAAATTTCCTAAGTGCTTGTATTCGTTCGGTGTGTCGTAATCTTATGTCTATGATTTCTCTTGCTTCTGCCTTCCTCTCGATGGTAGATCTTTCTTTGCATGCGTTGGGGTGTAATTTCCTATATTTGGTAAACTGAGAACGTATAAGGATGTTAATGTTTTCTATGTCTGTGTGTGACCATTTGATGATACCAAATAAATATGTGAGTATAGGTATAGCGAACGTGTTGATGGCTTTAGTGAGATTCTTGGAGTTGTTGTTGTTTGTAAAAGTTTCTTGAGTCTGTTTTTAAATTCGTTTCTGACCTCTGTTTTGATGTGAATGCGGTTGAGTTTGGTGCTTTGTTGGAAGCCTAGATATTTGTATGTTTCTTTGTCAAGCATGTTATCGAGTATTTCGTTGTTGATGGTTTCTGTCTCATGATGGCCTTTCCATTGGCCTTTGTTGATGTGGAGCACTTTACATTTACTTATACCAGATTCCATATTGATATCTAAGCTGCTGTATTTCTGTGGCAGCGTAGAGTTATTATTATTATTATTATACAACCTGGCCAAAGAACATATGTATGAATTAAAAAAAAAACACGTAAATCGGATAAGTGGTTCTCGCTTGATAAGCGCACTAAAGGACAAACAGACAGACAGAGAGAGGTTGCATTTTATATATATTATAGATTACTATTAAATTAATTTAATAATTTCAACATTGCTTAATTATTATACTACAGAATAAGGTAGTAAAGTATGTGGGTACCCGGGTACTCCGATTATTGATAAGACGACTGAATAACTTCAACTTCAGTTTTAATACATAAATATTGCTAAAATTAATCAAAAAACGTATTAGTTTACTCAAAATAGGTTGAAAAACGACGATCTAGTTATATTCTAACAATATGCTGAAATGTATAAAAAAGCCCTTAATACAGATTTTCTTTGTCTGATACCGTTCTGCATGGTAATCATCAAATAGTTTATAAATATATGTAACCAAGCCAGTGCAGGACGAGTGTGTTAAAAAATCTAGTCTAAGAAAGTATCTGTTCAAGAACCAAAAAAATAAAAGTTTTTAGAATTCAATCAAAAGTTGTTTTTTAAAAACGTTATAGTCGCTCCCACGATTATAATTGGCGTAGTGCGGAAGGAAATTTCGACAGAGTCAATCGCGCAGTGTGAATTTTCGACAGAGTTAATCGCGCAGTGTGAATTTTCGACAGAGTCAACAAGTTGCATCGCGCAAAACAGATTCTGGTTCGTCTCAACGATTCACGGAAAAGAACGGAAACGAAATTAGACAGATATCAGCCCTTCAGG
The DNA here is from genome assembly GCA_019049505.1 of Pachyrhynchus sulphureomaculatus. Lineage (NCBI taxonomy): Eukaryota > Metazoa > Arthropoda > Insecta > Coleoptera > Curculionidae > Pachyrhynchus > Pachyrhynchus sulphureomaculatus. Next base: position 220,198,317 of record CM032449.1, read on the forward strand.
CCAGGGAAAACGAGTTCCTATTGATTCAGTTTTGCTAGACAAAATCGCTCAAAAAACTCAAATCAGGATAACAAACTCCTATTGGTGCGGCTCAACGAGATAAGCGTCGCTCAAGAGTCATAGTCGGTATCCAGGGAAGAACAAAGAAGTTCGTCCTTTTGGAAGAGGAAACAAGAAGTCACAAAGAAACAAAAAAGAAACAAGAAGAAACAAAGAAGTCACAAAGAAACAAAGAAGAAAGAAACAAGAAAATCACAACAGCAAGGAATGAATAAGCAGAGTCTCCTTCTATATTGGTACACCCTCACAACCCTCTACACCAGAGCCAACGATGTAAAACTTTACGAATTAAATCACTACCCAGGAATCCTACCATATAAAATGGGAACAGCCAAAATAAAGACAAATTATTAGACCTTTGTACAGGAATACAACATACAACCCTTAATTACGGAGTTTGAATCTCTTCAAGAACAATCTAAATATATGCTGACAGCACTGAAGAACAGAAGTGAATACCAAAAGGAATATTATAATTCCTTAGTTACAGTAAATGTTATTGAGAACCAAATTAGAAAATTAATAACTCAAATATTACCCTACAGCGGAGTTCAAAAAGTCAAACGAGGAATTTTCAACCCTCTCGGTACATTTATAAAAAGCATAACTGGTAACATGGATCAGTATGATGCCGAATTAATAAATAAAATAATTGAAACCTACAGGTACAAGGTAATGAACTTAAAACAGATGCGATAAATCGAATATCTATCTTAGATAATGCGATCGATAACTTTCAAAAAATGATATCAAATCTAACGCATAATCAATTAATATTGAAATCACGCATAATACAGGTAGAGCAAACATTAAAGGAATAATTACTTGTTTAAATCAATTATTCACACCCTTTCAAGTGATTTACGACATTCTCAATAAGATAGAGATTGCCATTATGTTTTCAAAATTGAATACCCTACATCAGGGGTGCTCAAACTTGAGCAAACGAGTTCTAGTGTCTGAACTTAACTAAAGAGTGACTTTGGATGTTGAAGCGTGGCACTGCATGTCCTCAGCATACTTTTCATAAGATGGTACGTAATTACCGAGTGCTAATCGCAAGCATGATGACATATGTTCGTCAGTTAGTCGATTTCGATATTTTGACTTAATTATCTTCATTTCAGAAAATGCAGACTCGCACAAGTAAGTTGACCCAAACATTGGCGTCAGTTGAAGGCGATTTGCCTTACTTTCGGATATTTATCTTCAGATATAAAACACCAGAATTTTGTATCAGATGCTGTGGCTTTGAGATGTATATCTGAAATAATCTGCACTAACTCATTTTCAACAGAACATGAGTCCATGTTAAACTGACTTGCTATTTCAGTAGCTAATTCCTCAATGTTTTTACACGAAAAAGGATAACTCATAAATGATCCGATATTTGCCAATTTACTGAAATCATAAAAACGTATTTCGAATTGGCCCAAAATATTTGATAATTCTGCCTCATAAATATCATAATTCAACTGAGGAATCCTTGCTTTCAAAGACGGAAAATTTTTCAGATCCTTTCTTTTCAGTTGATCTACCATAAGTTGCAATTTACTTTTGAATGCGTTTATTGCGCTAATCGTCTCAATAATAGTTTTTTCTTTACCTTGAAGCTCCAAATTAATGGTGTTTAAATGCATTGTGATGTCTGTCAAAAATGCCAAATCAGTCAGCCATTCCCGTTTTTCAGCATCTGAGTGTCATCACCTCTTTCGTCCAGAAAAGCTGTTATTTCGGGCAATAATTCTTGAAACCTTTCTAGGAATTTTCCGCGACTCAACCATCTGACGTCCGTGTGAAGAACTAAATCAGTGTGTTCAGCTGACTCACTATCTTCCAACTGCAATTTAAAGAGCACGTGCAAGCTACGTGCACAGATAGAATTCACAATTTTTATTGCAAATCTCCTCCATGTTTAGAACTTTTGAACACAAAACTTGTGATGTATAATGCAATGGAAAGAAAAATGAAGGGAAATCATCATTAGCTCGACACAATGCCACAAAACCGTTTTCGTTTCCAGTCATTGCTGGTGCTCACTCGGTTGTAATGCACACTAGTTTATATATTGGTAGCTTGTAGTTTGTTACAAAATTGAAGAAAACGTCATATACATCTTCGCCACGGGTCTTTCCTTTCAGAGGAATCATTGTCAAAAACTCTTCCTTAGCCGACATGTCATTGAATACCATTCGAATAAAATACACAGCTGGGCAGTGTCTGTCATATCGGTGGATTCGTCGAACTGTAAAGAAAAGTATGTACATTCCATGATATCATGTTTTTAGTTTATCTGCCATGTCCTGACTCATGACTTCCACACGCCTTGTGACAGTCTGACGAGATAACTGAAGTTCTCTAATAGCAGACATAATCTCTGTTTTATTTTGAAAATCTCCAAATAAAGTCTTACCCGCTGCAATAAATGCTTCCTTCACAACCAATCCATCATCAAATGGTTTCTTGTGTTTCGCCAATATATGAGATATTTTAAATGACGCGATCCTTGCAGCTTTTGATTGTTTGGCTGGTCTTGTGAAAATGGTTTGTTCTTTTTTCAAACAAATTATCAAATCACGTACTTTTCGTTGTCTTAATTCACTCTGTGGCGGAAAATCCTTTTCATAGTTTTTATGAACCGTTTTATGATGCCTCTCTAAGTTCCCACGCTTAGGCATTGCAACTGACGCACGACAAATGAGACAAATGCACTTATCCTTTACCATACAAAAGAAAAATTCTTCCTCCCAATCGTTATTAAAATGATAAGTTTTACTTTTCTTCGCTGCACTCATTTTGGACTATTTTATTAATAAACTTTGTATCGATGTATCGCCTTCAAGTTACAACTCAGACTGACTCCTATTCCTGCAGGCGCAACATTTATATCGGCGCGAACGAAGTCTCGAATGTTCCCGTCAAACACGCCGCCCGAAAAAAATCGGCGGGAATAAAAAACGCGGCTTTTCTTTGACAAGTATCGCGCGTTCCTTTGATAAAGCCGCCTTTTGCCGCTAGCAGGGGGTTATTATGATAAAAGAAAGTGATGAGGGGGTTATTCTGGCCTAATTGTGGAACGAATAAATTTTAGTAGTTTATTCATTACATACAATTTTTTTCTCGAGATCGACTCAAAAAGCACTCGCGATCGACTTGTCGATCGCGATCGACCGTTTGAGCACCCCTGTGGGCATAACTCTATAGTAGACCCCAATGAGTTACTAATAGAGACAAATAATTTAAAAACTCAATTAACAACTCAGAAACTACCTTTCGAAAACTCTCTCCAAAATATTTTATTTTTAGAAAAAATCATGAAAATAAAGAGTTACGCTAACAAAAATAAAATAATATTTTTATTAGAGATACCACTGGTAGATGATGAAATGTATCAATATTTTCATTTATATCCAGTACCAATCCCTATCAACCATACTTATATAATTAACATCCCTCTAAAACCCTACCTTGCTTTGAACACTAACAATTATCAATATCAAGAGAGAAAATGTGAAGAAATGCAGCCAAATGATTACCTCTGTGAAAAAAAGCGAAAGTCAAGCCACCAATGAAGAGCTACCCTGTACCGTGCAACTTTTAAGATATAAAGACAATATAACGCAGTGTCACCCCTTTCAAATTAAAATAATTAAAAATCAAATAACTCAAATTTCAAATAACAAATGGTTAGTAACTACTGCTAAAGAAGAAACTTATTAGAATAAATTGTCAAAAACTAGAAAAGAATAAACCAATAAACGGTTCTTATTTAATCGAATTACCTATTAACTGTCAAATTCAAATAAACAATATAATTTTAAAATCCTATAATGAAGTAAAACTGAATTATGAAGAGATCCCTCTACCGAAAATCCAATGGAACCAAGAAACGACACATCAACCCTATTTTAACCCCCACGATATAGACTTGAATAATATAAACCTAAAAGTGAATGACGAAATCAAAAAAGACATTTAGAAAATATATCTTCTGATATCTCTCCTCAGCCTATATTCACCCACTCCTGAATGAAGGCCTCTTCCAATCTTTTCCACGTCGTTCTGTTTAGGCTGTTTGGATCCAACTTCCCCCCTGCAATTTTCTGGATGTCCTCGCGCCACCTTTTTGGAGGTCTTCCAACACTCCTTTTGGTTTGTTTTGGACGCCACTTTATCATTTTGCTGGTCCATCTTTCTGAGCTTTGACGAGCTATATGGTCAGCCCATTGCCATTTGAGTTGAGCTACTCTTCTGAGGACATCTGTCACACACGTTCTTCTTCTAATTTCCTCGTTCTGTATTCTGTCTCTCAGGCTAATTCCGAGCATAGATCTCTCCATTGCTCGTTGTGTCACTTGAAGCTTGTCAGCGATTTTTCGGGTGAGTGTCATCGTCTCCAGATCATACGTAAGGACCGGCAGAATACATGAGTCGTATGTTTTACGTTTAAGATTTTATTGGGATTTCTCTAGATTTAAGTACGTACCCCAACTTGCCGAACGCAGCTCAACCTTGTCCTATTCTTCTAGTTATTTCAGAGCTTTGATTTTCTTTTCCAAGTTGTATTTTGTGTCCCAAGTAAATATATTCTGATACGTTTTCCAGTGTTTGGTTTCCGATGTTTACCTGACTATTTTCCACACTCATTATTTTTGTTTTATGTAGATTCATCTCGAGTCCGATGCTTAAGGATGCCTGATGCAATTCTTCCAGCATGCTCTGAATTTCCTCCGTTTTATCGCTTATAAGCACTATATCGTCTGCGAATCGTAAATGGTTCAGACGCACACCATCTATATTTGTTTTTATTTGAAGAACAACAGCGGTACCGTAGTTAATAGTAGAACGGAAATTGTTGCCATAGTTCAGGACTTCTATAAGCATCTCTACAGTTCCAAGTCCAAGGTCATCAATACAACAGACGGAAAATTCAAAATATTGGATCCGAGGAAATTCCTGAAATAGATACCAATGAATTAAAAACAGCGCTCAACCAAATGAAATCTCAGAAATGTCCAGGAGAAGATCAAATCACCACTGAAATGTTAAAAATGGGAGGAGAATATCTAGTAGAGAGTGTACGAATCCTACTCAACAAATGCATAACCGAAGAAAGAATTCCAACAAAATGGAACAACGCGAGGTTATTTTGCTATACAAAAAAAGAGATAGAAATGACATAGAAAACTACCGTCCTACCGACTAATGTCTACTATCACACGTATACAAGTTGCTAACAAAAATAGTAACAAATAGATTAACTCAAAAAATAGATTCGTATCAACCAGTAGAACAAGCAGGTTTCCGAAAAGGTTTTAGTACGATTGACCACTTGCAGACAGTACGCACTCTCATAGAGAAGACCACAGAATATAACATACCATTGCACCTGGCATTTGTAGATTACAAAAAGGCCTTCGACTCGGTCGAAACTTGGGCAATATTGAGAGCTCTAGACAACGCAAGAGTAGACACCAGGTATTCAAATCTCATCAAACACATATACGAAAACGCGACCATCCAAATAACACTGGACGAAGATACAAAGACAGATAAGATATTGGTTAATAGAGGCATACGTCAGGGCGATACTACCTCCCCTAAACTCTTCACATTAGCCTTAGAGGACATTTTTAAGAGTTTAAATTGGCAATCCAGGGGCATAAAAATATCTTCTGATATAGCTATAAGATATAATAGGGTATGGATAACCATTACTTATATATCAATTGTATTGATTTTAATAATAATCATTTCCAAATATATTGTAAGAAGATTGAGGAAATCTAAAGAAATAATTAAAAATAATAATATTAATTCCGATGAAATTGAATTAGATTTTATAAAAAAATAACCCCAAAGGTTATCTTTTTAACTAGGTCTTGAGGAATTATATTCTAACAATATGCTGAAATGCATAAAAAGCACTTAATACAGATTTCCTTTGTCTGATACCGTTCTGCATGGTAATCATCAAATAGTTTATAAATATATGTAACCAAGCCAGTGCAGGACGAGTGTGTTGAAAAATCTAGTCTAAAAAAGTATCTGTTCAAGAACCAAAAAAATAAAAGTTTTTAGAATTCAATCAAAAGTTGTTTTTTAAAAACGTTATAGTCGCTCCCACGATTATAACTATCTAGCCGAATTTTTTTTTTTTTAATTACTAGAAAAAAGTTACGTTGATTGAAAACTCAAAAAGGGTACGCGGGTACGCGGTTATTGACAGAAGGGTTAAAGGAGGAGAATGGGAAAATACGAAATTACGTCCCGAAAATGTTAATCATAGTTTAATAGTCGATTGGAGCAAAAACCAGTATATTTTTAAGGTTACTTTTTACTTTGTTGTCTATCCTTTTTACGCTCTTTTCTCACGCCTCCAATACTTTTAAATGTGCTCGCGTGAAGTTCAAGCTCACAACAGCTAATCGGTACCGCCTTTTGAATCTGATAACTTCATGAAATAAAATAAATTCTTAATATTTCTTGACCTATCAATTTGCCATTTAAATATACATCAGCATATTTTATTTTTATGGGACCCTCGGTGCGTAGGTCCAACTTTGAAAGAATCGTTTTGTCTTAGCATTGTAAATAAAACATTAATATACGTCACCTTTATAACCTGATGATTTATGTCCGAGCAAATAAAAACAGTTTTGGACAATGTATTCAAAAATGTTTTTTTGCTCTGCTCTGATTACTAAGTACACAAAATAAAAGTGTTCGAACAAATGACTTTTTTTTTCGTAAACGGTATTCTAGAGAATACTTTGAATTGCTTATCGTCAATATAACCATAATAACTGTTGAAAAAAATAGAATTTAACATGGTACAAAATTAGCATAAATTTAACGAAAAATGAGCTCTTGCTTAGCTCTCATCTTAAAGCCAATTTAAAAACCTAGCAATAGAGGAAAATAGGTTTAGGATAAGATTGTACTATTAAAAATCCTAGGTTTACATATATATTTTACGTATATAACAATATTAATAAAAAAGTTATAAAATTTTACGCAGAATCTATAATATATATAAAATGCAACGTCTCTCTGTCTGTCTGTCTGTCTGTCCGTTAGTGCGCTTATCACTAGAGAACCACTTATCCGATTTACGTCTTTTTTTTTTTAAAACATACATATGTTCTCTGGCCAGGTTATAGGTTATATTTTATTACGATAGGTAGCATAGGGAATGAGCAGTGACGATAATAGTAAATGAAGTCGGAAAAAAGTTTGCCGCGCGTTCCCTTGCAATACGCAGCATAATGCATTAAATTTGGAACAATATTATGTAGTAGAGAATATCTATAATCTATAATATATATAAAATGCCATGTCTCTCTGTCTGTCTGTCTGTCCATTAGTCCGTTTATCACGCGAGAACCACTTATTCGATTTACGTGTCTTTTTTTAAATTCATACATATATTTTTTGGCCAGGTTATATAGTAATAATAATAATTTATATTTATAATATATGTAAAATGCAACGTCTCTCTGTCTGTTTGTCTGTCCGTTAGTGCGCTTATCCCTCGAGAACCACTTATTCGATTTACGTGATTTTTTAAATTCATACATATGTTCTCTGACCAGGTTATAGATATATATTTTATTACATCTATAATATATATAAAATGCAACGTCTCTCTGTCTGTCTGTCCTTCCGTTAGTGCGCTTATCACGGAAGAACCACTCATCCGATTTACGTGCTTTTTTTTTTAAACATACATATGTTCTCTGGCCAGATTATAGGCTATATTTTATTACGTTAGATAACATAAGGAATAAGCAGTGACGATAATAGTGAATCAAGTCGGATAAAAGTTTGCCGCTAGAGCGTTCTCTTGCAATACACTGCCTAAACCATTAAATATGGAACAATATCATGTAGCAAAGAATATCTGTAATATATATAAAATACAACGTCTCTCTGTCTGTCTGTCTGTTAGTGCGCTTATCACTCGAGAACCACTTATCCGATTTACGTTTTTTTTTTTAAATTCATACATATGTTCTCTGGCCAGGTTATATAATAATAATAATAACACAGCCCCACAAAAAAAAAGTGGGGTATACTTTTGATGCGATATATCAGATCCGTAGTATTTTTTTTACCCGCTGATCACGAATCTGACGTCAGAATATCGCCATCACATCTCAATTTTTTTCTAACCTCAAAAAATAGGTAAAAATTAGTAAAAATTAAGAAAAATATACTCCTAAAAAATTGATTCAAACTTTTTTCATGAATCCAAAGATGTATTAATATGTATTCGGACACGCTAAGCTAATATTCATCGGTTGGATTAAGCCATACAGTTCTGTTTTCTTTCTAACCTCAATAAATCAGACAGATATAGTGCTTCTCGAATGCAAAAACGAATTCAAATTAAAATTCAACCGATTCTTACCAAATTTGGTACACGGGGGTTTTTTGGGTTGCTGATCATGAATCTGAGGTCGGATTTGCAAAATTCAAAATGGCGAATCCAAGATGGGTATACAGTTGCGGAATCCTCAAACCTGATACTCTTAAACCCTAAACCCTGAAACCTTAGACTCCCACACCCTGTAACCTCAAAAAATAGACCTCAATAACCCTGTAACTTTAAAAATGAGACCCAATAAACTCAAAACCAGGACTTTTAAACCATATACTCTCAAATAGTAGACCCTTAAGCCCTAGAATTGCGAAGGTTAGACCCGCGCCTAACTTTCCTTTTTTTGGCTGTATCTTGTTCTTTTTTTCCGCGAATGACCTATTCAAAGGCTTTCTGCCCAAACGCTTTTGAGGACTTGTTTCTCTTTTTAGCGACCAGAAATAGGCCGCTAGCATATGGTCATCCCATCGTCCTTGATACCGATTTTCTATGATTTTTAGATCTTGGTGAAAACGTTCCCCTTGTGCTGTAGTCACCAAGATTATCTGGGAAATCATCGATATGGGAGTCCAGGAAATGTAATTTTTAGATTCATTAAGCAACCTAATGTTTGAAAATTTTTTACCATTTTCTCGACTATTTCTTTGTACTTAGGACTTTTATTATTTCCCAAAAAGTTTGTTGCGACTTCTTTAAAACTAAGCCAAGCAGCTTTTTCAACTTTATTCATTTTAGTAACAAATAATGAATCTTGAAACAATTTTCTTATTTGTGGCCCGTCAAATACGCCTGCCTTAATTTTAGCTTCAGAAAATTTCGGAAATTTTTTATGCAAATATTTGAAACATTGGCCGTTTGTATCTAATGCTCTCGTGAATTGCTTCATAAGTCCAAGCTTAATGTGAAGCGGGGGAATAAGAACTTTTCCTGGTTCTACCAATGGTGGAAACAATACATTATTTTCACCAGGAGTGAACGATTCTCTTGTTGGCCAAATTTTTTTCTTATAATGACGTTCCCTGTCTCTGCTATTCCACAGACATTTATAACAGGGATAAAGTGTAAACCCTGACTGTTGGCCAAGCAATATTGTTACAATTTTCAGATCTCCACAAATTTTCCAGTTATGATCAGCATATTTTATTTTTATCAAAAAGCTGCTTCATTTTTTCATATTGCTCTTCCATAACTGTGGAATGAGCAATCGGAATGGGAGCGTAAACGTTGGTATTATGCAGCAAAACTGCCTTAATGCTCCGTTTAGGAGAATCAATGAACAGTCTCCATTCTTCAGGATCGTATGAGTTATTTTGAAATTCATCCATTAGACCTTTTACATCGGTACAATATGAAAGTGACAATTCCTCGTCCATTGTGAAATATTTTCGAAATTCTTCATCTCTGTTTCTATAATAAGAAATCGTAGCTTCTGGCTTAAGTAAATGTCTTTTCTTTAAAAAGGAAGCAAGATGCTCTGAACCATCTTTGGATAAGCCTAAATCTCTGACTAGATCACTAAGTTCTGACTGTGATACGAGTATTGGTTTACGGTTGTATGGTAGAAATTCTTTATCTGTGTCACTAGTATATGATAGGTTGTCACTAGAACATTCATTAGTAACAGTGTTTGAATCTTTTTCGACAGTCTCAATGCTTTCGGCATGAACTGATAAGGTGAAATCATTTGTTTCCATAACATCAGCATCAAGTGGTTCAGGAGGCGGAATTAGTTTAGTTGGTCTTGTTACTGTCGAAACATAGTTATAAGTAATAGTGCTTTTATTTTTTCGGTTATGCCTAGATACAACATTCATACAAAAGTAGCAATCATTTTCACTGTATGGTCTATTCCATATTGCTGGTCTGGAATATTTAATCGCCTTCTTATTGATGTACAACATTATTTTGCAAGAACTGCAAATGATGTGGGGAACCCAATCTGCATCCTGGTGCTGTATTTCAATGTTAAAACAATCCTTATATAATCTTATCCGTTATCGGTGACCCCATTTTACTCAATACGTGTTGACAGCAAATATAACAAAATGAATCACTCTTTTTATCGCACTTATGAAAAGTCCTTGTACCGTGAGACCGTTTTCTTGTAGCATTATACTCTACATGAGCCAAGTCACCCACACATGAAGAGCTACGGTCGCTGGATGACGACGGCTGCGGGCCCGCTTTCCCACCCTGACCAACCGCCGATACTGGGTTTCCGAGTCCCTGCATCGTAATTCTCTTTCTTCTACCTGCCATGACGGCATCTAAGCCGTTATCCAGGGACTCTGCCGGCTAGTGGAGTAACACCGTTGCCCACCGTCACCACGTGGAGGTGCCCTGGATGCAGGTAGAAGAATAAAAATCGACCGATGAATTTTATCGGCGTTCAAAATGGCGCGAAAACATCTGCCATCTTGAATTTTGCAAATCCAACCTCAGATTCGTGATCAGCGACCCAAAAAATCCCCGTGTACCAAATTTAGTAAGGATCGGTTGAATTTTAATTTGAATTCGTTTTTGCATTCGAGAAGCACTATATCTGTCTGATTTATTGAGGTTAGAAAGAAAACAGAACTGTATGGCTCAATCCAACCGATGAATATTAGCTTAGCGTGTCCGAATACATATTAATACATCTTTGGATTCATGAAAAAGCTTGAATCAATTTTTTAGGAGTATATTTTTCTTAATTTTTACTAATTTTTACCTATTTTTTTGAGGTTAGAAAAAAATTGAGATGTGATGGCGATATTCTGACGTCAGATTCGTGATCAGCGGGCAAAAATACTACGGATCTGATATATCGTATCAAAAGTATACCCCACTTTTTTTTGTGGGGCTGGGTAATCTATATAATATACCATATATAAAACGCAACGTCTCTGTGTCTGTCCGTTAGTGTGCTTATCATTCGAGAACCACTCATCTGTATACCGCGCGGGGTCGATAGTGTGAGTTATCATCTTTCGATAGAACCACTCATCTGATTTACGTGATTTTTTTTTAATTCTTAATTTAATATATGTCAAAAAAAAATCTATAATATATATAAAACTTAAAGTCTCTATGTTTATCTGTCTATCCATTACTGTGCTTAGCACTCAAGAACCACTTATTCGATTTACGTGCTTTTTTTTTTTATTTTTATAAAAATACAAAGGGAATAAACAGAGACAAAATGCTAATATATAGGAAAAAAGATGGAAGTTTAGCAGTAAGCTTGGTAGAAAGACTGAATAGATAGGGGGAATACTTTAAAGAAACACTAAATGGAGATGAAAATGAGTTGAATGAGAAATAGGAAGCAAAATTAACTGAAGGGCAGGAGGGGACAAACAAACCCTGCAAAGAAGAAATAAAAAAAAAAATACTCAGAACCCAGAAAAAATAAGGCCCCGGTTGGAAATTGTATAACAGCAGAACTGATCAAAGCTGGAGGAGTAGATCTGGAAAATGAAATATGCCGGTTGGTGCAAGAAATATGGGAAACAGAAAAGATGCCAGTGAGCTGGAGAGAGTCGCTCATTTGTCCAACATACAAAAAAGGAGAAAAAAATTATATGTGCTAATTATAGACCAATAGCCTTATTGGATGTCGTGTACAAGTTGTCGTGTAGTGTTGACTATCAAAAATAGACTAGCAGAGAAAGCCGAGTCTATTCTGGGAGAGTACCAGTGTGGATTCAGGAAAAATAGATCGGTTACAGACCAGATATTTTCGATTAAGCAAATCCAAGATAATAGCTTAAAACAAAATTTGGCACTACACTTGGTCTTTGTGGATTTAAGAGAAGCATATGACTCTATAAATATAGAAGGACTCTACAAGTAAATTGATTCGCATGGTGAGAATGACCCTGAATGACACAGAAAATAGAGTGTTGGTTGAGGGCAAAGTATCAGACAAGTTTAAGGTGAAGAGAGAATTAAGACAGGGGGATCCAGTGTCGACATGTCTATTTAATTTGGTAATAGAGAAGATAATCCGGGAGTCAGAAATAAAAACAAATGGAACGATATACCAACAAACCTGCCAATTCTTGGCCTATGCGGATGATGTATCAGTAACTGCAAGAGCAAAAAAAAACCTCAAAAAAGCCATAAGTAGGATAGAAGAAAGGGGAAGGATAAGAGGACTAAAGATAAATGAGGAAAAAACAAAATACATGGAAATTACAAAGAAGAAGGACAATAAAAACAAGAAAAGTTTGTATATAGTAAACAACTTAGGGAAAAGATATACGTTTGCAAAAGTAGACAAATTTAATTATCTGGGAGAAACAATAACAGAGAGTGGACAAGAAAGGACAGAGATACAAGAAAGAATAGCGAAAGGACAGAGATGTTTGGGGGCAATAAATCCAATATTGAAAACAAAGAATGTATCAAGAAAAGCAAAAGAAAGAATAAATACGACAGTTGTCAGACCCACGGTAACATATGGATGCGAAACGTGGAAACTGAATGCAAAAGAAAAGGAGACGTTGGAGGTGTGGGAAAGGAAAGCTTTGAGAAGAATCTACGGAGGAAGGAAAGAAGAGGGACTGTGGAGAAGAAGAACAAATTACGAATTAAAATGCCTATATACGAAACCTCTTATAAGCCAAATCATAAGAAGCCAGCGATTAAGATGGTCGGGACACCTGGCAAGGATGAAGGAAGAAAGACAGGCAAAGCAAGCCGTAATAAGAGGAGTGGTTGGAAGAAGAGGCAAGGGTAGACCTCGATCTACATGGATTCAGGCAGTAAAGCAAGATCCGGAGTTGATGGGGATCCCGCACTGGGAAAATCTAAAAGGAGATAAAAAGAAGTGGAGAGAAGTATGCAACCAAGCCATGGGCCTCTAAGGCCCCTTGAACTATATAATAATATAAACATAACGAATAAGCAGTGACGATAAAGGCGAATCAAGTCCACGCGAGCGAAGCCGCGGGCACAGCTAGTTTAAATATAAATTAGAAAATAGTATGTTCCATTTAAAAAAACATATGTTATATCGGCCACACTTTTTTTCCAGTACCCTATATACTCAAAAATAGTTTTAAACCGTGCACCTTAACATTCCCTAAAACAATTGTATTAACATTTTTTCGTCATTCCCGAAACAAATGAACTTTACTCTATCGTTGTACATATATCATTCTTATACTTTAAGTTTCAATATAAGAATAATTAAAAATACCCACATTGTTTGTGTTAATTAAAAATTGAGTTTTAAAATATGAAAATTTGTTCAAAGTCGTACGAAATGATAAAAAGAAATTGGGACATTTTTTTTTTGTTACGATTAAAAGTATTCCTTGAGGTCTAGCTTTAGCTAGATTTCCAACAACTTAATTAAAATATTCAATAAAAGTTGCATAAATATTTATGCCTATAACATGTCTTGTCCTTAACCTATCAACAATGTCACATGTTAACGCTAGTTTTGTAGTAAATCACTATGTTAAACTTACTAATGACGTATTAATAAGAGCATGGTAATATAACAATTTACGAGTATTACCAAAAAATAGAATAAATAACTAATTTCTTTTTTCAGTAATCATTTAGTTCATTATTTCTATTACACTAAATATTTTAATTTTCCACCAGGTGCGCGTTTCGCTAATTGTGTTAGCATCATCAGGGACAATGATTCACTGAGGCAATATTTGTTTTGGTGGAACGCCCGTCGCGTGTAAAAATAAAGTTTTGAGTGTAGTGTTGTTTTCTTTTTTTTTTTTATGGGTCTAGCACACGTGCTACAGGGAAGTCCCTAAAGCGCTACAGGAGCGACACGTGTGCGGAGAAAGCGATTCACGTTGTTCTTAAATCGCTGTAAATTGTACTCGGTGGGAAACACAGTCCTGGGCAAATTATTCCAAAGGGATGATGTTCTCCATATAAATGACTGCTTGAAAAGCGTTGTACGAGGAGTAACAAGCTGAACCTCATACGGATGTGAAGTATTAGCGTGACGTGTACTTCTAACATCCACCGCTCTGGGAGGAATTAAGCGGGCCACATCCTTCGAACACTTTCCATGAAAATACTTGTAGAATAGGCTCAAGTCGCCAACCGTTCTTCGATGTTCCAGCGAATCAAGGCCACCTGTCAGTTCCGGGTCTCCAATCAGACGAACAACTCTTCTCTGAATAGAATCCAACAAATGCAGTGTATGTTTGGGAGCGGAGCCCCAAATATGGGAGCAGTATTCCATAGTTGGTCGAATTTGAACTTTGTAAAGAATTAACAGTTGTTGTGAAGTGTAAAGCTTTCTGGTTCGAAATAATATTCCCAACTTCTGAGAAACTCTCCTTGCTATGCCTGCAACATGTTCATGCCAGGACATATTTCCTCCCAAATTTACACCCAACAATCTGAGTGAAGATGTTAGAGGAATGGAGTGCCCCGACATAACTATGTCGGGTTCAGCAACGTTAACTTTTTTAGAAAAAACTTCCGCCTGGGTTTTTGTAGCGTTAAATTCCACTTGGTTACTGTCACCCCCAAGATAGAATTTCTTCCAGGTCTTTGTTAAGTTGAATGACTTCCTGCTGTCTGCGGATATTCGTCTGAGTAGCCGATGTCCGAGCGTTCAAAGTGAATGAAGAGATAAGTGTACTGTCATCTGCAAAGCTATAGATTGGATTCTCGGTCTTTTCCAGCAGATCGTTAATATAAATGAGAAAGAGAGTAGGAGACAGTATGGAGCCTTGGGGTATACCGGCGTTGATAGTGAAGGTGTTAGAAAGAAATCCGTCGACTGCCACTCGCAAAGAACGCTCTCTGAGGAAACATGGGAGCCACAAACAGATATATCACAAGAACGTAGCTTAGCCAACAGCCCATTCGCTAATAATGTTGAATCCTTCAAGATATTTTAGAAGATGCTGATTGATAGCCTTTTCCATGACTTTCGATATTATTGAAAGCAGTGCGATTGGTCGGTAGTTATTTGGCAAGGTCTTCTTGCCTTTTTTAGGTATCGGCTGAACTGTAGCACATTTCCAGCAGGAAGGAAGTATTCCCTTTCTGTAAGATAGGTTGAAAAGTCTACAGAAAACTGATGTTAGTTCCCTTGCACAGTTTTTGAGAACTATGGCAGGTATTCCGTCAGCGCCAGAAGCCTTTTTGGTGTCTAGCTTCATCAAAATACGTTTTATGATACGCTGCCTGAAGACAATATCGGGCATCCTTGACTGCACTATGGGAATATTAGGTGGTTTTTTTCCTTGGAAATCGACAGTAGAATGTGAAGCAAAGAGTTCAGCCAACAAGTTCGCTTTCTCAACAGGTGTCTTTGCAATAGAATTATCTGGCCGTGTGAGTGGTGGTATGGTGGATTTGGTGAAATTTTGACTAACTGCCTTAGCGACTAACCAAAAGGACTTGGAATTGTTGGGACAAGAGAGAAGTTTGTTTCTAATCCGTTGATTGTGTGCCTCCTTGGTTTCGTCGATAATTTCTTTGCATCTGTTCCTGGCACGAACAAAGGTGTTTACGATTTATGATGTTAGGATTTTCACGCCAATGTCGATCTGTAAGATGTTTAAAAGCAACAGCTTCTTTGCATTTTCGGTCAAACCAAGGCTTGCCGTTGGAAGGGCATTTCTTCGAAAAAGGGATGTAAGCCTCCATACCGGCCAAAATAACATCGGAAAACCTCCTTGGCACAGTCAGATGGGTCATCGGATCGAAAACAAACGTCTAACCAAGGGAAAGTTCGAAAATATTTCATGAAATCTTCCCATTTAGCAGATTTGTAGTGCCAAATCTTGCGCGGTTTAGGCGCGTCTCTGTCACTGATTGGTAGGATACTCGATGTCGATAATAGTTTATGGTCGGAAGAACCTAATGGCGGATTTACGCTGACCGTGTAAATCTCCGGATTGGTGGTTAAAAACAGATCAAGAAGACTGGCGAACTCCCCGTCTCGATTAGGAATCCGTGTTGGTTCGTCAATAAGCTGAGTTAAGCTACAAATGATTGAAAATGATTCGGCTTCACGACCTTGTTCATCGGTAGTATTGGAATATTTAAGCCAGTTGATGTTGTGGACATTAAAGTCGCCCAGGATGGCAATTTCGGCATTTGGATAGTTAATTTGTAAATGATCGATGGTGTTGCAAGAGAAGCGAAAAGTGTTTTAAAGTTAGTATCGCTTGGTGGTCGATACAGGATACAGATGAACCTTGTGGTTGGTTGAGTCGTTATTTTTAACCACATAACATCAAAGTTTGGGGGCTCCAGAGCCTCTTCTCGTTGGCAAGAGAGGTCGCTTCTGACAAAAAGACAGATTCCAAAGTTACGCCTAAATCGGGAATAGAAGTCGTATCCAGGATAAAGATAGTTAACTGTGCTGGTCGATGAACTGACCTTGGTTTCACAGAGAGCTAGTACATGAGGTTTATTTGATTGCAGGTGTTGGTGCACTGAATTTATGTTCGAGTTTAAACCTCGTATGTTGCAAAAATCCATTTTAAAATTCTGATCTCTGCATGTCGACGCACCTGAAACAGCCCCTACCCGGAGATCCGAACGGGGGGCTATTTTACCTCCGGAATTTTTTGTATCCAGGTGCCTCATCATGCTATTTGGTCCCACAGTCCGGGACATCGGCACAGCCACGAAACGTTAAGCAACTTCACGCCAGATATATGCCGATTATATGCCGATGCGATGGTATCACACCGGGCGATGCTGGTGGGATCTGGGCATCTACCATCTAGATTGTTCTTTAAGTCGCCTCCTACGTCAGGCAGAAGGTACCGGGGGAGATATTCTATCCCGCTCCCCCACGGGGATTCCGCTCCCCCACGGGAGTTGTTATGTAGTTTTAGCTTTTGGTGCTGTCAAGCAAGAAGACATTGTAACTTTCAGATAGATTTGATAGTTTCGACCCACGACTCAACTGCGATCTAAAGGGTGTCCCAAAATTCACGCAAGAAGTAATTTTGATAGAAAACACAGTTTTTTAATTAAAAATCGTAATTTTTTTATTGATTCATAAAGTATACAGTATAGGGTTATAACATATCGGGTAAATGGCCTCCATGGTTTTGCTGGCGCATACGCACTCTTTTGTCGAAATTTTCCATGACCTTTTTGCATAAATGTGGCTGAATTTCGTTGATACAGCGCTTAATTTTCTCCTTCAAGTAGTGGGTGGTCGTGGGCTTGTTGGCATAAACCGCAGACTTTAAAAAACCCCAAAGAAAAAAATCCAAGGGCGTTAAATCGCTTGATCTGGACGGCCAATTCTGATCACAAAAACGGATATTACACGACCAGGAAATGGCTCATATAGTAATTGAATTGTTTCTCGAGCTGTATGGCATGTTGTACCGCCTTGTTGAAACCACATGTCGTCCACATCCATATCTTTCAATTTAGGCACAAATAACTGGATTATCATATCGCGATAAAGATCACCATTATCTATTATTGCCTGGCCAACCGCATTTTCGAAGATGATGCCTCTAGCTCAAAATCTGCACCAAACAGTGACACGTTGTGCATGCATGTGTTTCGCAACAGTGACGTGTGGATTGTCTGAACCCCAAATGCGACAATTTTGTCGATTAACGAAACCATCAAGATTGAAATAAGCCTCATCGCTGAAGATGATTTTCTTCGAAAAATCGGTATCCACTTGTTGGTGTTCCATAATCCATTCAACGAACTCTCTTCGTTGTGCGCGGTCAGTAGGCTTCAGTTCTTGAGTCAATTGAACTTTGTAAGCATGAAGATGCAACTCTTTCGTGAGAATACGCTGTAGAGAGCGTCTCGAAATGCCTAATTCTTGACCGCGGCGCCGAATTGATGTTCCTGAAGTCTCAGCCACACTCTCACGAACTGCTTCAATGTTTTGTGTCGAACGACTTGTTGAAGGACGGCCAGAGCATTTAAGATCACTAATTGATCCAGTCTCCCTGAATTTTTCATTTAATCTCTTCACAGTTGATGAGGTTAAATCACTATTCCGACCATATTTTGTACGACAATTCCGAAGTGTAGCTGCCAAACTTTCATTATTTTTAAAATATTGCTCAACAATGAAAACACGTTGTTCTTTCGAGTAGCGCTCCATTTTTAATAACCCTGAACTGTCAGCTGTCAGGCTGTGTTTTTTGTTTTGCTGGCAACACTTCTATAATATATATAAAATGCAACGTCTCTCTGTCTGTCTGTCTGTCTGTCTGTCCGTTAGTGCGCCTATCACTGAAAAACCACTTATCCGATTTACGTACTTTTTTTTTAAACATACATATGTTCTCTGGCCAGGTTATAGGCTATATTTTATTACGATAGGTAGCATAAGGAATGAGCAGTGACGTAAAATAGTGAATGATGTCGGAAATAAGTTTGCCGCTAGCGCGTGCCTTTGCAATACACAGCCTAAACCATTAAATATGGAACAATATTATGTAGCAAAGAATATCTGTAATGTATAATCTATAATATATATAAAATGAAATGTCTCTCTGTCTGTCTGTCTGTCCATTAGTGCGTTTATCACGCGGGAACCACTTTATCCGATTTACCTGTCTTTTTTTAAATTCATGCATATATTCTTTGGCCAGGTTATATAATAATAATAATAATCTATATCTATAATATATATAAAATGCAATGTTTGTCTGTCTGTCTGTCTGTCCGTTAATGCGCTTATCCCTCGAGAACCACTTATCCGATTTACGTGATCTTTTAAATACATACATATGTTCTCTGACCAGGTTATAGGTATATATTTTATTACATCTATAATATATATAAAATGCAACGTATTCTGTTTGTCTGTCTGTCCGTTAGTGAGCTTATCACTGGAGAACCACTTATCCGATTTTCGTACTTTTTTTTTTTAAAACATACATATGTTCTCCGGCCAGGTTATAGGCTATATTTTATTACGATAGGTAGCATAAGGAATGAGCAGTGACAATAATAGTAAATGAGGTCGGACAAAGTTTGCCGCTAGCGCGTTCTCTTGCAATACACAGTTCAAACCATTAAATATGGAACAATATTATGTAGCAGAGAATATCCATAATATATATATAAATGCAATGTCTCTCTGTCCGTCTGTCTGTCTGTCTGTCCGTCCGTTAGTGTGCTTATCACTGGAGAACTACTTATCCGATTTTCGTGCTTTTTTTTTTTAACCATACGTATGTTCTCTGGCCAGGTTATAGGATATATTTTATTAGGTGACATAAGGAATAAGCAGTGACTATAATAGCGAATTAAGTCGGAGCTAGCGCGTTCTCTTGCAATACACTCCCTAAAGCATTAAATATGGAACAATATCATGTAGCAAAGAATACAATATATATAAAATGCAACGTCTCTCTGTCTGTCTGTCTGTTCGTTAGTGAGTTTATCACTCGAGAACCACTTATCCGATTTACGTGTTTTTATAAATTTATACATATGTTCTATATAATTCGATATAAGCCTAGATAATGGGAGATAAGGTGAGATAATGGGAGATAAGGAGAAATAATGGGAGATAAGTCGAGATAAGCCTCGATAATGGGAGATAAGGTGAGATAATGGGAGAT
Source organism: Pachyrhynchus sulphureomaculatus (assembly GCA_019049505.1). Classification (NCBI taxonomy): domain Eukaryota; kingdom Metazoa; phylum Arthropoda; class Insecta; order Coleoptera; family Curculionidae; genus Pachyrhynchus; species Pachyrhynchus sulphureomaculatus. The sequence continues at coordinate 220,218,309 of CM032449.1, forward strand.
AAGTATAAATAATGGGAGATAAGGAGAGATAATGGGAGATAAGCAGAGATAAGTCTAGATAATGGGAGTTATGGTGAAATAATGGGAGATAAGGAGAAATAATGGGAGATAAGGAGAAATAATGGGAGATAAGTCGAGATAAGCCTAGATAATGGAAAATAAGGTGAGATAATGGAAGATAAGGAGAAATAATGGGAGATAAGGAGAAATAATGGGAGATGAACAGAGATAAGCCTAGATAATGGAAATTATGTAGAGATAATGGGAAATAAGGAGACATATTGGGAGGTAAGGAGAAATAATGGGAGATATTTTATTACGTTGGGTAACATAAGGAATAAGCAGTGAGGATAGTTATGAAACAAGTCCACGCTAGCGGAGCCGCGGGCCCGGCTAGTTACCATACAAATGGCCAAATTCAAATCTTGCGTGAATTTTTGGTACACCCTTTATGTGTGACTTGTCGGCAACTATTATACGTGGACCGGACTAGTCTACAAAGATGTCTGAACAGATTCGTCCTACGGACTAGCCTGTCTGCAAATGAAGGTCTTAAGAAAAATCGATCTTTTTAAAAGCAATTTTAAACCTCATTAATTTTCCACATGCAACACAATAAAAATGTAATTTTTCTTTGATGTTTTTATTTAATACTCGTTAAAAAAGGGGAAATCTAAACAAAGGCTAAAATAATATTTCTTTGTTTGAATGTCAAACAATAACATATAAATTGTGTGTTGTTAGTAATAATGACGGGTAAATAAAAATATTGAAGGTCGCCTAATGTGAAATAAATTGATGTTGGTTCAATATACAGGAGAAATCTGGAAAAATATGAAGTAATCGTCTGCTATTGATTCGTAATATCGGTCATGCTCCACTAATCAGTCTAAGTGGATTGGAGACTTGTTTCACTCTCTACTTTGACCTCGTCATTTTTTTTAAATGTTTGAACGAATTTATAACCGATGGAATTCGAACTATTGGAGATACTAATTTACGAGCAGCGTTCTGAATGCTGTAGGAACAATAACCCTATTTATAGACTGGATTTCAGCGAGGGCGCTTTAGGTGCCAGATGTCACGCACCCGCAGATCCATCCTCCAGACCATCCAAAATAAAGCCCTCCGCATCATCGCCAAAGACCCATGGTTCGTCCGCAACACCCAACTCCACCGAGATCTCTAGATGCATACAATCCGTGAATTCATCAACAACGCCCAGACTATATTCCTCGACAAAACCCAGTGACCCCCTGCCTCGGGATTACCTTAAGTTAACCTTAATTAATATTAAGTTTCATTTTAAGTTTATGTTCATGAAATATCTTAAGTTGAAATATCTAAAATTCTCTCAATACACTTATAAATATAAATTCCTTACCTAGGCTGAGTTAATTAGGTCCCTTCCGTATATATATATATATATATATATATATATATATATATATATATATATATATATATATAACATATATATATATATATATATATATATAAATATATATATATATATATATATAATCTTAATATTTAAACTGTTTACTTTAGACGCCTGAAAAAAAAGGTATTTTTGTGAATAGCAATATCTATTGTGAATATTGAAGTAATTCTTTTTGGGCTGTGTTAACATACCCCTGGAAATATAAGAAAAATTGTTTTAATTGATTTTTCATAGCTTTTTTTTATGAAAAAATACGTGACGAATATAGTATGGTATATCAAAAAAGGTGGGTCCGTGGCGTTGACGTTTTTTTTCAGCTTTGGCTGCTCTGGAACACAAAAACCAAAAAGGTTTACAATCTGTAAGACTGTGGCTATGGCCCAAACTAGAATTATTCACTTTTATGCAAAAATAACCAAATGACGGTTGTTAAAAAAAATTATGAAAATGTGGCTTTTTTTGCTATTTTTTATGCCAAAAAAAAAAGTAAAAATGATAATTTTGACTTTATTCTTGTTCCGGCCATAGCCACATCTGTGATAAAAATTTCGTAAAGATCGGTTAAACGCTTTCAAAAAAAATTCAACGCCGCATGCCAAAACATTGTTTCGAGAAAAACGCGTTTAAAAACTAACCTGAACTAACTTCGAAACACGCTTCGAAATAACAGTTTAGCTGAGCTTCGAGGTCTTCTTTTGCTCTAAAAAATTCAAAGGAAAGGACTTATACTGTGAATAACAGTTTACGATTACAGTAGGGAGCAGCTGTATTTAGGAAAGTAGAAAGCGCGTAAGAGAGCGTTCGGAGGCCGATTTACTAATGTGCTCAAATAGTAGAAGGAATGCTCCTAGCTCCTTATAAAATATGCGGACAACTTTCGGAAACGCTCATAAAAAAATTTAGATTTTTTTAAGTTGGTAAAGTGGACTGATCCCTTAATAATGTTCTATCTTATCATTGTTATAATAGTTGTAGACTAGCTAGTTGTCAATTTTTTTTTTATGGGTCTAGCACACATGCTGCTGGGAAGTCCCTAAAGCGCTCCAGGAGCGGCATGTGTGCGAAAAAGGCGATTCACGTTGTTCTTGAATCGCTGTAAATTGTGCTCGGTGGGAAACACAGTGCTGGGCAAATTATTCCATAGGGATGATGTGCTCCATATAAAAGACTGCTTGAAAAGCGTTGTACGCGGAGTAATAAGCTGAACCCCATACAGATGTGAAGCACCAGCGCGACGTGTATTTCTAAAATGCACCGCTTTGGGAGGAATTAAGCGGGCTACATCTTTCGAACATTTTCCAAGAAAATACTTGTAGAACAGACTCAAATCGCCAACCGTTCTTCGATGTTCCAGCGAATCAAGGTCACCGGTCAGTTCCGGGTCTCCAGTCAGACGAACAGCTCTTCTCTGCTCAGAATCCAACAAATGCAGTATATCTTTGGGAGCGAAGCCCCAAACATGGGAGCAGTATTCCATAGTTGGTTGAATCTGATCTTTGTAAAGAATTAAGTATTTGGTTATTTTTATGTGCGGGAATCCTTGAAAATATATATATATATATATATATATATATATATATATATATATATATATATATATATATATTTCTTAAAGATAATTTCTTTCAAATGTTGTCCGCGACTACGGTTAACAACGTCCATTCTGAAGTTCCAATTTTCAATGACGCGTGTGAGTATTTCGAGTGGTATTTGGCCAATGACTCGAGTAATATTGGCCTCCAATGCCTCAATTGTAGCTGGCTTATCCATGTAGACTTTGAACTTTACATAGCCCCAAAGGAAAAAGTCCAGAGGTGTGATGTCACATGATCTAGCCGGCCAGTTCACTGGTCCAAAGCGTGAAATGATCTGTTCGCCGAATTGCTCTCGCAGTAAAGCCATGGTTTCACGGGCTGTATGGCAAGTGGCGCCATCTTGTTGGAACCAAATTTCGTCGAGACCACGGGCTTCAATTTCTGGCATCAAATAGTCTGTTATCATGGCGCGATAACGGTCACCATTCACAGTAACATTCCACATTCCGGCCGGCCTCTGTTTTGAAGAAATATGGACCGATTATTCCACCGGCCCATAAACCACACCAAACGGTTGTTTTTTCTGGATTTAATGGCAGCTCTTGAACCTCTTCAGGTTGTTCATCACCCCAAATACGGGCATTTTGTTTATTCACGAACCCATTAAGCCAAAAATGGGCCTCATCGGTGAACAAAATTTTTCTCGAAAACAGTGGATCTTCTGCAAGCTTATCAAGAGCCCAACGACTAAAACGGAAACGATTCAGAAGGTCGGTTGGCTTCAGTTGTTGCACTAGTTGAATTTTGTATGCTTTTAAAGAAAGATCCTTACGTAAAATACGCCAAGTTGTTGAATATGACAGGCCAAACTGTTGAGAACGGCGACGAATCGACACTTCACGGTCTTCGCGTACACTCTCCGCTACCGCCCCTATATTTTCTTCACTACGTGCTGGATGTGGTCTATTCGGTCGAGCATTATCCAATAATGAAAATTGGGTCTCAAACTTATTGATGGTAGAGCGAATTGTGCGTTCGGTAGGCCGATTATGTGGACCATAAGTTGCTCTAAGCGCCCGATACACATTCCTCGTAGAACGCCTATTTTCGTAATAAAGTTGAACAATTTGTAGACGCTGTGCCGGGCTAAGTCTTTCCATTATGAATTGTCAAACACTACTGAACAGGAATGCCACTTCAGTTGACACGACGCATGCGCAATCTGCAATAAAATCCCCATCACAAAAAATGAATCACCCTTTATATATATATATATATATATATATATATATATATATATATATATATATATATATATATATATATATATATATATATATATATATATATATATATATATATATATATATATATATATATATATATGTATATATATATATATATATATATATATATATATATATATATATATATGTATATATATATATATATATATATATATATATATATATATATATATATATATATATATATATATATATATATATATATATATTAATAAGTATAATTGTGTGCTCTAGGTTAGGTTTGATTTGTAATTCGTTAGGCTTAGAAAAAATTCATTTATACATTTTTTTACATTAAGTTATGTTTGGTATATATATACACATAAGTAAGTATATTTTTAGGCATAGGTTATGTATGGTTTAAAATTCATTGTGTTATAATGTAATAGGTTCAGGAAATGATTATAAATATATATTTATACATAACGTTATGTTATGTTAAGAGTTCGTGATGTAAATGTCTAAGAAAAACTTAAAAAAGTTACTTTTGTTTTTACATTAGGTGACGTTAGTTTTGGAATTCCTGTTTAAAAGCCTTAAGTTTAGGAAACGTCCATATGATCGTTTGTCTTCTTTGCATAGGGTTATGATAGTTTTGATGTAAATTACTAAAAACTACATTTATTGAAAAATGAGTTCAAATCATGATCAATAATCAAATATCTGCCTAGACAGATCGATAGAGAAATCGAAAACGAAGATTATAAAAAAAAAATTATCGAGATTCTGTGACTGAGGCTCATTTTATTGCCTAAAAAGATGTGTTTTGGACAACGAAGCAATATATATCGTCAAATTAGTAAAAATCATGGGAAATAATCAAAAATCCGCTCAAACAGATCGATAAAGAAATCGAGAACGAAGATATTAAAAAAAAATTACTGAGATTCCTTGAAAAGTGCTGCCAGAAAATTAATTTGTTTAAAAATTACGTATTGTCGCCATAATGTGGCGGTGCATTACAGCAGGCAAATTTTCATATTTTAAAACTGAATTTTTAAATAACACAGATAATGTGGGTAGTTTTAATTATTCTTATATTTAAACTTAAGGAATAAGCACAAAGATTTTTTTTAGGCGCTTTACACTTTTTGAATTACCTATCCGAATTTTTAATAAATTCTCTCACTAATAAAAAAATCTGGAAAAAATCTATTAACTATTTTTTCGTAAAATTTTCCGCTCTTTCACGTGGTGTTATTAGTTTTTTTCCATATCTTTTTTATTTTTCGAGATATTACCGAAAAACCGAATTTTTTATTTTATTTTGGATTTTGTGGGCTTAGCATATATTAGGCTTTGGCAAACTTTTTTTTTTATCTTATTCAACATCCAAAAAACTACCTGTGTGCCAAAATGCAGCCTGTTAACATTTAATGAGAGCTCAAAACTCCTGGCGACTGAGCTAACATAGGTGCACAACGCTACACCCAGAGAACTACTGCGTGTCCTAAACACTCGACCACCCTACTTAGGAAGTGCTTCACTTATCGGGATTTCAACTTTACAATAAAATCTCGAAGAACTAACTTATAGGCTATATTTGGGGGTATTTTCTCGTAACTTCATTTAATGAATTCTGTAAACACGTAAAAATAATGTTCCAATCTATAAAGATAGATATACAGTGATTCACAGCTTAAATGATGCAGTCGCTATAAGAAAAGACTAACTGGTCTCAGTGCCTCTTTATTTATTTGGAAAAAACAACTTATTGAAATTAAATTAGTAAAGAGTTTTCTAAAAAAGTATGAATTACTTTTTGTCTTAAATATGCCTTACTTAATTAACAATAAATAATTAATCAAATCATATGTAATTTTAATGTCACAGCTTAAATGATGCAAAATAACAACAGGGGTCAAAACTTATCGCATTTTGAAATTTACGAAGGCGGCGTGGCTTTGATTTCTTAGTGTAATTGTTTTTTTTGTTTAGTTTGACATTTTTTCATTCAATAAAACGAAATTGTTTAAGAATGGGTCGTCGAACTACAACTTCTGAGAGAAATTTAATTATTACTCATTACAGGAATGGATACAGCCAAAGAGACATAGCCAAAATGATAAATAAATGTCCGTCAACTGTTCAGCATATCATTAAACGTTACCGGAATGAAAATAAAGGCGAGAATAAGTCAAGGTTGGCTCCAAATAAGATCTTCAATAAACGTGAAGAAAGATGGATTTTAAGAGAGATATCAAATAATCCAAAAAAAAAAAAAGTGCGCCAAAGTTGTGCGCCGAGGTGGAAAGACAGTTTGGAAAAAGGTGTAACCCCGAAACAGTTCGACGGATCTTGCGAAATAATAATTTACATGGTCGAACTGCTAGAAATAAGCCTTTCATTAGCCAAAGAAATAGACGCGTGAGATTAGAATTTGCCAGAGAGCATATCAATAAAGACTTGAACTTCTGGAATTCAGTAATATTTGCTGATGAGACCAAAATAAACTTATTTGGGCCCGATGGAAAAATATCAGTGTGGAGAAAGCCTAACGAAGAATTAAAATTGAAAAATATGAAAGCTACGGTGGAGTGATGTTATGGGGCTGTATGTCATCTGCAGGAGTAGGTAACATGCATTTCGTCGAAGGGAATATGAATCAATATGTGTACTTGGATATACTAAGGCAGCATCTCGTCGCTAGTGCCCAAAAATTAGATATTGAAAACAATTATCGGTTCTATCACGACAATGATCCAAAGCACACGTCATTTCAAGTCCGCAGTTGGTAGTTTTTATAACTGTCCAAATGTTATTAAAACACCAGCCCAGTCACCAAACTTAAATGTAATTGAAAATTTGTGGCTGGCATTAAAAAATAAAGTAAATAGTGCCCCAATATCAAATAAAACTGAATTAAAAGTAAAAAATTACTGAAGCATGGAACACTATTTCCCCGGAGCATACTAGAAAGTTAGTTGAATCAATATCCAAAAGATTACAAGCCGTTATTGATAATGAGGGAGGCCCGACCAAATATTAGCAGGCTTATTTCAAATTCTACATCTTGTTTTCTCTAATAATTTTGGTATATTGAATTTTGCATCATTTAAGCTGTGACGTTAAAATCGCATATAATTTCATTAATTATTTATTGTTAATTAAATAAGGCATATTGAAGACAAAAAGTAATTCATACTTTTTTAGAAGACTCTTTACTAATTTAATTTCAATTAGTTGTTTTTTCCAAATAAATAAGAGGCACTGAGACCAGTTAGTCTTTTCTTATAGCAACTGCATCATTTAAGCTGTGAGTCACTGTATATTATTAATAAATCAGATAATTTATTTTGTGAGCTTAATATCTCAGTAATTAAAGATTTTATCAAGTGATATTCTTTTAGTTTTAACAATAAAAGAAAACATTAAAATTATTACGGTAGTCCTATCGTTTCAGGTATTATATTTTTTAATGAAACCATCACAAATGCAGTGTTGCGTTATCGTCCGAATTAAAAATATACCTGTGTATTATAGCACAGCTAGCTCGATTTATTAGAAACGTGTGTCAATTTGACAACACAGCATTTTAGTAAGTTAACTAAGCAACTAAAACAAATGATGACACCTTTGCGTGAAAAACGGTTAACTCCGCAGTCGGTACGTCATCAGCACACTAGATCAGCGAGCGTGTTATAGCTGTCGCGTCGCGTCGGTGGCGGTGAAGATAACTGAAATAAAATTTTAAAACTAAAAATGCGTAAAAAAAAACGAAATTTAAAGGTGTTGAAGATTAAATATTATTATTATCATGGGATTAACAGACGTAATTTTAAGTAGTCTAGCTGCTTTATGTCTTAATACTACTTGTCCTGATGATTGTAGGTATTTTTTTTATAAATCAGAACGTATTAGTTGAAAATATATAAAGATGATGCTAGGTACTTTACGCTAGAAGAAAACCAATTTTAGTTTAATGCAGGTTAAAAACTTAATGTTTCTTAATGTTTAATAGACTATTCTTTTTTTAAATAACCAATATTATAGGTAATAGAAAATAACAAGAGCGTTAAAAACTTACTTAGAATATGAACAATTCTCCAACTCAATTTTCAAAATTTATTAGAATAATACTTCTGTATATTTAAACAGTTTATCTATACAGTGGAACATAATTAATTTTAGAGTATTTAAATAAATTTTATATTTTTGTTAATAGATAAGATGCGAATCATGAAACAATCAGTTGTGAAAGCGTAAGGAAATGACAATCATATATTATGAAATGTTATTAAATTTTGTTTTATTCTCAAAAATAAAATCATACAGAGTGTGTTTTAAAACTGGTATGGTTAGGTTAATAAAAAGGGGACAAAGCTATTCGAAATTAATTCTAGTATTAATTTCGATTTCCGGTGAGATCTTGCCATCTCACGATTCTAAGTCTGAACGGCATAACATGTACTGCTCTGATAGAAATCAAATGGATTACATCCATTGAAAACTCCCCATGAAATTTTTTTATAGAATAGACCTAAGTCGCCAACTTTCCTGCGATGTTTCAAAGATTAAAGGTGTTTTTTTCTCGATAGAATCTAATGTAGAGTATGTTTGGGAACCGATTCTTCAAATTTGGGAGCAGTATTCCATTGATGGTCGATTTGAAAGTTGTATAAAATTAAAAGTAGTTGTGGAGTGCACAGCTTTCTAGTATGAAATAATCTTATTCGCTTTTGAGAAGCTTTTTTGCTGTATATACAACATGAACATGCCGCCAAATGTGCATCCATGGCAACCGTAATGACCAAAAAATAATATTTTAGAGGATTTTTGTAGCATAAATTTTTTGCAAAGCAAATTGGAAAAAAAGGTTTAAGAAAAAATGTTGAAAAAACTAGGGTTTTCTGATGCCGTTTCACAAACGTGTATACCGATGAAAAAAAGTTGTTTAGCGTCGCGGCATCCTGCGTCGTTTTCACTACCAATGTCAAATACCTCAGTATACTTCTTAACATGTACAATTTTTTTTTATAGGTCTAGCACACGTGCTGCAGGAGCGGCATGTGTGCGGAAAAAGCGATTCACGTTGTTCTTGAATCGCTGTAAATTGTACTCGTTGGGAAACACAGCGCTGGGCAAATTATTCCAAAGGGATGATATTCTCCATATAAAAGACTGCTTGAAAAGCGTTGTACGCGGAGTAACAAGCTGAACCTCATACGGATGTGAAGCACCAGCGCGACGTGTATTTCTAACATGCACCGCTTTGGAAGGAATTAAGCGGGCTACATCCTTCGAACACTTTCCATGAAAGTACTTGTAGAACAGACTCAAGTCGCCAACCGTTCTTCGATGTTCCAGCGAATCAAGGCCGCCGGTCAATTCCGGATCTCCAATCAGACGGACAGCTCTTCTCCGAATAGAATCCAACAAATGCAGTGTATGTTTGGGAGCGGAGCCCCAAACGTGGGAGCAGTATTCCATAGTTGGTCGAATTTGAGCTTTGTAAAGAATTAACAGTTGTTGTGGGGTGTAAAGCTTTCTGGTTCGAAATAATATTCCCAACTTTTGTGAAGCTCTCCTTGCTATGCCTGCAACATGTTCATGCCAGGACATATTTGTTCCCAAACTAACTCCCAATAAATTGAGCGACGATGCTAGGGGAATGGAGTGCCCCGACATAACTATGTCGGGTTCAGCAACGTTAACTTTTTTAGAAAAAACTGCCGCCTGGCTTTTTGTAGCGTTAAATTCCACTTGGTTACTGTCACCCCAAGATAGAATTTCTTCCAGGTCTTTGTTAAGTTGAACGACCTCCTGCTGTTTGCGCATATTCGCCTGAGCAGTTGATGTCCGAACGTTCAAGGTAAATGAAGAGCCAAGCGTACTGTCATCTGCAAAGCTGTAGATTGGAGTCCCGGTCTTTTCCAGCAGATGGTTAATGTAAATGAGAAAGAGAGTAGGAGACAGTATGGAGCCCTGGGGCAGACCGGTGTTGATAGTGAGAATGTTAGGAAGAAATCGGCTGAACCATGGCACATTTCCAGCGGGACATACCATTCTACATTTAAAAAAAATAATAAATATCCAACCATTTTCCATAAATCGAGGCCGGGCGACTAAAAATGATCACCCTGTACAGGAAAATATGTCTTTAATTCCTAAACATAAAGTATTTTTCCTATATCAAAACTACGCAATTGTATGTAACACAGTACATAAAGAACTCGAGGGCGTCATTCTATTTTATTATATATTTATATTTACTAAGAGTAAGGCATTACGTACATAGAAATGATGGGAATTCCAAGGATCTATTCTAGAACTAGAGTAAATACATTTTTTTAAGGTGAATTTTATAAAATAGGCTGTTTTATAAAGATTATATTTAACAAAATATCTTTACTTAGTAAGTATTATAATCAGTTGAGAATAATACTCCAACGTAAAAAACACTCAGTATTTAAAATTCTTTTGGCTATTTTTTCTCTCTATTTTGTTTATGGGTTCCCAGTTTCTCTTATACTCTCTCCGACTCCCTTTCTTCTTTACATCTGCTGAAAGATCTGATCTATAGCTTCGTTTACCTTATATGGTCCAATAGCTGCCTATGCAAGTATATGTATATAAAGAGTTGAAAGAAATCGTATCTTGAGGTGGTGGTAATCAAGTCAATCAGTCAATCAACTCCAAAAACTGAGGGAATAGTTTTTTCTAAAATAACTAACGCGACAGGACCCAGCATAGTTACATTGGGATACCCACTTCTACTAGGGTGGTGAGCAAAAAAATCGACTCAAGCGATTTTACTTAATTTAACACGGATCCTTAAATTTAATTTTCAAACAATTGTATTATTTTTGGTATCATTAGAATGCTGATTTTCTACTCTTTCCAATAATACCAAAAATATTTGGATTTCCAAAAAGTTTTACTGATTAAAATGGTTTTACTCAATAGTCCCTTTAAAAACACATGCAACTGCATTTTCCTATCATTCCTTTATCGGAACTTGAACTGTCAACATATCTTTATACTTTTTCACTAATTTTGTCATCGGAAAATGGATACCACACCCGGAAGAAACGGCCCTATTACAAGAAGAGCCAGTCAGCTGTCTCTAGAGTCTACAGACGTTACGAAGAGACTGGCATCTCTACACGGAGACCAGGATCAGGAAGAAGAAGGTGTACCTCGGAACGAGATGACCGCTGTATTGTCAACACAACTCTAAGGAATCGTCAGCTCCAAGAAGTTCATGGTTGGGCTGTCAGTCATTGGATAGTCAGAATAAGATTTAAAGAAGCTAACCTACCTCCGAAGAGACCAGCTAACGGACCCAAATTGACAGCAGCCCATCGGCAAGCGCGACTTTCCCAAGAACATTTCGACTGGACGTTAGAGCAATGGCGCTCCGTTTTATTCTCCGACGAGTCCCGAATGTGCCTACAGAGCATTGATGGAAGAAGACGAGTCTACAGAAGCGCGCTATGCGCAGTGCTGTTAAGGTGTGGGGAGGCCTTTCTCTAGATGCGAGAACTTTGCGTGACTGATGACTCACCGATACATCGAGGAGATCCTGTCGAAACACGTCGTTTCTTATGCTGGGATTGTTGACCATAGCTTCGTGCTAATGCATGACGATGCTAGACCACATGCTGCTGCATCGGTACGGCAATACTTGGCGGAAGTGGGAATACCCAGATTAGACTGGCGTGCGCGGAGTCCTGACCTCAATCCAATCGAGCACATGTGGGATGAGCGTAAAGGAAGAGTTCGAGCCAGAAATCCAGCCGCTGCATCGCTGAAGGACTTAAAGGTTGCGATGGCGGAAGAGCAGGGAAGAATTCCATAGACAGTGGTGAAAAAGCTCACCCGTTCCATGAAAAACCAGCTGGAAGCAGTAATAAGACCTAGGGGGGTAATACAAAATATTGATTTTGATTGTATTGTTTTGGCCGATATTTGGTGGAGATCCATTAACCTTAAGTTGAACAGTAAAACAAATAATTTTTTTCATTTATTGGTGAACTCCACATTTATTTTAATATTTCAAAATGTTTCGCTAGCACTGTAGCTTTTTCAAGAGCAAATGAGCAAGATGGAAAAGTTTTTATTATATATATATATATATATATATATATATATATATATATGTATATATATATGTATATATATATATATATATATATATATATATATATATATATATATATATATACATATATATATATATATATATATATATATATATATATATATATAATATATATATATATATATATATATATATATATATATATATATATATATATATATATATATATATATATATATATATATGATTATCGGGAATCGGTCTGGACTGTAAATAAAACTCTTTTCTTCTTTAAAACTCAATATTTCGTTATCGTTTGATAACTTCTTCAGGAGTAACTACAAAATTAATACACCTATATTAGCACATTATTTTCTTTCGTCAAGGCATAAAATATTGAAATATAAAACAAACAATTATGAAACAAACGAACAATCAATTAAAACACGTACGAAAATGCGAGTTTGTCCTGGAAACCAACATTCAACATCTCGATTTACTACAACAAACTGAGAGTAAATAGCCTCGGTACATATGCACTGCCGTGAATTCCAAACGAAACGGAAAAAACAGCAACAGAAAAACGTCTTTAATTTACTTTATACTAAGAGGTGGCAAATCTTTATTTGTTATTATTGCTGTAATTGTAAATGATTAATACCTATTAATTATATTGCTATATATAATACTAAGTTGATTAGTGTCTGATTTATAGTTAATTGACTTTGGGTCCCTGTTGATATGGTATATTTCTTTAAAAAGTCTCCCTTTATAGTTGCTGTCATGAGCTAAGATTTCAACGTTGTTATAGTCAAAATTATAGCCCGTTTTCAAATTATGTTGCACCACAGCACACGTATTCTTTCCCAATCGGGAGTCACTCCTGTGCTGTGTGAGTCTCTGTTTCAACCACTGACCTGTCTGCCCAATATAACACGCTTCACATTGTAAACAAGATAACCTATAAACTACAGAGTTATTATATAAAATAGGTGTTCTATTCTTTATTTTTGAAAATAGGTCAGAACCTCGTATGCTGTTATATTTCGCAATTTTTATATTTGGAAAATCTCTGAATAAGGCGACAATTGAGTTTGTGATTGGCTTTATAAATTGTAGCTTCCTGTATATCCTATGCTGAGCAGGCGTCTCGTCAGTAGGGGCATCAACACTATCCGACTGACGAGACGCCTGCGCAGCATAGGATATACAGGAAGCTACAATTTATAAAGCCAATCACAAACTCAATTGTCGCCTTATTCAGAGATTTTCCAAATATAAAAATTGCGAAATATAACAGCATACGAGGTTCTGACCTGTTTTCAAAAATAAAGGATAGAACACCTATTTTATATAATAACTCTGTAGTTTATAGATTATCTTGTTTACAATGTGAAGCGTGTTATATTGGGCAGACAGGTCAGTGGATGAAACAGAGACTCACACAGCACAGGAGTGACTCCCGATTGGGAAAGAATACGTGTGCTGTGGTGCAACATAATTTGAAAACGGGCCATAATTTTGACTATAACAACGTTGAAATCTTAGCTCATGACAGCAACTATAAAGGGAGACTTTTTAAAGAAATGTACCATATCAACAGGGACCCAAAGTCAATTAACTATAAATCAGACACTAATCAACTTAGTATTATATATAGCAATATAATTAATAGGTATTAATCATTTACAATTACAGCAATAATAACAAATAAAGATTTGCCACCTCTTAGTATAAAGTAAATTAAAGACGTTTTTTCTGTTGCTGTTTTTCCGTTTCGTTTGGAATTCACGGCAGTGCATATGTACCGAGGCTATTTACTCTCAGTTTGTTGTAGTAAATCGAGATGTTGAATGTTGGTTTCCAGGACAAACTCGCATTTTCGTACGTGTTTTAATTGATTGTTCGTTTGTTTCATAATTGTTTGTTTTATATTTCAATATTTTAATGCCTTGACGAAAGAAAATAGTGTGCTAATATAGGTGTATTAATTTTGTAGTTACTCCTGAAGAAGTTATCAAACGATAACGAAATATTGAGTTTTAAAGAAGAAAAGAGTTTTATTTACAGTCCAGACCGATTCCCGATAATCATATATATATGTATATATATATATATATATATATATATATATATATATATATATATATATATATACATATATATATATATATATATATATATATATATATATATATATATACATATATATATATATATATATATATATATATATATATATATATATATATATACATATATATACAGTGACTCACAGCTTAAATGATGCAGTCGCTATAAGAAAAGACTAACTGGCCTCAGTGCCTCTTTATTTATTTGGAAAAAACAACTTATTGAAATTAAATTAGTAAAGAGTCTTCTAAAAAAGAATGAATTACTTTTTGTCTTAAATATGCCTTACTTAATTAACAATAAATAATTAATTAAATTATATGCGATTTTAACGTCACAGCTTAAATGATGCAAAATTCAATATACCAAAATTATTAGAGAAAACAAACTGTAGAATTTGAAATAAGCCTGCTAATATTTGGTCGGGCCTCCCTCATTATCAATAACGGCTTGTAATCTTCTGGACATTGATTCAACTAACTTTCTAGTATACTCCGGGGAAATAGTGTTCCATGCTTCAGTAATTTTTACTTTTAATTCAGTTTTATTTGATATTGGGGCACTATTTACTTTATTTTTTAATATCAGCCACAAATTTTCAGTTACATTTAAGTCTGGTGACTGGGCTGGTGTTTTAATAACATTTGGACAGTTATAAAGCAACCAACTGCGGACTCGAAATGACGTGTGCTTTGGATCATTGTCGTGATAGAACCGATAATTGTTTTCAATTTCTAATTTTTGGGCACTAGCGACGAGATGCTGCCTTAGTATATCCAAGTACACATATTGGTTCATATTCCCTTCGACGAAATGCATGTTACCTACTCCTACAGATGACACACAGCCCCACCGTGCTTTACCGTAGCTTTCATATTTTTCAATTCTAATTCTTCGCTAGGCTTTCTCCACACTGATATTTTTCCATCGGACCCAAATAAGTTTATTTTGGTCTCATCAGCAAATATTACTGAAATCCAGAAGTTCAAGTCTTTATTGATATGCTCTCTGGCAAATTCCAATCTCACGCGTCTATTTCTTTGGCTAATGAAAGGCTTATTTCTAGCAGTTCGACCATGTAAATTATTATTTCGTAAGATCCGTCGAACTGTTTCGGGGTTACACCTTTTTCCAAACTGTCTTTCCACCTCGGCGCACAACTTTGGTGCACTTTTTTTTGGATTATTTGATACCTCTCTTAAAATCCATCTTTCTTCACGTTCAGTGAAGATCTTATTTGGAGCCAACCTTGACTTATTCTCGACTCTATTTTCATTCCGGTAACGTTCAATGATATGCTGAACAGTTGACGGACATTTATTTACCGTTTTGGCTATGTCTTTTTGGCTGTATCCATTCCTGTAATTTTTAAGTTCATTGATTTCCAGAGATTCAAGCAAATTTAATTTATACCTTTTGTTTTCAACATGTAATGTAGCGTAATTTGAGTCTGATTTATTAGTTATAAAAGATGTAAAATGTTCTTTTATTCTTTCTTAAAAATTTCTTCCTGTTTGACCAATATATGAACAATCACAATTTTCACAGTTAAGTTTGTAAACACCTGATTTTTGCTCTTTGTCTGTTTTTGATTTATTATTTTTTTATATATTTGCTTAGGATGTTATCTGTTTTAAATGCTACATTAACATTTAGTTTTTTTGTTAAGACACTTCTAATTTTATTGCTAGTCTCACGTATGTATGTAATAACACTATAACGTTCTTGATTCATTTTTTGTCTAGGAAAAATGAGTTCTAATGCTTTTTTATATTTCTTCTTTTTTAAAACTTTGTTTATTATATCATTAACGCATTATATGCGTTATTTGCTGCAATTTGTTTTATTATATTTAGTTCTTTAAGAAAATCTTTTTCATTTAATGGAATTGATAGTAATCTATGGATCATGCTGTAAAGGCAGCTAGTTTGTGTTGGATTGGGTGACATGATTTATTATGTATTGTTGTGTCAGTATGCGATGGTTTGTGATAAATAGAGAAAGTATGTTTATTACTATATTTTGTTATACGAGGCTGGTTTGAAAAGTCCGTGCAAAGTCCGAGAGATGGCACCACCGGCGCGTATCGAGGTCATGTTTAGTTAGTAGCATCTCTTGAATGAACGCACACCAAGTTTCAGCCATATTGGTCTATTTCTTTGTGTTTGGCATTCGTGTGAATCAAGGAAGTCGAGTGATTTTCAAGAAATGGACGAAAAAGAATTTCGTGTGGTGATTAAACATTACTTTATGAAAGGCAAAACGCCTCAGGAGACTAAAGAGAAGCTTGATAAACATTATGGTGACTCTGCACCTTCGATTAGAACAGTTTATAAGTGGTTTCAAAATTTTCGGACTGGCCATATGAGCACAAGTGACGCTGAACGTTCTGGACGGTCTGTGGAGGTTACGACTCCAGAAATCATTGATCAAATCCATGATATGGTGATGGATGACAGAAGAGTTAAGGTGCGTGAGATTGCTAGTGCTGTGGGCATCTCGACTGAACGGGTACATAATATTTTGCATAAACATTTGGACATGAGAAAGCTATCCGCAAGATGGGTGCCGCGATTGCTCACGCTTGACCAAAAACGGAATCGTGTGAAGTGTTGCAAGGATGGTTTGCAGCTGTTCCAGAAGAATCCGGAGGACTTTAAGCGTCGTTTCGTCACTGTGGATAAAACATGGATACATTCCGATACTCCTGAGACCAAACAACAATCTAAACAATGGGTTACCAAGGGGGAATCTGCACCAAAAAAGGCGAAGACCGTTCCTTCGGCCGGAAAGGTTATGGCGACTGTTTTTTGGGATTCGCAAGGGATAATCCTCATCGACTATCTGGAAAAGGGTAAAACTATTACAGGTGAATATTATTCATCGTTATTGGACCGTTTGAAAACCGAGCTGCAAGAAAAACGCCCACGATTAGCCCACAAGAAAGTCCTTTTCCATCACGACAACGCACCAGCACACACTTCAGCAGTTGTGGTCGCAAAATTAATGGAAATAGGATTCCAACTCGATTCACATCCCCCCTATTCTCCAGACTTGGCTCCCTCGGACTACTATTTGTTCCCCAATTTGAAGAAATGGCTGGCGGGACAAAGACTTTATTCAAACGAGGAGGTGATTGCAGACACTAATGGATATTTTGCAGACTTGGACAAATCCTATTATTCGGAAGGGATCAACAAACTAGAACATCGTTGGACGAAGTGTATAAGCCTAAAAGGAGACTATGTTGAAAAATAAAAAAGGTTTACCCCAAACACATAAGTAGTTTTTATTTTTGCACGGTCTTTTCAAACCAGCCTCGTAGTTAAGTCTAAGAAGTTTATGCTATTATTAGTTTCTTCTTCTGTGGTGAATTTTATGTTAGCATGTAAATTATTTATATAATCACAAAATATTTTGAGTTGTCTATCTGTTCCTGTGAAGCAGGCTAAAATATCATCGACATATCTATACTAATAAATGAATTTTTTAAACAAAGGATTTTCACTGATTTTGGATTCTATAAAGTTCATGAAAATTTCTCCTAGTAAGGGACTAAGGGGTTTACCCATTATGAGACCTTTATTATTAGTGTATATAGTGTTATTAAATTCAAAATAGTGTTGTGTTAAACAGGTCTTAAGTGTAATGAGTATTTCTTGTTTTTTAATATAATTAATGTGGCTTGAGTTTAAAGGCTGTTCGACTAGTGTTATAGTATCTGGAGGTGGTACGTTCGGAAATAAATTGGCTACATCAAAAGAGATGAGTAGAGACCAGATTATATGCATTTGCATATTTTCATTTGCATTTGCATATTTAGACCATTCTCACCGATTATTGCATATTTTACCCAAAATCTACTATTTTCCCTATATTTACAATATTTCTCGGTATTACTAGGCAATTGAATTGCTCGGGGTATTGTTAATGTTACCGTCTGGAACCGATCTTATCGCCGGGACATTACCTGCAATAGTCTAAACATCGATTAGGTTATAGTGCCAAGGGAATACCCAAAATTACGACGGTATTTTATTCCTTTGTTTCTTGGTCTGGATATTAAGTGATAAGTAGTTAGTTTCTAAGAATATTTGTTTGAGAGTGGATCAAATAAACAATTTTCTCGAAGACGAATGTTTATTTTAAAACAAGATATCAGTTTTAACATTATTGTTGACGCGCTTCCATCAATGTAGTCTTTTTGCAGTTTTTAACGTGTTGTGTTAAAGTTTAACGTGTACCATGCCACCCGCAAAAAAAAGTGTCTCTGCTGTACTATTTTACAACTAGCCGGGTCCGCGGCTCCGCTCGCGTGGACTTGAATCACTACTATCCTCACTGCTTATTCCTTATGTTACCCAACGTAATAAAATATCTCCCATTATTTCCCCTTATCTCCCAATATTTCTCCTTATCTCCCATTATCTCTACATAATTTCCATTATCTAGGCTTATCTCTGTTCATCTCCCATTATTTCTCCTTATCTCCCATTATTTTTCCTTATCTCCCATTATCTCACCTCATTTCCCATTATCTAGGCTTATCTCGACTTATCGCGCAATATTTCTCCTTATCTCCCATTATTTCTCCTTATCTCCCATTATCTCACCATAACTCCCATTATCTAGATTTATTTCTGCTTATCTCCCATTATTTCTCCTTATCTCCTATTATTTATACTTATCTCTCATAACTCACCTTACCTCCCATTATCGAGGCTTATCTCGACTTATCTCCCATTATTTCTCCTTATCTCCCATTATCTCACCTTATCTCCCATTATCTAGGCTTATATCGAATTATATGGAACATATGTATAAATTTATAAAAACACGTAAATCGGATAAGTGGTTGTCGAGTGATAAGCGCACTAACGGACAGACAGACAGAGAGACGTTGCATTTTATATATATTATATTCCTTGCTACATGATATTGTTCCATATTTAATGCTTTAGGCAGTGTATTGCAAGAGAACGCGTTAGCGGAAAACTTTTCTCCGACTTGATTCACTATTATCGTCACTGCTTATTCCTTATGTCACCTAACGTAATAAAATATATCCTATAACCTGGCCAGAGAACGTACGTATGTTTAAAAAAAAAGCACGTAAATCGGATAAGTGGTTCTCCAGTGATAAGCGGACAAACGGACAAACAGACAGAGAGACGTTGCATTTTATATACTCGTGTATTATAGATATCCTTTGCTACATGATATTGTTCCATATTTAGTGGTTTAGACAGTGTATTGCAAGAGAACGCGCTAGCGGCAAACTTTTTTTCCGATTTGATTCACTATTATCGTCACTGCTTATTCCTCATGTTACCTAACGTAATAAAATATAGTCTATAACCTGGCCAGAGAACATGTATATTTAAAAAAAAGCACGTAAATCGGATAAGTGGTACTCGCATGATAAATGTATGTTTAAAAAAAAAAGTACGAAAATCGGATGAGTGGTTCTCCAGTGATAAGCGCACTAACGGACATACAGACAGACAGTACAGACAGACAGACAGACAGAGATACGTTGCATTTTATATATATTATCGATGTAATAAAATGTATATCTATAACCTGGTCAGAGAACATATGTATGAATTTAAAAAATCACGTAAATCGGATAAGTGGTTCTCGAGGGATAAACGCACTAACGGACAGACAGACAGACAGAGAAACGTTGCATTTTATATAGATTATTATTATTATATTATATAACCTGGCCAAAGAATATATGTATGAATTTAAAAAAAGACACGTAAATCGGATAAGTGGCTCTCTCGTGATAAACGCACTAATGGACAGACAGACAGACAGAGAGACATTGCATTTTATATATATTGTAGATTATAGATATTCTCTGCTACATAATATTGTTCCATAATTAACGGTTTAGGCTGTGTATTGCAAAGGAACGCGCTAGCGGCAAACTTTTTTCCGACTTTACTCGCTATTTTACGTCACTGCTCATTCCTTATGCTACCTATCGTAATAAAATATAGCCTATAACCTGGCCAGAGAACATATGTATGTTTAAAAAAAAAAAGTACGTAAATCGGATAAGTGGTTCTCCAGTGATAAGATCACTAACGGACAGACTGACAGACAGACAGGCAGAGAGACGTTGCATTTTATATATATATATATATATATATATATATATATATATATATATATATATATATATATATATATATATATATGATAGATGGACATTTCGAGGTCATCAAAGGTGTAGTAAATGACTTCCATAGTGCAGAGGCTATGGCAGTTCATCAATCCAAGGAAGCATTAAAGATTCTGATACTAAAGAAAACATAGCTTTGATTAGAACTCACTTTTCCCACATACCTGCGGGTATTAAAAGCTTGAAACTCGAGGTTTGGCGTTGACCGAATCAATTCAGTTAATGAATAAAATCCGTCAAATAAACTCCACATTGCCAGATGTATTCCCGCGTAGAGTTAAAGAAAAGTTTGAAAACATTTTGTGAATAACTCAGGCTTTGAACCTTTGTGTCAAATTGATAGTTTTATTAATGGGACGGGTGAACTTTTGCCAGAAACAATAAGTGCTAACGTAACACCCAAATTCAAATACTGCCCAGTCACCTCAGTGGATGTGGAACGATCTTTTTTTTTTTCCACTTATAAAAATATTTTAAGTGATCGAAGACACAATCTTACTACCCAACATTTGGAACAATACCTTATTGTTTACGTGTACAAGAATACAAATGTTAAATAATTTAAAAAAATGTTATATAATTGTCAATTAAATTTAAACATCGTCGATAACTTGTTAATTTTATGCTGATTTTGTTATAAAAAACTAAAAATTACTACTTTTATTATTATTTAATATTGTCTATTTTGTCCCTTTTCAGGCATATTTTAAGCATTTTTCATGCATATTTGCATGCATATTTCAAGAATTGTATGTTGCATATAATCCGGTCTCTAGAGATGAGTTTCGTTTTGTTAGGAAGTTGGATATTTTGAAGTCTCTTAACTAAATCATATGAGTTTTTTATTTAAAAATTAGCAACAAAATTGATATTTTCATTAATTATTTCTGTTAATTTCTTTGACAACTTATAAGATGGTGCTGAAGTAAAAGAGACTACTGGTCTTATTGGATAATCTTTTTTATGCAATTTTATTAAGGAATATAGTTTTGGCGTTTGTGGGTTCATCGAAGTTAATTTGCTTAAATCTTTATGATTAAATAAACTTTTACAATCACTAATAATAGATTTAACAATTTTTTGAAATTTGTTTTACTGTTCACTTAACTTAATATTGATTTTGGTTTGTATCATTAAATTTAATTGTTAAACTTAAAATTTGTTAAATTTTTCCTTTCTCTCACCCCTATTTTTAATCCTTGTTTCCCCTTTCAATCATTTTAATCAGTAAGAAGCGTGACGTATGCTATGGAATTTGGTATCATCAGAAAGAGAATAGCTTTCAAATGATACTAAATTCCCTAAAAATATATGGACACTAAATTCTAGGATCCATGTTAGATGAAGCTAAATAATTATTTGCCCACCAGTGTAGTCTTAAACAGTAAAACAAATAGCCACTACAGGCATATAAAACAAACATTTTTTATTGGCCGTCTTCATTTCCCATACCTTTTGTCAATTACAATGTTTTAAAAATATTACCACAATAAAATTCACTCTGTTGTTTCTAGTTCCACAAAAATTATCGCTAAAGTTATCTTAAGTTTGATAATCGCCTTTGGATTAATAAATTACTGGGAAAAAAAACACGTAACTTCAGTGTGTGTGGATGGGTAAACATGTTTATCTAGATTTTAATTATTATTTCTTTTTTATATAGAACGCGGACACACAAAAACTCCTTTTGGGTCGTATTGTACTAATAGTGGAGGCAAATGCTTTTTGGAAATGTTTGGGTACAACCTAGAAATCGATTTAACTACTTTGAAACAGTGCCAACATAATGTAAACGGATTTTTTCAGCCAAATTTTGACCGCAAAGCAACTTTTCTTCTATTGTAGTGCATTTTTTCACATTTTAACGCTTTAAGCTCACTATTTCTTAAATATCCCAGCGACTGTTTATTGTTATGCGACAAAAAAATATTTTACTCGTCATAAAATTGCCTAAAAAACTTCGTAGATTGCATTAAAAATATTAACTAGAACATATCTTGCAGATATAATTGTATTGATTTGACGTAGAGAAAATGTCCTGTCGAATAAAAATATGGAATCACTTTTTTGCAGCATCCAAATGTTTATTCCAATTTTCCAGTCTTTCTGCAAGGATAAAATCATGTGCTATTGGTACTATTTCAAGATACTGTATTTAGAAATGAAACCAGGATCTTTTAATTCAATTAATTTATTATTAAATCTATCTATTATTGACTCAAAAGATGACGTGATTGTTCAATGTTTTCATATAAATACGATCCATTCATAATGTTTTTCAACGTAGCCAATAAGAAAATCATCAGTATCTGTTTTATTACCTTTAAAATTTCATTACTAATGGTAAACGGAGTAGTGTGTGGCCTCTCAGAGATCTTGCAAATGCGCGACCATTCAGGATCTTATCAACCGAGTTCGGAACATAAATTACACTTGACGCTTCCTTGATTCCGCTTTCTGCCATAACATAACCGACGCAGCCCAGAAATGACATGAGCATATGGAAACCTCCAAGTTTAACAATCACTTTTGACAACTTCGTATCAGATTTCGATGCAGTCACTATTTTATGTATATATATGAAACCCGACATAGTTACGTCGGGGTACTCCATTCCTCTAACATCGTCACTCATTTTGTTGGGCGTTAATTTGAGAGCAAATATGTCCTGGCATGACCATGTTGCAGGCATAGCAAGGAGAGCTTCTCAAAAGTTGGGAATATTATTTCGAACCAGAAAGCTTTACACTCTACAACAAGTGTTAATTCCCTACAAAGCTCAAATTTGACCAACTATGGAATTCTGCTCCCCAGTTTGGGGCTCCGCTTCCAAACATACACCGCATTTGTTGGATTCTATTCAGAGAAAAGCTGTTCGTCTAATTGTAGACCCGGAACTGACCGGCGGCCTTGATTCGCTGGATCATCGAAGAAAGGTTGGCGGCTTGAGCCTATTCTGCAAGTATTTTCATGTGTTCGAAGGATGTGGCCCACTTAATTCCTCCCAAAGCGGCGCATGTTCAAGTTAGCGCGCTAATACTTCATATCCTTATGAGGTTCAGCTTGTTACTCCTCGTACAATGCTTTTGAAGCAGTCTTTTATATGGAGAACATCATCCATTTGGAATAATTTGCCCAGGACTGTGTTTCCCACCGAATACAATTTACAGCGATTCAAGAACAACGTGAATCGCTTTTTCCTCACACATATCGTTCCTGTAGCGCTTTAGGGACTTCCTGCAGCACGTGTGCTAAACCCTAAAAAAAAAGTGGTCGATCAAACGTGATTATACATTAGAGTGATACACCAACATTTTTTTTGGATTATTCAATCCTATGAAAAAATAAAGCCCCTAAATTTTTAGAAAAAAATATTTATATTTAGAGGTCGCATCCATCGATTGAAAATTTATTTTCTCTTCTCAATCCTTTTTTCCCCTTCAACAGCCTTCCGTTAGACTTCTAATTCAAATTTAAACATTACAAAGATGTTTCCTTGTACATTTTTTGATGCTGAATCGAGGGCTGTTTCCCCCTAAAATCCTTCAATTTTCCGCAACGCTCATGTAAATATATGCTCGACAGAAGAAAAACAACAAAATATTGGCTTCTCACTCGATTTTTACCTTAGTTATTAGCTTTTAACTCGGATAAAATTCCTTTCAAGCAGCCCAATCAAGCCCGATCAAAATTCTCGCTGAATTCAAATATGTATTAAAGGTATTAGGTTTCCATTTAAATTTTCAATTTTGGTACTCACAGAGTAATTTTCGTTCAATTCGATATTACGGCTTCAAATTATAAGAAAATATAGCTTTTATATATACAAAATTCGTATTTTCGTCCAAATTTTATTACTGATTTTTTTTTGTGAGCAAAACCTTTTTTTTTTAAAAAAAAAAAGCAAAATTGTATGCTCTTCAAGATGGTTAAAAGGAAAAAGTGTTTTTAAAACAAATATTACCTATTTTACAATAAAATTATGATTTGGATAACTGAAAAATATTTATAATTTTAAAAAATTATTCGTGTTCTATAACGTATGTGCTCAAGCTTGTTTTTTGCTATATTTAAAATCATCCGATTGAATATCTGAATCGGATTTATACTGGCACGAGTATAAAGGTTGGCGCTGTATAACTACTTTTCATCAATAGAATGATCTAAAATTAATAAAAATGAGTCATCGGAAAAATGATCTGTAAATTAATCTGTCAACGATTCTGACTGATCATAATCTTTAATCAGCTCGTTCTCATCAATGAGACAAAAAAAATATATTTTACTCGTCGTAAATTGTCGAACAAAATGGGCATGTTGCATTATGAAATATTAAGTACATACTAAGTTGAGAATGTGGAATCTTTGGCACAATGATACTACTCAGTGTATATCACCACTAAACCAAACACTTTATTTTTGCATTCGACGCGCGTTTCGCTAACCATGTTAGCTTCATCATTGACTAAAGCTAATCTACAAATCTACCCTATTTATACTTAGCCCAACCCTTGAATTACTCAGGCGGAACTAATGGCATCACTTCTTTGTTCCCAAATGTGCCGATGCCACAATCTCGAAGAATTACTTAGAATAAATGATTTTGAGGACGAAATTATTCGTGAATACTCAACATTATCTAAACTTTGTATGGAACAAAATTATTTCCAATATAACAGTCAATTTTATGTTCAGAAAGAAGGAACAGCTATGGGTAATTGCTTATCACCTTTCGTAGCCAATTTATTCATGAGTAAGTTTGAAACCGAAGCCAGTCAAGAATTCGAATATTTCCCAAGGGTATGGTATAGGTATGTGGATGATATTTTCGCGATTTTTGATACAAAGAAAGCAAATATTGATGATATTGTTTCTAGATTAAATAGCCGGTATGATTCCATTAAATTCACTTACGAAGTTGAGAACAAAGGACAATTGCCTTCTCTAGATATTTTAATTATTAAAAATAATAATAGATTAGAATTTGATATCTATAGGAAGGACACAGTAACAGATAGATATATTCCTAATGATTCATTTCATTGCAAACAACCAAATTAGCCTCATTACATTTTTTACTTCATCGTTTGGTCACTTCCCCTCTGAATAGAGTAAACTTTAATAAAGAAAGGAATCGTATTAGAAATATAACTAGAGTTAATGGCTATGACGATGACTTAGTAAATAAGCTAATAAATAGACATAAGTTTAGGTTTAATATTAAGAATTCCACCTTTTTTACACGCGAAGAAAATAACACACCAAGTATGTCTCCATACCACATAATCCGCAATATAGTAAGGGACTCAATAAGGTATTTAATCAGGTAGGCCTCACCTGAGTCTATAAGTCATCAGACAATCTGAGGAAATCCCAAAGATAAGATTCCTAATTGTGAGAAAAAGTATGTTGGGCAAACTAAAAGGTCAATTAAAACACGATTTAAAGAACATTTAGCCCACTTAAAATACAGTAGAACAGAAAAGTCTAACATTGCCGAACATGCCCTTGAAGCTGATCATATTGTAACATTGGATAATCTAAGATTAATAAAAAATGTATCTGATAGGAGACTCTTGAACCCATACGAAAGTATGGAAATTATAAAATGTAAAAGTAGTTTAAATAAAGACAGAGGGCCTATTCCGTATACTTCCCTCTACTGGTTACTTGACCGGAACTGATAGTCTTGCCTATGCCATTAGTTCCGCCTGAGTAATTCAAGTATAAATAGGGTAGATTTGTAGTTTAGCTTTAGTCAATCATCGCTGCTGATGAACATGGTTAGCGGAACGCGCATCGAGTGCAAAAATAAAGTGTTGGGTGTAGTGGTGATATATACTGAGTAGTATTAAGTACATACCCTAAAAAAAATATTTACTGATATAAATTGAAAAATGTTTTTTTACGGGTAACTTCCGTTCCATTCCAAATTATAGGAAAATATAGCTTTTATATTAACAAAAAAGGGTGCTAAACTTTATAAAAAAATATTAAGATTCCTCAAAATTCACATTTTAGTCTAAATCGATTTTTCTTGTGGGCAAAAGGTCGTAGGAAACTTTTTTTTTTAATGTGCAATATTTTATGCTCTTCAAGATAGTTAGAAGAACAAATAAAGAATATACAAAAACTATCTTATTTCTATTAAATACTGCACTAACTTAGCCGTTATTTGATGGAGATCCATAATAACTAGAAAAAAAATTTAAACTGTTTAAGATCACCACTTATATTTATTATATTACTGTTAAAAATTGTTTCGAAACACTGTGTCTTCTTCTGGAGCAAAATGTAAATTAACTAACAAATATATTACATAATATATAATGTACCTAGTTACAAGTACTAAATTAATTAACAATATTTACCTTAATACCTAAAACAAATTCAATTTATTCATGAGTAAGTTTGAAATCGAAGCCAGTCTAGAATTCGAATATTTCCCAAGGGTATGGTATAGGTATGTGGATGACATTTTCGCGATTTTTGATACAAAGAAAGCAAATATTGATCATCTTGTTTCTAAATTAAATAGCCGGTATGATTCCATTAAATTCACTTACGAAGTTGAGAACAAAGGACAATTGCCTTTTCTAGATATTTTAATTATTAAAAATAATAATCGATTAGAATTTGATATCTATAGGAAGGGCACAGTAACAGATAGATATATTCCTAATGATTCATTTCATTGCAAACAACATAAATTAGCCTCATTACATTTTTTAGTTCATCGTTTAGTCACTTTCCCTCTGAATAGAGTAAACTTTAATAAAGAAAGGAATCGTATTAGAAATATAACTAGAGTTAATGGTTATGACGATGACTTAGTAAATAAGCTAATAAATAGACATAAGTTTAGGTTTAATATTCAGAATTCCACCTTTTTTACACGCGAACAAAATAACACCAAGTATGTCTCCATACCATATAATCCGAAATATAGCAAGGGACTCAATAAGGTATTTAATAAGGTAGGCCTCACCTTAGTCTATAAGTCATCAGACAATCTGAGGAATATCTTAGGAAATCCCAAAGATAAGATTCCTAATCGTGAGAAAAGTGGAATTTATGAAATTAGTTGTAATGATTGTGACAAAAAGTATGTTGGGCAAACTAAAAGGTCAATTAAAACAAGATTTAAAGAACACTTAGCACACTTAAAATACAATAGAACAGAAAAGTCTAGCATTGCCGAACATGCCCTTGAAGCTAATCATACTGTAACATTAGATAATCTAAGATTAATAAAGGATGTATCTGATAGGAGATTGTTGAACGCATACGAAAGTATGGAAATCATAAAATGTAAAAGTAGTTTAAATAAAGACAGAGGGCCTATTCCTTATAGTCCCCTCTACTGGTTACTTGACCGGAACTGACGCCCTTGCCTATGTCATTAGTTCCGCTTGAGTAATTCAAGGGTTAGGCTAAGTATAAATAGGGTAGATTTGGTAGTTTAGCTTTAGTCAATCATCGCTCCTGATGAGTGCAAAAATAAAGTGTTTGGTGTAGTGGTGATATATACTGAGTAGTATAAAAATAATGTTACTGTGACGTTGGTTAATATAATGTAGAAATCGTTTTAATCGTCGATTTGTACCGGTAAAGCATGTCAATATGACATCTACATACCGGTACCAATAAAAGAAATTTTTAAAAAGATGAGAATTACTGATTTGTTCTTCAAAATGGTCCATGTAAATTTCAGATAAAATTGGACTTAAGAGGGTTTTCCATTATTAGACCTTTCCTACTCATACGAATTTAACGTTGTATGTTACCAATGCAATCAATAAAGTGTTTCTTATTAGTAATTTATAATTTCACTACTATATATTAAACACATCAGGCGTTTAATTAAGCAAACTGCGATAAAAGTAAATTATTACTAAACTTCATCAATATCAGCAAAACACTGAAGTTACATTTGCATTACCAATTTGTAATATTTCACGAAAACACTTATTTCTACAGCATGTTTCAGGACGTAAACAAAACATTTTTTTTTGGTATCACTGTCTTTATTGAAAATCAAGGTAGGCCGTGCCTCTTTCTCACAATTTTGAAAGTATAAAAAATATCAGTTTATGAATGTGTACTTATTCTATCTTAACCTAAGCTCTTATAATAGGAATCCTATACTAACTTAACCTAGGAAATGCTAGAACTTAGAACTAAGACTAAAACTACCTTAGACTAAGACTTACACTAACTTAAACTAGGACGTAACAATGGCTTAAATTAGGACTAATTTAAACTTAACACATTGGCTGCGGATTTTTATAAGCTTACTGAACCTGGGTGCTATTTTATTTTTTTAATATTTTTTTCTTATCACCTTGTTATAAATATAATTTCACTATTTTTACCGACATATACCGAGTGTTCGTTGAACTTTGTATGCGTGACACGGATCCGTGTCATGAGCATATAGCAAACATTTTCTTGTTTTTTACTGACTGACACGGATCCGTGTCAGTACGTTCAAAATGTTCTTCTCTTCTTGCATGCGAAAAAAAAATTAAAATTACATTACGTTTCATAAAAAAAAAAACCGGTCAAGTGCAAGTTGAACTTGCACAATTAGTGTTCCGTACGTTGATTGTTTTCAAAATAAAAATTTTTGTTAGGGTGGTATAAAATGATCAGTGACTTCACAAAATACACCCCAAATGAGTTTTCAATAAAGTTTGTTTCCAATCTTTACTGAAAACTGGTGACCTTGAAATTCTGTTTTTTTTTTTATATACCAAATAAATTATTAAAGGTAATGCACTCGTGATAATTTTCGTTCAATCTATACCCCGTGGAGAATATTCCAGGATTTTTTCAAAATTTTTTGATTAGTACTTTTCGAGATAAGGCGAGACAGCGATTTTTTAAAAGTAATACGAAGAAAAGTGTGCGCAAGTATTACATTATATACGAGTATATATATATATATATATATATATATATATATATATATATATATATATATATATATATATATATATATATATATATATATACATATTTTTACTCGTGTTTTCACAAGCTTTCATTTGACACCACACTCGATGACCTAGTAAAAAAAAAAATTTTTTTCATTTCCGATTTCACCCCTCAAAACGAACCCCTTAAGTCAAAATTTATGTTACGGTGGTATAAAATGATCAGTGACTTCACAAAACACACCCTAAATGAGTTTTCAACAAAGTTTGTTTCCAATCTTTACTGAAATCTGATGACCTTGAAATTTTTGTTTTTTTTTTATATACCATATAAATTATTAAAGGTAATGCACTCGTGATAATTTTCGTTCAATCTACACCCCGTGGAGAATATTCCAGAATTTTTTCGAAATTTTTTGATAAGTACTTTTCGAGATAAGGCCCGGGACAGCGATATTTCGCGAATTTTTAAAAATAACACAACGAAAAGTGCGCGCAGGTATAATATTATATATATATTTTTTACTCGTCTTTTCACAAGCTTTCATTTGACACCACACTCGATGACCTAGTAAAAAAATGTTTTTTTTCGCTTCCGACTTCACCTCCCAAAACTAACCCCTTAAGTCAAAATTTAATTCTCAAAACTACATGGCTCTGATGAGGCCATCAATTCCTATATTATTACCAAATTTTCCCCTTTCTATGTCAAATAGTTTTCGGAGAAAATCGGGTGTGACAGACAGACAGACAGACAGACAGACAGACAGACAGACAGACAGACAGACAGACAGACAGACAGACAGACAGACAGACACCGACCGAAGTGATCTTATAAGTGTTCCGTACGGAACACTAAAAAGAATTGCAGAATACAAATATATTGAAACAAATAAAATAAGTATATCGAACATAAAATACATGAAAAAGGCAAAACGAACAGAAAAAATATTTATTCGTAAGATAGAAAGCATTATTTGGCATGGTATATTACAAAACAATTTCCTGGGCATAAACCAGGCATATCAGGACATTTCTCGCAGTGATATACGAGGCTGGTTTGAAAAGTCCGTGCAAAAATAAAAACTACTTATGTGATTGGGGGAAAACCTTTTTTATTTTTCGACATAGTCTCCTTTTAGGCTTATACATTTCGTCCAACGATGTTCTAGTTTGTTGATCCCTTCCGAATAATAGGATTTGTCCAAGTCTGCAAAATATCCATTAGTGTCTGCAATCACCTCCTCGTTTGAATAAAATCTTTGCCCCGCCAGCCATTTCTTCAAATTGGGGAACAAATAGTAGTCCGAGGAGCCAAGTCTGGAGAATAGGGGGAATGTGAAACGAGTTGGAATCCTATTTCCATTAATTTTGCGACCACAACTGCTGAGGTGTGTGCTGGTGCGTTGTCGTGATGGAAAAGGACTTCCTTGTGGGCCAATCGCGGGAGTTTTTCTTGCAGCTCGGTTTTCAAACGGTCCAATAACGATGAATAATATTCACCTGTAATAGTTTTACCCTTTTCCAGATAGTCGATGAGGATTATCCCTTGCGAATCCCAAAAGACAGTCGCCATAACCTTTCCGGCCGAAGGAACGGTCTTCGCCTTTTTTGGTGCAGATTCCCCCTTGGTAACCCATTGTTTAGATTGTTGTTTGGTCTCAGGAGTATAGCAATGTATCCATGTTTCATCCACAGTGACGAAACAACGCTTAAAGTCCTCCGGATTCTTCTGGAACAGCTGCAAACCATCCTTGCAACACTTCACACGATTCCATTTTTGGTCAAGCGTGAGCAATAGCGGCACCCATCTTGCGGATAGCTTTCTCATGTCCAAATGTTTATGCAAAATATTATGTACCCATTCGGTCGAGATGCCCACAGCACTAGCAATCTCACGCACCTTAACTCTTCTGTCATGCATCACCATATCATGGATTTGATCAATGATTTCTGGAGTCGTAACCTCCACAGGCCGTCCAGAACGTTCAGCGTCACTCGTGCCCATATGGCCAGTCCGAAAATTTTGAAACCACTTATAAACTGTTCTAATCGAAGCTGCAGAGTCACCATAATGTTTATCAAGCTTCTCCTTAGTCTCCTGAGGCGTTTTGCCTTTCATAAAGTAATGTTTAATCACCACACGAAATTCTTTTTCGTCCATTTCTTGAAAATCACTCGACTTCCTTGATTCACACGAATGCCAAACACAAAGAAATAGACCAATATGGCTGAAACTGGTGTGCGTTCATTCAAGAGATGCTACTAACTAAACATGACCTCGATATGCGCCGGTGGTGCCATCTCTCGGACTTTGCACGGACTTTTCAAACCAGCCTCGTATAGTGCTTTTTCTAATCTTATTTTGCGAGCATACCCTACACCTTTTTCTCTTGGTTTCGTTTTTAGTAGAAACGTCAGGAATTTTTGTTGGGTGGTGGGAAACAACTGTTGTTGCTTTGGAATCCAGAGTAGCTTTTTTTTCTATTCCCAACAGTTCCTCTATAACCGCCAGCCGGAAATGATATGACATTTTTTGTTGTGAAGAATATTTTCCATGCAAATAATACGCATTCAAAAGCATTAGTTGGATAATATGAAGACCTAATTTCTTGTACCACCGAAGCGTCTTCCTTTCACATGGATAATACGAGGTCATTTGATCCTGTCTGTCAACCCCTCCCATGTACTCGTTATATTCAAGGATAGGCAAAGGCTTTAATCGTGTTCTATTTCTTTTATCTGTATATTCAACCATTTCATTTTCAAACTCCGTTGATATATAAAGAACATCCCTCCTGTCTTTCCACTTTCCCACCATTATTTTCTTTGAATATTTGGCTACAGTCTCTCCTTTTTTCCAGTTTTGCTTTAACAACTTCCTTTAGATTATATTTTCGGTCGGCACGAAGTGTTCCAGTACAATAAGTCTGTTTTTTCAGTAAAGTTTCTGCTAAACCCCAACTGTTGTAACAGTTGTCCATGAAAAGGGAATGACCACAATTCAGTTTGCCTTCCATCAGATGCAACACAACGTTTGCCGCATGCCCTTTTCCTCCTTTACTATCTAGTACTCCAGTGTACACAGCTATATTTACAATGATGCCATTTGGTTCAGAAAGCATGTAGAGCTTCATACCGTATTTATGCCTCTTGTTTTTATATATTGCCTAAATAACAAGCGGCCCCTCCATAAAACCATGGACTCATCCAGCGATAGTTGTTTTCCTGGGTAGTAAACTTCAGCCATCTTTTGATTGAAAAAATTCAGAATGGGTGATACCTTATATAATCGATCATCTGTAGTTTGACCCTCAGTAGAATTCTTCGCAAAATGCAAACATCGCATAATGAGGAGGAACCTGTCACGACTCATATGACTCGAAAAACATTTAAAATTGAACAGTGGATGCACTTTCCAGTAGTCTTGAATTTTTGTTTAATTTTATCGTCCCTGTGTGTAATACCAGACCCAAAAATGTAAGTAATTCCACTGCCGATAATGGTTTCCATCGAACAATTCTAGATTTCTCAGATATACCTGGCTGACAAAATACTTCTTGGGCATAAATATTGGTTTGCTCCACTATCAGGTTCAGGAAATCATCGTCGAGCAGAAGACGAAAAATAATCGATTGGTTTGTCACCTGGTAAAGGCACAAGAAGTTCATTTCTTCTAGAAAATGAAAAGTTGCACATTCCATTTGAATTGTTATCCCATAAAAAAGAAATATTATCTGCGTCAGGCACTTCATTATTTGATGCTTGGTCATTGGCCACATTAATTCTTGTCAAATTTATTAAAGGTACACCATCATCTGGAATCAAAATAATTTTCTTGCCTTCCGAGTACAAAAAAAAAAAACATAATAAACACCCTTACCCGAGTCGGATGTGCTAAAACTCTCATCATGATTGTCGTCACTAGGAATCCAATCCGAAGCTTCATCAGTATCAAAGTCGCTAAATGATTCATATAATGCTACCTGAAGCTCATCTTCAGTCAATTTATCAGGGGGTTTTTTTTAACAGTAAATTTCTTTTTTTTCGGCTCCGAAGGCCCTGCAACACTATCCTCCATTTTGTTCTAATATCAGCTGTTACGAAAATCCTATACAGAAACGGCGCGAAAAATACAAATTTTCTATGCTTTGGCTATATGCTAACAAGCGTACAACTGCTTTGAAAGGGTGCTTGTGATATACTGCCAACCTGAGTTTACAAATACGCGCGACCCGGATCCGTGTCATGCGCATGTGACTACATGTGGGAGGTGACACGGATCCGTGTCATGAGCATTGAATGTGTTAACCTAGAATGACAATCTTCTTGTTACGGCGGGCGAGGGGGGTCATTGTCTTCGTCTGAGAGCAGCAGCAGGTCCGACGGTCTCGAGAACTGGCGGCTGGCTTGAGGTAGGAGTGAGTTTTTGGTAGCTCACTATCCAGATTGCTATTTCTCTTGAATTTAGCTTAAAGGCTCCATTTCTCTCTCATTCGGGCATATTGTTCCAGTTCAGGCCAATGGTGCCGCGATACTTTTTTAAATTACTCAAGCCAAAGATTGTATAAATTTTCAAATCAGTATTGGGCCTGTCTAAAATTTGCTTGAGAAGTAACTGATTGTACTATGTTATTCCATCTTTATAACAACCTGTTTTAGTCCTGTATTTTTAAACTAAAAATGTATCATAGTAAATCCTGCTCATAACAAGAATTCATTTGTATAAATATATATATATATATATATATATATATATATATATATATATATATATATATATATATATATATATATATATATATATATTATAGCATAATAATGTCTTTTTTTTTTAGATAATTTTAACACCAATGCGTACCAGCGTTTCCAGAGTTTGAAAGATCAACTTAAAAATGATACGTTGATTATAACTACGCTAAATGTAAGTAACTTTATTTTAAATTTTAGAATATTTCCAAAACTGTGTTCTTTCCAAGTGTCCTCTATCTGATATATTGTGATAGGTCTAGCTCCAACAAGTACGCCATAGAGGTGAGAAAGATAATTTAAAAAACAGAAACAAAATTTTGGTTTGACCGGTAAGTTAACAGTTTTTGAGAAGAATACAGACTATTCACTTAAATGCCAGCTACTCAACAGGAATAAAAATCCCAAGGAGGCGGAAGAACTTCAAAGGCGTCTATTTTATTAGCACATCTTCTGGCAAATTCTACATAATATGTGTTGTGTCGTTACTCTGCTGTTGCTGTTCACTCAGGTATGCCTCTGCCACCCAAACAATTTTGGTTGTGTAAAATCTATATTGATTTACGTACTCTTATAGGAAATAATACCATAATTATTTAGTCTATGGTCCGATCGTACCCGGTGACTACTTTATCTTGTCTTAACTTCATTTGCTGATGAGACAACTGTTTTTAATAGATCGAGATCTGCAACTTATGAAAAAGTCAGCGAATTTTTTAGAACTGCATATGCATGATAATGCATGCTCTCCAAGCCAGTGTAAAGTATTACATTTGCGTACTTATTAATAAATTGCCAACTTTAGCCCTTCGTTTTAAGATCACCAATAAAAACCTTCGACTACTTCCATAAGAACAAGTGTTTGTGTTTTGAATTCATGTTGATTTCTCTAAAACAGGGGTCGGCAACCTATGGCACGCGTGCCATCTCTGGCACGCCAAGCAATTTTGAATGGCACGCGTACCTGTTCAAAGTTTACACATTAATTCTGTAATCTGTGACATGTTTCGAAATTAAGTAAATAATCGAAGACAGTATTACTTTAACGATACAAACAAAAACGATATATTATATAGGTCACTAGGTATTATTACCAAAAACTACAAAATATATATTTTGTAATTTATCATTTTACTGAATGCATTGGTTTGGCTTTAATTTCGGCAAGTATTAAAGACGACAAGCCTCAAAATATAAGCCTAGGCAAAAATACAAATAAACGTCCTCAATTCAGATCAAAAGAGCCACTATAAGGCGGTTTTTGTTTGACTTGACTTCAATCGTTAAGACGCGCACCGCAACTCTTTTTATATTGCCGAACCTTAGTTTTTGTTAGATTTAACTTCTAGGCGACCCTTTGATTGCAATGGGCGCGTTGTAGATAATAATTTTTGTTCTAAGAAATTTAATAAACTTAATTATTGGAATTTTCTGGAAACATTATTTTTCTATATATAGCAAGCGGCTACACGTTTGGATCATTTAGTATAGAAGTAACATCCGTTCCAGTCAATAGTCGTCGAAAAGTTTAAAAATTAAAATTACGTTGCGTTATCGCCGCGAAGAAAACAGAAGGTAGACGTTCGATCATTTCAAACTTCATGGACAACAGATTACGGTTTTGTACAGCAAAACGATCGGGCCATTTGTGTCCTATGTCGGGAAAGCGTAGTTTTCCGGACATCTAGTGCTCAACGACATTTCCAGATAAAACATGAATCGTCATTTATAGATAACGCTGATAAAAGGGAGGCAATACAAAGAGCAAGTAAACAATACGTGAAACAGTCAACATTCTTTAGCAACGTTTTCCAAGGAAAAAATCAGGTAACTGAATGCAGTTTCAAAATTGCACAATCGTTGGCACAAAAGGGTAGGCCGTTCACTGACGGAGAATTTATGAAGCAAACGTTTTTGAGTACTGGCGAGATTTTATTAGACGACTTGCCCAATAAGGATACAATATTGGCCAGGATTGGGGATATACCGGCATCAGCGCGGACCATCGAGAGACGAATTACCGAAATGACACAAAATATCCAAAAACAGCAGAGAGATGCTATCAAACGGAGTTTTGTATTTAGTGTAGCATTGGATGAAAGTGTCGATATTAATGACATTGCCCGTCTGGTAATCGCGCGATACTTCGATGATGGCAGTGTGTATGAAGAGCTGATTTGTCTGCTCCCATTGCAGGGAACTACAAGAGGAGAGAATATATTTTCAGAATTTGTTAAACATTTTGAAAAGCGGAACATTGACTTAAAAAATTTTTTTGCGTAACGACAGATGGCGCTCTTGTTATGATTGGGAGACATAAAGGATTTGTTTCCCTTCTTATTGAACGCATGGATCGATCAGTTTTGAATTTTCACTGCATAATTCACCAAGAGAGTTTGTGCGCTAAAATCTCCGCTGGAAGTTTAAAATCCCTGTTGGATAGCGTGGTTAAAATAGTTAACTACATTGTTCGTTCTTCACTGATCCATAGACAATTTAAGGCGTTTCTGCAGGAATTAGAAAGTGCATATTCAGATATACCATTGCACAATAATGTGCGCTGGCTCAGCCGTGGTAAAGTGCTCTCTAGATTTGTGCAATGTCTGGGCGAAATTAAATCGTTCTTGTTTGAAAAAAGTCAAGTGGATGCTTATCCTGAACTAGAAGATAAGAACTGGATCTGTATGTTAATGTTTCTTACTGATATTACAAACCATCTCAGTGAACTCAACTTAAAGTTACAAGGTTCAGGCAAAACAGTTCTGGATTTATACGAATCCTGGAAATCATTCAAATTAAAAATAGATTTATTTATCAGCGATATTACTACAAACACATATAAATATTTTCCAAATTTAAAAACTTATGTATCCAGTGTCGACGATGGTGCACTAATAGACGAAATTCTTAAATATATGACTAATTTAAAAGAGGAGTTTATCGAGAGGGGTCAGGATTTTGATAAACATGGTCCTATGTTCGCTTTTTTAATCAAACCAGATTTAATGGATTTTTTTCAGCAGTTGCTTTGACATATCTCTTTTCTCATGGATAGACATTAATGATTTTGATCTTCAATACATTGAGTTTAAAAGCTCCGAGTTATGGAATACGAAATTTGTAGAATTAAGAAGGGTACTAGAAGGTGACTGCCAGAATCATTCAAACGAGATACTCAGTTGTTGGATGAGTTTACTAGAGAAATTTATTTGTCTTAAGAAAGTAGCGTTTGCCATGCTTACAGCTTTCGGATCATCCTATATCTGTGAACAACTTTTTTCCCATATGAGAGTGATTTTATACCCGTACCGAAACAGGCTGACAACAGACAACTCGGAAGCATGTGTGACACTGAAAATAACCAGACATGAACCGGATATAAGAAAACTCTCTAAAGAACTTC
This sequence comes from Pachyrhynchus sulphureomaculatus, assembly GCA_019049505.1. Classification (NCBI taxonomy): domain Eukaryota; kingdom Metazoa; phylum Arthropoda; class Insecta; order Coleoptera; family Curculionidae; genus Pachyrhynchus; species Pachyrhynchus sulphureomaculatus. The sequence goes on from CM032449.1 coordinate 220,256,056, forward strand.
AAGCACAGGGTTCACACTAGGTCCTAGGACTAGTATAATAAAATTATTTGTTAAATGTTAAAAATTTTTTGTAATTAAACCTTCTAAAAGTTAATTTAAGTTAATTTTTGTTAATTTTAGTTGTAGTAAGTACCTATGTCGGGACGCAAAATGTTGATGAAAACTGGCACCCCTTAGTTAACAGGTTGTCGACCCCTGCTCTAAAATATGCTGGCAAATAATATTTTGCCATCTGGTACAGATATTTTTCTTTTCTGTATGGCTGAATTATTATTATGTCGTTTTTATTATTAGAATGGACCTCTTAGTGGCTATACAGACGCAAATGGTACTCTCATTGGAACGGGCGTTGCTTTTGATATCGTTCACATCTTACAAAAAGAATATGGGTTCAAATATCAACTAGTATTGCCAGATGACGACGTTTTCGAACCACCTGATACTGAACATGGCGGAGTTAAAAATATGTTGCTTCACAAGGTAAAAATACATATCATCTTTGGTATTGTTTGTGTCATTTTTAGATTATTATTAAAAAGGACATTTCGTGAGATTCTGCTAAGAGTCATGTTCGCATTTATTTATGTTTCAGGGTTCCAAGATCACAAAAAATAGAGTTTCTCATTTTCTACGGTATGTTATCACCAGAAGTTCTAGATAAAATGAGACATCAAGGGCATGGAGGTCGGCTTCCGCACAATTTTTGCACAATTCCCCGAAGATTGTGTAGGTAGACTCCGGAACGAGATACTACAAATAGTTAATTAGTTGGCCAACTTCAACGGCAAATAACAATTCTATTGATCGCAGATTCTTGCAGTGTCTCTGGTGCCACCATTATGCTGATACCACTTCCACAAAGATTTCGCCTATGTGAAAGCCCTTTCAAACTACTACAAGTAGAGAAGAATACCTTTTAAAACAACTCTCTCCATTGGGTGGATGGAAGGGATTGTTTTAAATGGTATTCTTCCTGACTACTATTATCATCATCATCATTAGCTTATTCCAATCATAGTCGGATGTAAGCCTCCCTAAGTTGTCTCCACTGAGCTCTGTTGTTTACCTTTTGCATCCAGTCGTCTCCCGCTAATCTTTTTATGTCGTTCGTCCATTTTGTCTGTGGTCTACCTCTGCATCTTTTATGTTCTCCAGGACTCCATTCAACCATACCCGTTATCATTCATCCTTGCGATATCCGTTGTTTTACATCTGTCACTTTTGATCTTCTTCGTATCCCGATGTTAGGAATACAATCTTGGAGTCTAATATTTAGCATTCTCCTCTCTATTGCTCTTTGGGTTACCTGGAATTTATATATTATATTTTTATTTAAAACGCACGTTTCAATGCCAAATATATTAATACCGGCAGTACAGGGTGAGTCAACGATAAAGTAAAGTTCATTACCTCATTTGTTTCCAGAATGACAAAAATGTTAAATACACTAGTTTTAGGGAATGTTAAGGTGCATAGTTTAAAATTATTTTTAACTATACAGGGCACTTCAAAAAGTGTGGCCGATATAACATATTTTTTTTTAAATGGAACATCCTATTTTCTAATTTATTTTTAAATTCTGCGTAAAATTTTATAACTTTTTTATGGATAATGTTATATACCTAAACCTAGTAGTTTTTCTAATATTTCAATTTTTTTTTAAAAAATACTAGTTTTCAGTTTTGCAAAAATTTGCCAGTAGCGCCATTGTTTCTGAAGGTGGAATACTCATAATTAGTACGAGCGTTCTATAGAGATGAAAAAAAGATATATGTAAAGAAATTTGAGTTAGATGCTACAGGGTGTTCAAAATAAATTTATGCATTTCGACTATTTTAAATTGAAAAATCTCAAGTTTTTTAAATGGTATACCCTGTATATTATTATTTTTTCTGATAAATTTTACAAAACCCTCCAACTTTTATAAAGTATGTTATATACCTATTTCTAATAGTTTTCGATTTATTCTGAATTTTTCAATTTTTACCCTTTTTTTTAATACACTTACGCTATTGCGAAAACATAAACAAATAGTTAATAATAATTTTAATATAGTTTAACTCAGGGGTGCTCAAACTTGAACTGCTGGCAATCTACCTCAATATTGTTAGACTACGATCGATCGACTCTGAGAGGCTGCAAGTAAGTGTGATGCAGGATTGTCGTCTAGGTAGGGTGTATCGTGGCATAGATATTAGTTTTCCGCACAATATGCATTTTTTTAGTCAAGGTAAGTGTAGGTCTGCTCTAAAATGTCAATGAAAAAACTCATAATTATTCAAAATTGCGAGTTTATTGGTTCTTACAAAACAAACGAGTTCTAGTGTCTAAACTTAACTAAAGAGTGACTTTGGATGTTGAAGCGTAGCACTGCATGTCCTCAGCATACTTTTCATAATATGGTACGTAATTACCGAGTGCTAATCGCAAGCATGATGACATATGTTCGTCAGTTAGTCGATTGCGATATTTTGACTTAATTATCTTCATTTCAGAAAATGCAGACTCGCACAAGTAAGTTGACCCAAACATTGCCGTCAGTTGAAGGGCGATTTGCCTTAGATTCGGATATTTATCTTCAGATATAAAACACCAGAATTTTGTATCAGATGCTGTGGCTTTGAGATGTATATTTGATATAATCTGCACTAACTCATTTTCAACAGAACATGAGTCCATGTTAAACTGACTTGCTATTTCAGTAGCTAATTCTTCAATGTTTTTACACGAAAACTTATAAATGATGCAATATTTGCCAATTTACTGAAATCATAAAAACGTATTTCGAATTGGCGCAAAATATTTGATAATTTTGCCTCATAAATATCATAATTCAACTGAGGAATCCTTGCTTTCAAAGACGGAAAATTTTTCAGATCCTTTCTTTTCAGTTGATCTATCATAAGTTGCAATTTACTTTTGAAAGCGTTTATTGCGCTAATCATCTCAATAATAGTTTTTCCTTTATCTTGAAGCTCCAAATTAATGGTGTTTAAATGCATTGTGATGTCTGTCAAAAATGCCAAATCAGTCAGCCATTTTCCGTTTTTCAGCATCTGAGTGTCATCACCTCTTTCGTCCAGAAAAGCTGTTATTTCGGGCAATAATTCTTGAAATCTTTCTAGGAATTTTCCGCGACTCAACCACCTGACGTCCGTGTGAAGAACTAAATCAGTGTGTTCAGCTGACTCACTATCTTCCAACTGCAATTTAAAGAGCCGTCGTTGCAAGCTACGTGCACGGATAGAATTCACAATTTTTATTGCAATGCCCATAATCTCCTCCATGTTTAGAACTTTTGAACACAAAACTTGTTGATGTATAATGCAATGGAAGGAGAAAAATGAAGGGAAATCATCATTAGCTCGACACAATGCCCACAAAACCGTTTTCGTTTCCAGTCATTGCTGGCGCTCCATTGGTTGTAATGCATACTAGTTTATATATTGGTAGCTTGTAGTTTGTTACAGAATTGAAGAAAACGTCATATATATCTTCGCCACGGGTCTTTCCTTTCAGAGGAATCATTGTCAAAAACTCTTCCTTAGCCGACATGTCACTGAATACCATTCGAATAAAAATACACAGCTGGGCAGTGTCTGTCATATCGGTGGATTCGTCGAACTGTAAAGAAAAGTATGTACATTCCATGATATCATGTTTTAGTTTAGCTGCCATGTCCTGACTCATGACTTCAACACGCCTTGTGACAGTCAGACGAGATAACTGAAGTTCTCTAATAGCAGACCTAATCTCTGTTTTATTTTTAAAATCTCCAAATAAAGTCTCACCCGCTTCAATAAATGCTTCCTTCACAACCAATCCATCATCAAATGGTTTTTTGTGTTTCGCCAATATATGAGATATTTTAAATGACGCGATCGTTGCAGGTTTTGATTGTTTGGCTGGTCTTGTGAACATGGTTTGTTCTTTTTTCAAACAAGTTATCAAATCACGTACTTTTCGTTTTCTTAATTCACTCTGTGACAGAAAATCCTTTTCATAGTTTTTATGAACCGTTTTATGATGCCTCTCTAAGTTCCCACGCTTAGGTATTGCAACTGACGCACGGCAAATGAGACAAATGCACTTATCCTTTACCATACAAAAGAAAAATTCTTCCTCCCAATCGTTATTAAAATGATAAGTTTTACTTTCTTCGCCGCACTCATTTTGGACTATTTATTAATAAACTTTGTATCGATGTATCGCCTTCAAGTTACAACTCAGACTGACTCCTGCAGGCCCAACATTTATATCGGCGCGAACGAAGTCTCGAATGTTCCCGTCAAACACGCCGCCCGAAGTTTCTAGAAAAATCAGCGAGAATCAAAAACTCGGCTTTTCTTTGACAAGTACCGCGCGTTCCTTTGATAAAGCCGTCTTTTGCCGCTCGCAGGGGGTTATTACGATAAAAGAAAGTGATGAGGGGGTTATTCTGGCCTAATTGTGGATCGAATAAGTTACCTAAAACAAAATCTGTGAATAGTTTTATATCGGAATTGTCGATCGCGATCGACCGTTTGAGCACCCCTGGTTCAACTTATCTAATCAATAATTATTATGACGTAATAAATGTTCAAAAATATGCTTGTCTACTTGAATACAAATGTTTAGTCGTTTTACTATATTTTCCTTCACTTTCCCTAGCATAAAGGGCGTTATTGTCCTGCACGCATCTCGTATCCTATTTTCCATATCTACTGGTCTTGTAGAGGGATTCACGTAAACACGATCTTTAATGTAGCCTGACAAAAAGAAGTCTAAAGGTGTTAGGTCACATGATCGAGAGGGCCACTGAATGAATCTATCCCTACCGATCCATTTTTGTGGGTAACGATCGTTTAAAAATTCCCGAACATCTCGCTGGTAATGAGCAGGAGCTCCGTCTTGTTAAATCCACATTTGTCCCCTTTCAAAGTTATCAACTTCTTCAAGAAGCTGGGGTAATTCGTTTTGCAAAAAATTTAGATATCTAGGCCCGTTAAGCGGTTCGTGGAAAAAATATAGACCAATAATTCGAAAATTTAATATTCCACACCATACATTAAGCGACCAATGGTTTTGGTTTTGAACTTCCCGGACCCAAAATGGATTAACTGTTGAACAATATTGCATGTTGTGGCTGTTAACTGGTCCATTACTGCGAAAAGTAGCTTCATAAGAAAACATTATTTTGCTCCATTCATGTTGGTACAAAAGTTTACTCGTCGTTTAAAATCACGGTCTTGAAGTTCTTGGTGTAGTTCCATATGAAAGGGATGATACTTGTATTGTCTCCATTTCTTTTTCCTCATTCGTAGAAAGTGTACTACTTTCCGTTTCGTATACTCAACGCTACCACTACCCATCAAACCGTTCCATTAAGCACTGAAAAGATTTTCTAGATGGTATACGTCTATTAGGGTACTTCGCTCCGTAAAGCCTTACTGCCAAAAGACAATTTTTTCCCGCCTTGCTCAATATATAAACCATATCAGTTAATTCATTTTTAGGAAAATTCATAACTTTATACGTCACTTACTACAACAAACTAAACTATTTTTACTTGCTTAATAGACATGTCAAAATTTGACAATGCCTACATTTTTGTTTTGTCTTGGCAACTATGATGTTATGGCGTAAGTGTATTAAAAACAAGGGTAAAAATTGAAAAATTCAAAATAAATCGAAAACTATTAGAAATAGGTATATGACATACTTAATAAAAGTTGGAGGGTTTTGTAAAATCTACTAGAAAAAATAATAATATACAGGGTTTTTTTTTTTAATTTTTTTTTAAATTTTTTTTAATTAAAAAGTTTGAGATTTTTCAATTTAAAATAGTCGAAATGCATAAATTTATTTTGAACACCCTGTAGCATCTAACTCAAATTTCTTTACATATATCTTTTTTTCATCTCTATAGAACGCTCGTACTAATTATGAGTATTCCACCTTCAGAAACAGTGGCGCTACTGGCAATTTTTTACAAAACTGAAAACTTTTTTAAAAAAAATTGAAATATTAGAAAAACTACTAGGTTTAGGTATATAACATTATTAATAAAAAAAGTTATAAAATTTTACGCAGAATTTAGAAATAAATTAGAAATAACCGGTCAAGTGCAAGTTGAACTCGCGCAATTAGTGTTCCGTACGTTGATTGCTTTTAAAATAAAAAATGTTGTAATGGAAGTATAAAATGATCAGTGACTTCACAAAACACACCCCAAATGAGTTTTCAACTAAGTTTTATTTCCAATCTTTACTGAAAATTGATGACCTTGAAATTTCTGTTTTTTTATATACCAGATAAATTATTAAAGGTAATGCACTCGTGATAATTTTCATTCAATCTACACCACGTGGAGAATATTCTAGAATTTTTTCAAGATTTTTTGATAAGTACTTTTCGAGATTAAGCGGGTGGACAGCGATTTTTGGCGATTTTTTAAAAATAATACAAAGAAAAGTGCGCGCAAGTATTACATTATATATACATTTTTTACTCGTGTTTTCATAAGCTTTCATTTGACATCACACTCGATTACCTAGTAAAAACATTTTTTTTTCACTTCCGATTTCACCCCCCAAAACTAACCCCTTAAGTCAAAATTTAACTTTCAAAACTATATGGCTCTGATGAGGCCATCAATTCCTATATTATTACTAAATTTCAACTTTCTATAACAAATAGTTTCGGAGAAAATCGGGTGTGACAGACGGACAGACAGACACCGAAGTGATCTTATAAGTGTTCCGTACGGAACACTAAAAATGATGTTCCATTTAAAGAAACATATGTTATATCGGCCATACTTTTTTGAAGTACCCTGTATATTCAAAAATAATTTTAAACTATGCACCTTAACATTCCCTAAAACTATTGTATTTAACATTTTTTCGTCATTCCCGAAACAAATGAGATAACGAACTTTACTTTATCGTTGACTCACCCTGTACATATTGATTGAACACTCCGGCTTTTGTTGGATTTGGGATGTCCAATTTAAATGTGGATTGTAACCCTCCGAACGCAGACCAAGCTAACGACACTCTTCTATCCAAGTCAGCCTTTAAATTATCTCTTGATATTTCGATTTTTTATAATAAATATGTAAATATTTGTACCCTTCCTATTCTTTCACTTTCTATTAGTCCAAGATCCCAGAGCCCCCAGACACAACTTATTTTCTGATGGACAAAACTAGTGGGATTACGTAGTGTTGGCGTGTACTTCAAATGTCTGCCTACCTGCTAAGCTTGCCTGACGGCCCATTCTCAGGTACCAGGTGAGAAAGGTGAATTAAAACAGGGCTTACTTAAGTTAAGTTCTGATGGCTAATTTTTATATATATTGTGTAGAATATTTTTATAAAATAATTTTTAACCTTGCCAGACACTTCCCGTCGGCTCCAACTTTTGCCAGACGCTTTAAAGCTCCAAAAAAATAATTTAACTTAACTTAATTCTGAAGCTTGAACTCGATATATGTTATTTAGGGGACTATTTCAAAGCTATACGTCATTAGCCAGACAAATCGTAAGGGCCAAGCATCCCCCCAGACACCGAAAAACATCCAGCCGTTAGTATGAGCGCGAGAGCATGATGCATGCGTTTTAGAGCGAGAGAGATATCTATGCGAGCTGTTTTCCCCTTCTTAAACTTACAGTCTACGCTGTGTGTATGCCCAACATACAGTATATAATAGTATAGTATCGAGTCTATGCGTGTCTAACAGTTTTGCCGGTTATAACACGTGTTTTGTGATATATTTGTTAAATTAAAAATATTTGCATTATTCAATGAAATATCATGGCAGAGTTATTAAATTGTGCGTTTTGTAAAAAATCTGATGAGAATTTGACACATTTTACGGAAGAGACGTTAAAAAAATGTGAAATAATTTTGAAAGAGAGGAAAATACATAACCTTAAATTTAAAGACGTAGTTTTGCCAGTTGAATTGTTTGAAAGTGCTTACCACAGACAATGTTACAAATCATTTACCGGGTTAATGAAGAAATATTACTTGCCGAAATTAGCAACACCAGCAGAAGAAGATTTACAGAATAGCGCAGTGGATACATCTACAGCATCTACCTCATCAAGTCCAGCAACAATTATTTTACCTGAGTCTTCTGAAGGGGAAATATCTGAGTCAGCTGTTACAACGGAGTTACTCGAACCGGTATCATCTAATTCTGAAAAACATAGTGCGCAGCTAGAATTTACTGTAGGTTCTCCCTCTACAAGTAATATAACTTTTGATAGAGATGTAAATATTGATGAAAATCAACAAATTTGTATATTTTGCGAGCAAAAGACAAAAAAGCATCGAGGGAAAAGACTACCTTTACATTCATCGAATAAAAAAGATTTTTTAAAAAAGATTGATGAAAAAGACGAAAAATTCGCGGAGTTGATTGAGAAAATTAAAAATTTTGTACATTCAAAAATATATTATCATAATAATTGTCAATTAGATTATTATTATAAAGCTTCCTCAAAAGAAAAAACAACTAGAACTAACTGGCATGATGTTCGTCAATACCATCAAGAGGTTTTCAATGAAATGCGTGATTTCATTCAAGAAAATGTAATAAACAAAGGACGTTGTTTTTTTTCTGACTTATCTTCATCGCCATTATATGGAGTTATTGAAAGAGAAGGAAGAAAATTTAGAAGACAGAATTGGAAATTTTACACCACAAAATTTAGAAAGTAAAATAGTAAAAGCATTTGATACAGAAATAAAATTTTTTATTATTCAGAGTAAAAAATTACTGGCTCCAAAACGTTTAAGTGTTATCGATGAGCAATCTCTCAGGTTCGATGAGCATTCGCTCAGGCGAATTTTGTTATTAGATGCTCTGACACTGACATTGCAATAATAATGTTGGGTAATATGCATATTTAAAAAACGACGATTCACACGTTTTGATTTTCACAGGCCCTGGAAATAAACAAAGATATGTTGATTTAACAAAGATTTACGAGCACTTGGGACCGTCATTGTGTAGAACTTTACCAGGATATGCTCTTACTGGATGCGACTATAATCCTGCTTTCTTCAAGAAAGGGAAGCAAAGACCATTCAATATATTAATGAAAAAATATGACTATCAGCAAGCTTTTATGAAATTCGGCGAGCCAGAATCATTTACAAATCAACATGTACAATAGAATATATTCAGTAAAGTACAGAATTTTGTCTGCGACATTTACAATGTTACCGAAACACTTAACGTGGATGCTGCCAGGCTTCAACTGTTTATAAATAGTTATACCGTTTCGGATGTCAATGAAGAGTTCGATCCAAAAAATTTAAAAAGCTTTGATGCCAGCAATTTACCACCATGTCAGAGTGAGCTTTACCAATACTTTCTTCGAGCAAATTATATTGCAAGTATATGGAATAATGCAAGTAAAAAAACAACGTATCATTTTTACTCCTGAGAACAATGGACGGACATTGGAGGAAAACGAGTACCGTTTTCACCGGTTTGATGGCGATCAATTACCTGGTTTTGTCAGCGAATCACTCCAGAATGAATCAGGTATTGTAATTAGACATAAAATCTCGAATTCATTATATATTTAGTTACTTGATTTCTAATTTGTTTATCTATTTCTACAGAAACAGCTGCTAGCGATGAGAATGATGATGATGATGATGACTTCAGTACACGGTATCATGATTGGCTTGATAATGAAGCTTCCAATGGCCTTGACGATGACGACCAGGACGATTGAAAGACAATAACATTTTTTAAAATAAGGAATTATTAAAAATGTATTTGTTATATTTGAAAATTGTCCCAATAAATATTTTTTTTTAATTTGTAAATTAAAAATGCTATGTTCGATACTATATTGTATGTTGGGCATACACACAGCGTAGACTGTAAGTTTAAGAAGGGGAAAACAGCTTGCATAGATATCTCACTCGCTCTAAAACGCATGCATCATGCTCTCGCGCTCATACTAACGGCTGGATGTTTTTCGGTGTCTGGGGGGATGCTTGGCCCTTACGATTTGTCTGGCTGATGACGTATAGCTTTGAAATAGTCCCCTAAATAACATATATCGAGTTCAAGCTTCAGAATTTAAGTTAAGTTAAATTTTTTTTTTTTTGGAGCTTTAAAGCGTCTGGCAAAAGTTGGAGCCGACGGGAAGTGTCTGGCAAGGTTAAAAATTATTTTATAATAATATTCTACACAATATATATAAAAATTAGCCATCAGAATTTAACTTAAGTAGGCCCTGTTTTAATTCACCTTTCTCACCTGGTACCTGAGAATGGACCGTCAGGCAAGCTTAGCAGGCAGGCAGACATTTGAAATACACGCCAACACTACTTAATACCACTAGTTTTGTCCATCAGAAAATAAGTTGTGTCTGGGGGCCCTGGGATCTTACTCTATATTAATAGTTATCTTCAGTTTCGTTGTTCAAATATTTGGTTTTGGTAAAGTTTATTTTTGCAAATATTTCTCGAGAGTTGTTAATTCTATCATCATTTCTTGTAATTCTTCTTGTGTGTTGGCGATCAGAGTGACATGATCTGCGAACCTTAAGTGATTTAATGGTTCACCGTCCATTAGTATTCCTTTATTTTCCCTCTTTATCGATTTGAACATGTCTTCTAGTCAAAGTGAACAGCTTTGGGGATATTGAGTCGCCTTGTTTAATTTTTCTTTTAATTTTGATTTTATTCGTGTTTTCTTCAAGCATTATTTATGATGTGGCATTTTTATATATGTGTTCAAGAAGAGATGTGTATCTTACGTCGACTCTGCTATTACTACTGCTACACGTATGGTATAATATAGGAGTCTAACTATTATTATATAATTTCGTTTTGTGGCTGTGTATAATTTGTAGGTTTTTATTCATTATTTTGCAGAAAGTCGATGTAGCAGCAGCATTTTTACCGTTACAGTACACTGATGTAGTATCCTACTCAAGAAGTTTGGACACCGCCCAGTGGGTAGTTTTGATGAAAAGACCTACCGAATCAGCATCAGGTAAATAATATTTAATAAAATAATAACTACTAATGAGTTTTTGTATTTGTGTTTTCGGTCACTGCTAATACAAATTTTCAATATAAACTTCGAGTTATATTCCTACATTTAGTAACGATAGTGGTCATAATCATCAGAGTTAAGGAGGAACCTGACGAAGATATCAGTAGCTGGTTCGCTTGCAGTACGGGTACAAGGGGGGTACTAGACGAACGAATGTGTGCCGTGATCATTACTATCTGACCATACCGCGTGGTAGTCTGTATGGGTTAGAAACCACAGGATTGGTCACGTCGAATTTTTCTTTTTCTTTCAGACAACAATAACCATATGGTTTAAAGAATTTGACGAAAATTCACTAAATTTTGGTATGAAGTTCCTTATCGTTATCGAGCTCGCGAAAGGACGATATTGTGAAAATTCCGAAAAATATACCATAATCAGAAGGAATCATTTAAATCATTTTGATACCGGAAAAGGATATATACAACTGTCTGCAATGGTCTCGAACGTCAAAATGCGAAATCGGTAGAGTTGCCCACTAATATCGGTATATTTTTACCCAAAATCGAAATATGAAAAAAAAAACAATATTCAATCAAATTTGTTTATTTTAAACTTCTTTAACTTTGTAAAATATTAGGAACTTACAGAATATACTAAGTATACAATTAAGACTAATAAGAGTAATTATTTTTTTACAATATTTTATATATGAGTGAATAAACACTAGTGAATACTAGTAAAACATAATGAAATCGACATAACAAAAACATAGACTAAGTAATTTGTAATTCGTTTATTACTAAAAATCAAATAGGTACACAAACTTAAACCTAGTTAATTTTTATGATTTTTAGGCTTATATCATTATTCTTTAGCCATAGCCGCAGTTATTTGTGCACTAATTTCGATGTCATAACAATTAACATCATTAAATAGTCGTTTTCTATGTAATAGACCAGTGATTGACTCAGTAGATAGCTTATTTCGCTGTTTTGTTTTCATAAGATTAATATGCGAGAATATGCGCTCAACACCACCGGATGAGTGGGGCAGTGATAAAATTAGTAAAGGTAAAAGTAGACAACAAAGGAAACATTTGAATGTCATCGCCATACTTTAGTAAACTGACATTATCCCAAAATAGTTCTAGGATCTGGAAATGTTTTGATTTGTTCACAATTTCTTAAAATACGCCCTCTGTATCAATTTGTTGGAAATCATTGTTCTGAACAATATTTAGAAAGAGTCTACTAACAGGAATTATCGAAGCAGTTTTGCTACTTTTAGCATTCGTTGGTTCAATTATGTCTAAACCTTTTGTTGGATTATTTTGCAAGCTTCGATATAAAAATATAGAGATTTGCGTTTAAGCAAATTTACTTTATCTGAGCTTAAATCTGAAATACTAAGTAGTGTATTAAACGCCGCAGCGCCATAGTATAGGGCATCGATATCCAGAAAATGTCTAGGATTTTTAAAATCAACATTCTCGATTGGAGTTCTTGTTAAATATTCTCTTTTTAAAAAGCAATCAAAAAAAGTTCTGGATGTTTGACTTATTTTTTCATAAATATTATGAAATTTCGGGTGTTCTGTCTGCATTTCTTTGTTTAAATCGTTAAATAATGGTAACACAAAATCTGAAAATTCCAAAAATAGCAATATAGTGGGATCTTAAAGCTTCTGTAATATATTTTCTGCAGCTAAAAAATGATCATTATTAGATACTTGGTCTATGAAAAATAGTTTTAGATCAGAAAATTGTTCCAATACTCTCTTTATTGCTGCACTGATAACCAGCGTGTCTGAGAACGGTGAGGTATTTTATGTCTCTCTCTTCTTGGACTAGAAGAAACGTAATTGTAAATGTTCCCTATAAGATTCTCTATTAAGCATGGCAGTTTGGTACAAGCATATGAAACGAATGGCATGTGCCTTAAGTATAAAAATATTGGGAATTTCGTTTTGCAGCAATGTCACAACAGAATTATTACGCCCCATCGTTACGTTTGCTCCATCAGATGCAAAACCTATTAGATTATTTTTATATGAAATATCACCGCTTGTAAAAGAAGTTTACAATATGTTCAAATAAGGATACTGTATTAGCAGCTTCTAATGGAATAAAGGCTAAAAAATAATCACAGACGCGATATTCTTTTACATATCGCACGACTAAGTACAAATATTTGGTTGTGCTAAGATCAATAGACTCGTCAATAATAAATAAAAACTTAGTTTGCCGCAGATCTTCACATAAATTATAATGAACTGGACTAAACCGGTTTTTTTCTGTGTTTATTCCAAGTTTGGATTCTAGGAAGCCTCTTATGTCATTATATATATATATATATATATATATATATATATATATATATATATATATATATATATATACGAGGCTGGTTTGAAAAGTCCGTGCAAAGTCCGAGAGATGGCACCACCGGCACGTATCGAGGCCATGTTTAGTTAGTAGCATCTCTTGAATGAACGCACACCAAGTTTCAGCCATATTCGTCTATTTCTTTGGGTTTGGCATTCGTGTGATTCAAGGAAGTCGAGTGATTTTCAAGAAATGGACAAAAAAGAATTTCGTGTGGTGATTAAACATTACTTTATGAAAGGCAAAACGCCTCAGGAGACTAAAGAGAAGCTTGATAAACATTATGGTGACTCTGCACCTTCGATTAGAATAGTTTATAAGTGGTTTCAAAATTTTCGGAATGGCCATATGGGCACAAGTGACGCTGAACGTTCTGGACGGCCTGTGGAGGTTACGACTCCAGAAATCATTGATCAAATCCATGATATGGTGATGGATGACAGAAGAGTTAAGGTGCGTGAGATTGCTAGAGCTGTGGGCATCTCGACTGAACGAGTACATAATATTTTGCATAAACATTTGGACATGAGAAAGCTATCCGCAAGATAGGTGCCGCGATTGCTCACGCTTGACCAAAAACGGAATCGTGTGAAGTGTTGCAAGGATGGTTTGCAGCTGTTCCAGAAGAATCCGGAGGACGGGGGAATCTGCACCAAAAAAGGCGAAGACCGTTCCTTCGGCCGGAAAGGTTATGGCGACTGTCTTTTGGGATTCGCAAGGGATAATCCTTCGGCCGGAAAGGTTATGGCGACTGTCTTTTGGGATTCGCAAGGGATAATCCTCATCGACTATCTGGAAAAGGGTAAAACTATTACAGGTGAATATTATTCATCGTTATTGGACCATTTGAAAACCGAGCTGCAAGAAAAACGCCCGCGATTGGCCCACAAGAAAGTCCTTTTCCATCACGACAACGCACCAGCACACACCTCAGCAGTTGTGGTCGCAAAATTAATGGAATAGGATTCCAACTCGTTTCACATCCCTACTATTCTCCAGACTTGGCTCCCTCGGACTACTATTAAGATTTTATTCAAACGAGGAGATGATTGCAGACACTAATGGATATTTTGCAGACTTGGACAAATCCTATTATTCGGAAGGGATCAACAAACTAGAACATCGTTGGACGAAGTGTATAAGCCTAAAAGGAGACTATGTCGAAAAATAAAAAAACATATAAGTAGTTTTTATTTTTGCACGGACTTTTCAAACCAGCCTCGTAATACGATCAATTATGGCGTGAGTTTTCGTCGTCGAACATTTTAGTTTTTCTGCAATTTTTGAATCGGAACAAACGGACTCTTATCAGTTTCGGTAGGTGCTCCATAATGGTGAACGGTAGATTATGTTCAGCAACAAACGAGGCTAATCTTACTTCACCTCAAAATATAAAAAGGAATTAAAAAAGACGTATCTACTATACACTGGTAGAATACAAAATAATATAACAATGTACTGGCTGGTACTTGATGAAATATTTTTACCTTGTTTAAATTGTATATCAGGTTTTTGAGTTTTTGTCACAGTAAATAATGATATCTTTGGATTTGATTTCATATTCTTTGATGATGCCGAGTGTGTTTGTGAGGAATTTTGTTTCTTAAGAGCGTCTTTCCCTGATGTAATATTAATATCCCTATTACAATTTTTACGATAGGAATAGTTTGCGCTTTTGCGACTTTTTGCAGCCAGCCTAAAATTCATCTTCCCATTCTTTTCTATAAAATTGTAGGTATTTTTTTCTTTTTACACTTACGCTTGTATTGAGTTCTTCGTCTGACGACAGTTTGACTTGGTATTATAATAATATTTTTGGTAAATACTACTAGTAGTCGTTATTAGTAACTCGAAGAAAGTCTTTTAAATAATGAAAATTAATGAAACAATACAATCCGAATTCTTGTTTATATAGACAAGCTAATTAGCTCGGGGGATCCCCTAAAAAACGTCGAGTTATGAGTTGTAGGACACAAAGGTATTCCCCAAAAGATATCGGGAACATTCTGCAATAACTACTTATCATACAATCAATCAATATCATACAATACCCGTAAACATACGAGGTATAAACTCGAACATAAATTCAGTGCATCAACACCTGCAATCAAATAAACCTCATGTACTCGCTCTATGTGACACCAAGGTCAGTCCATCGACCAGCACGGTCAACTATCTCTATCCTGGGTACGACTTCTATTCCCGATTTAGGCGTAACTTTGGAATCTGTCTTTTTGTCAGAAGCGACCTCTCTTGTCAACGAGAAGAAGCTCTGGAGCCCCCAAACTTTAATATTATGTGGTTAAAAATAACAACTCAACAAACCACAAGGTTCATCTGTATCCTGTATCGACCACCAAGTGATACCAATTTTTGAACACTTTTCGCTTCTCTTGCAGACACCATCGATCATTTACAAAGTAACTATCCAAGTGCCGAAATTGCCATCCTGGGCGACTTTAATGTCCACAATATCAACTGGCTTAAATATTCAAATACTACCGACGAACAAGGTCGGGAAGCTGAATTATTCTCAACCAGTTATGGCTTAACTCAGCTTATTGACGAACCAACACGGATCCCTGATCGAGACGGAGAGTTCGCCAGTCTTCTTGATCTGTTTTTAACCAATCCGGAGATTTACACGGTCACCGTAAATCCGCCGTTAGGTTCTTCCGATCATAAACTGCTTTCGACATCGAGTATCCTGGCAATCAGTGATAGAGAGGCGCCTAGGCCGCGCAAGATTTGGCACTACAAATCTGCTAAATGGGAAGATCTTATGGAATACTTTCGAACTTTCCCTTGGATGGACATTTGTTTTCGATCCGATAACCCATCTGACTGCGCCAGGGAGGTCTACGTTGTTATTTTGGCTGGTATGGAAGCTTACATCCGCTTTTCGAAGAAATGCTCCTCCAACGGCAAGCCTTGGTTCGACCGAAAATGCAAAGAAGCTGTTGCTTCTAAACATATTGCCTATCGACAATGGCGTGAAAATCCTAACACCGTAAATCGTAACATCTTTGTCCATGCCCGGAACAGATGCAAGGGAATTATCGACGAAACCAAGGAGGCACACAATCAACGAAATAGAAAAAACTTCTCGCTTGTCCCAACAATTCCAGGTCCTTTTGGGCAGTCGCTAAGGCAGTTAGTCATAATTTTACCAAATCCACCATACCACCACTCACACGGCCAGATAATTCCATTACAACCCCACCTGTTGAGAGAGCGAACTTGTTGGCTGAACTCTTTGCTTCATATTCTACTGTCGATTTTCAAGGAAAAACACCACCTACTATTCCCATATTGCAGACAGCGCATCATAAAGCGTATTTTAATGAAGCTAGACACCAAGAAGGCTTGTGGCGCTGACGGAATACCTGCCATAGTTCTCAAAAACTGTGCAAGGGAACTAACACCAGTTTTCTGTAGACTTTTTAACCTATCCTACAGAAAGGGAATATTTCCGTCCTGCTAGAAATGTGCCACGGTTCAGCCGATACCTAAAAAAGGTAAGAAGACCTTGCCAAATAACTACCGACCAGTTGCATTGCTTTCAATAATATGGAAAAGGTTATGAATGAGCATCTTCTAAAATATCTTGAACGATTCAATATTATTAGCGATCACCAATATGGTTTTCGTAAACATAGATTAACAGGAGATCTTCTGACTTATGTGACACATGTTTGGAACAACGCAATTGAACACTTTGGAGAATCTCGAGCGGTTGCTCTTGACATATCCAAGGCATTCGACCGTGTTTGGCACGATGGACTGTTGGCTAAGTTACGCTCTTATGGTATGTCTGAAAGGTTCTGTATGTGGCTCTCATGTTTCCTCAGAAAGCGTTCTTTACGAGTGGCGGTCGACGGATTTCTTTCTAACACCCTCACTATCAACGCTGGTGTGCCCCAGGGCTCCATACTGTCTCCTACTCTCTTTCTCATTTACATTAACGATCTGCTGGAAAAGACCGGGAATCCAATCTATAGCTTTGCAGATGACAGTACGCTTGTCTCTTCATTCGAACGCTCGGACATCGGCTGCTCAGGCGAATATCCGCAGACAGCAGGAGGTCGTTCAACTTAACAAAGACCTGGAAGAAATTCTATCTTTGGGGTGACAGTAACCAAGTGGAATTTAACGCTACAAAAACCCAAGCGGCAGTTTTTTCTAAAAAAGTTAACGTTGCTGAACCCGACATAGTTATGTCGGGGCACTCCATTCCCCTAGCATCGTCGCTCAATTTGTTGGGCGTTAGTTTGGGAGCAAATATGTCTTGGCATGAACATGTTGCAGGCATAGCAAGGAGAGCTTCTCAAAAGTTGGGAATATTATTTAGAACCAGAAAGCTTTACACCCCACAGCAACTGTTAATTCTTTACAAAGCCCAAATTCGACCAACTATGGAATACTGCTCCCACGTTTGGGGCTCCGCTCCGAAACATACACTGCATTTGTTGGATTCTGTTCAGAGAAGAGAGGTCCGTCTGATTGGGGACCCGGAATTGACCGGCGGCCTTGATTTGCTGGAACATCGAAGAACGGTTGGCGACTTGAGTCTGTTCTACAAGTATTTTCATGGAAAGTGTTCGAAGAATGTAGCCCGCTTAATTCCTCCCAAAGCGGTGCATGTTAGAAATACACGTCGCGCTGGTGCTTCGCATCCGTGTGAGGTTCAGCTTGTTACTCCGCGTACAACGCTTTTCAAGCAATCTTTTATATGGAGAACGACATCCCTTTGGAATAATTTGCCCAGCGCTGTGTTTCCCACCGAGTACAATTTACAGCGATTCAAGAACAACGTGAATCGCTTTTTCTGCACTCGTGCCGCTCCTGGAGCGCTTTAGGGACTTCCCTGCAGCACGTGTGCTAGACCCATAAAAAAAAAAAAAACATGAACGAAAATGGTTGTCAACTGGGAAATGTAAAATCAGTAAAAAAATCGGGAGAATTTCCTTGTATTATTAGAAATCGTGGAAAAATCGTTAAATTTCGCTATTTCGGCAGGACAGGCCCTATATCGGTAGAAATACCGAAAAATCGGTAGGTTCGAGACCACCATACAACATCACATTAAAACAATCCTTTGAGATATCTATAGAAAACGACACAAAATGAACCAGTCTTCAGAAGAGATGATCTCTGAAGGTGCTTAGTGCAATCGTATTGAAAACGAAGAAATTCCAATTTGACATAGTCTAATCGTAAGTTTTATGATTTTTTCAACATATAATTTTAATCAAATCTTCCTTTTAGGTTCTGGACTTTTAGCTCCGTTTACAGCAGAAGTATGGTCTCTTATAATAATTTCATTACTGGTAGTAGGTCCCATCTTGTGGCTGATAGTCCTACTAAGGGCGAAAATGTGTAAGGAGAATTACGACAGTGTCTTCAACTTACCAGCATGTATGTGGTTCGTATATGGAGCCCTTTTAAAACAAGGATCTACTTTAAATCCGAGAACAGGTATTAACATAAAATTTAAAATATTTTATTACTACGAAAACGGGTTAAACTATCATAAAGTGATGCTATCGAAAGGGAAAATATAAATAAAATCTGTTTGAGAATTTAGTCTCCCAACATCAATTCGAAGCAGCTCTTCTCGTAATTATTAAAAGCAGTTGCTGGCAGTTTAAATTTTAGTAACTCAATTTTGCCTGACATGAAAGAGTGTTTTGTGCGTCTTTTTAGTGTTCCGTACTAAAATTGAAGAACGGAACACTTACGGAATCACTTCTGTGACTGTCTATCTGTTACAGCCGATTTTCTCCGAAATATTTGACACAAAAAGTTGAAATTTGTCACAAATATATGCATACGTTGTTGTTTTTGGTTCATTGTGAGTAAACGCGGTACCCATTTCGAACAGAGCTTTTTCATGCCCAAATGTTCATGCAAAATATGACCAACACGTTCTTTTGATATCCTTAGGGAGTCAGCTATCTCATGCAATTTCACTTTACGGTCATCCAAAACAATTTTGTGGATTTTTTTTTGATGTTTTCCGTGTAACCACCTCATTTGGGCATCCAGAGCGTTCAGCTTCATTTGTATCTGTACGTCCACGTTTTTAAATTCAGCATATCAGTAAATGATGAGTGATTTTCCAGGGGCAAAGTCCCCGTAACACTTATCACGCCATTGCTTTACTTGAACGGTATTTTTTCCCATCAAAAAATAGTGTTTAATCAACACACAAAATTCGATTTTTTCCATCGTTTTGAAAATATCAAAAGTAGCGTTACTAAAACCACTGTAAATTTTAAACTAATCGTCAAAATATCATGAAATTTTCACACGTTTCACACATGAAGGTTGGTGCTTCCTAAAAATCATATGGATTTTTTGAAAAGGGCGACATCTATGTGTCAGATCAAAAACTTTTCAGCCTACGTGTTAGTTTAGTGAAAAAATAATTCAAAAAAGCAATAGGACTTGTGTACCCGCATAAAAAATTAAAGAAAGATAAGTTTCATACACTCACTTATAACGGTAAATTGACCAATAAAATTCAATATTTTTTTCATAAAAAGCATGTAAACATTGTCTTTCGTACCAATAACATATTAAAAATAATAAAAGTAAAACAAAAAAAGAAAATAAAACAGGAGTTTACGAATTGTGCTGTGGAATTTGCAATAAGACCTAAACAGGACAGACAGGCAGATCTTTTTATAAAATAATAAAGGAACATAAAAAAAGCTATGAATGAAAAATAACATATGAAAATTATACGTTCAATGAAGATTCCAGAATCTTGCATAATGGAAAGAAAGTGAAATTACTTAACTGTTTAGAACAGGTAAAATCTTTAGGTTTATTACTCAACCATCAATTAGATAGGGGGGGGGGGTGGGTCTCCTTTAATGAGTTTGTTCTAGGTATGAAGGTTTTAACGTTTAACGAGGTTTAACTAGGTATTAAGGTGTGTAACGTTTGTTACGACGACCCATCTGACTGCGCCAGTGAGGTTTCCGATGTTATTTTGGCCGGTATGGAGGCTTACATCCTTTTTTCAAAGAAATGCCCTTCCAACGGCAAGCCTTGGTTTGACCGAAAATGCAAAGAAGCTGTTGCTTTTAAACATCTTGCATACCGACAATGGCGTGAAAATCCTAACACCATAAATCGTAACACCTTTGTTCGTGCCAGGAACAGGTGCAAAGAAATTATCGACGAAACCAAGGGGGCACACAACCAACGGATTAGAAACAAACTTCTCGCTTGTCCTAACAATTCCAGATCCTTTTGCTCAGTCGCTAAGGCAGTTAGTCAAAATTTCACCAAATCCACCACACGATATTGTCTTCAGACAGCGTATCATAAAACGTATTTTGATGAAGCTAGATACCAAAAAGGCTTCTGGCGCTGACGGAATATCTGCCATAGTTCTTAAAAACTGTGCTAGGGAATTAACACCAGTTCTCTGTAGACTTTTTAACCTATCCTACGGAAAGGGAATATTTCCTTCCTGCTGGAAGTGTGCCACAGTTCAGCCGATACCTAAAGAAGGCAGGAAGACCTTGCCAAATAACTATCGACCAGTCGCACTGCTTTCAATAATATCGAAAGTCATGAAAAAGGCTATCAATCAGCATCTTCTAAAATATCTTGAAGGATTCAACATTATTAGCGATCACCAATATGGCTTTCGTAAAAATAGATCAACAGGAGATCTTCTGACTTATGTAACACATGTTTGGAACAACGCAATTGAACACTTTAGAGAATCTCGAGCGGTTGCTCTTGACAAGGCATTCGACCGTGTTTGGCACGATGGGCTGTTGGCTAAGCTACGTCTTATGGTATGTCTGAAAAGTTCTGTTTGTGGCTCTCATGTTTCCTCAGAGAGCGTTTCTTTCTAACACCTTCACTATCAACGCCGGTGTATCCCAAGGCTCCATACTGTCTCCTACTCTCTTTCTCATGTATATAAACGATCTGCTGAAAAAAACCGAGAATCCAATCTACAGCCTTGCAGATGACAGTACACTTATCTCTTCATTCACTTTGAACGCTCGGACATCGGCTACATCCGCAGACAGCAGGAAGTCGTTCAACTTAACAAAGACCTGGAAGAGATTCTATCTTGGGGTGACAGTAACCAAGTAGAAGTTAACGTTGCTGAACCCGTCATAGTTACGTCGGGCCACTCTATTTCTCTAACATTGTCACTCAATTTGTTGGGCGTTAATTTGGGAGCAAATATGTCCTGGCATGAACATGTTGCAGGCATAGCGTGGAAAGTTTCCAAAAAGTTGGGAATAATATTTCGAACCAGAAAGCTTTACAGTCCACAACAACTATTAATTCTTTACAAAGCACAAATGCGATCAACTATGGAATACTGCTCCCATGTTTGGAGCTCCGCTCCCAAACATACACTGCATTTGTTGGATTCTATTCAGAGAAGAGCTGTTCGTCTGATTGGAGACCCAGAACTGATCGGTGGCCTTGATTCGCTGGAACATCGAAGAACGGTTGGCGACTTGAGCCTATTCTACAAGTATTTTCATGAAAAGTGTTCGAAGGATGTGGCCTGCTTAATTCCTCCCAGAGCGGTGCATGTTAAAAGTACACGTCACGCTAATATTTCACATCCGCATGAGGTTCAGCTTGTTACTCCTCGTACAACGCTTTTCAAGCAGTCTTTTATACGGAGAACATCATCCCTTTGGAATAATTTGCCCAGGACTGTGTTTCCCACCGAGTACAATTTACAGCGATTCAAGAACAACGTGAATCGCTTTCTCTGCACACATGTCGTTCTTTTAGCGCTTTAGGGACTTCCCTGTACCACGTGTGGTGAATATTGTTAATTAATTTAGCCCTTATAACCAGGCAACTTATATAATTTGTAACATACTTTGTAGTTAATATGCATCTTGCTCCAGAAGCAGACACAGTATGTCGAAATAATTGTCAGTTCTAATACAATAAACAAAAATGGTGATCCTAAATAGTATATTTATTTACACACATTACATTTAAAGAAAAGACTTTTTAGTTTTTATTATAAATAACATTTTTTTAGATTCTTCGCGTCTTATATTCTCTACCTGGTGGATATTCATCACTATCCTCACTGCCTTCTACACTGCAAATTTGACAGCTTTTTTAACTTTGTCAAAATTTACGTTACCCATTAACGAAGCCAAAGATATCGGAAAGAAGCACTATAAATGGATTACCAACAGAGGAAATGGTATAATCGAAGAAGTATTAAATTCAAGGGAAACCTATAATGCCGATGGGAAAAGCTTATATGAGGCAATTGGAATGCCTGAACAACAGGTAACTTGTGAATTTATGGCAATTTAAACATATTTGAAAGGATCCCTCGAAAAGCGCTGCCTGCTTTTATGCGCTGACTATGTCAACCACTCTGTCGGCTCGAAAGCTGCTGTGTCAGCTTTCGATGCAGTAATAGGTATGCGTACTTAATACAATTCGTTATATCCTACCATCGTACTCCGTAACTTCTGAGATTCCGTTCTCTTGTCCATCAATCCTAGCCTGACTGACGAACCGTGATACGGCGAAACACGTCTCAGGGTGGATTTGACGGACAAGAGAACGGCTAGTAAACTGCTCAAATATGGACTTCTGTCTATTTCAGTTGCTTTACAATAATTAAAAATTAGATGGTACCAGCGTATTTTTTTTACGGGAACATCCAACTTTCTCGGTCGAAAATTTTAATACTTTTTATGGTACTGTTAAATAATTTTTGAGTCAGTAATTTTTTTGACATATTTGAAGTCTTCAAATACAAGAAAAAAAATTTTACATCTTTACTTACTTATTCCCAAGTCTTTCTACTGTGAGGTGTAAGGCTGTGGAGTTGAGCTCATCAGCCTCTTCCACTGCTTCCTGTGTCAAGTTCTTAATTTTACTTCACTGAATATTGCTCATCTGGGCAGTCTTCTTTGCTTCCTTTTGCCATGTTTTCCTAGGTCTTCCTCTTCTATTTACTCCTTGGACTCGCGCCTCATATATTCTTTTTGTTAGTCTTTCTTTCGTCATCCTGTGTATATATCCCAGCCAATCCAGTTGCCTATCCTGAATTTTTGTCACTATTGGTTTTATTTTGAATTTGTTTCTGAATACTTCGTTCCTGATTTTGTCCCTTCTTGATTTTCCATCTATTTTCCTCAGGAATCTGATTTCCGTTGTATTTATTCTACTCTTGTCCTTACTTGTGAGGGTCCATGTTTCACTACCGTATAATAATGTTTTTTTTTAAACTACTTCAATCTTCATATCTATTATTATTTCTCTTTTATCAAGGAATGTTTTTCTTAAACCATCGTATATTCTTCCTACTATTGCTATTTTATCGTTTATTTCTTTTTCCAGTTTCCCGTTTCATTCTATTATTGATCCTAGGTCGCAGTCCATTTATTCTGATGTCCTATTATCATCGATTTCGTCTTCTTTATATTTATTCTCATATTTATATTATTCAGTTCCTCGTTTAGATTGTTTAGGATGTGCTGTAGGTTTTCTTCTTTGTCTGCTATTATCGCCATATCGCCCGCAAAAAGTAGTTCTGATATTTCGATTTTTTGCATTCTCCAGTATCCCAACATCATCGGTCTCATTTTCTGCTTGGCTCCTTTCACTGCCTCGTTTAGTACTATTGCGAATAATAAAATTGTTGACATAATTTATTAAATGATTTTTTATAGGGGTTTTTTACAGCCTCATGGAAGCCAATCTGATTCTTCTCTGTATTACTGCTGTTTGTTTTACTTTTCCACACTTTATTACTTGCCCTAGGTAGATGTATTCTTTTACGTATCCAAGTGTTCTGCCCTCTATTCTCAAGCCTCGTGGACTGTGTTCGTTTGTCATAGCCCTTGTCTTATCTTTATTCAGCGGAAGTCCTATCCTCTCTCATTTGTTTTGTAGTTCAGTAATCATTTCCTGTATATCATCAAAATTATCTGACATTAGCACATCATCAGCCTAACGCAGATGATTTAACTTTAGTCCATTTATACTAATCCCCTTTTTTTCCCATTCGAGTTCCTGGAAAATTTCTTATAATGCTGTAATAAGTAGTTTTGTGCTCATGGAATCTCCCTGTCTTATTCTGCATTTGATAGGTATTGGATTTGTTTTACTATCCGTTTCCACTATCATTTGAACCTTGTTGTAAACTGTTCCTATGAGCTGAGTATACTCATAGTCTATTCTGTTGTTATACAAGGCTTTTTCGATGGTCCAGCTCTCGATACTATCAAAAGCCTTTTGATAATCTATAAGTACCAGGTACAACTTTAAGTTATATTCTGTTGCTTTCTCTATTAAAATTCTGATAGTTAAGAGATGATCACAGTACTAAAACTCTTCCTGAAGTCAGCCTGTTCTACCGATTGATTTAATTCCATGTTGTTTTCCAATCTATTAATTATTATTTTGGTAAGCAATTTGTATATTTGTGAAAAAAAAAGTATTCTTATCACCTTTAAAAAGTAAAATTGTTGAAACTGTATTCCAATTTTCTGATATCTTCTATTCTTTTAGACATTTATTGAATAAGAGTTTCAGCACCTGTACCACCGAGTCTCCTCCTTCTTTCATTAATTCTGCTAATACTCCGTCAGGTCCTGGTGTTTTATTGTTTTTCATAGTTTTTAGTGTTGTTAATCTTTCTTCATCTGTTAACTCTGATATTTCTTCTGAGTTAACATTGATTATCTTTCTGTTTCGACGCTCTTTGAGATCATTTGGTGGGCAGTTTTTTTTTTATTCATACAAGTTCTGATAGTATGTTTGAATCATGTATGTTATTTTTTCTCGATCTTTCACATCTTCTCCATTTTCATCCTTTAAGTTGTGTATTGTAGTCTTTCCTAGGCTTCATCGGAGTGCTTTCATGTTTTTGTTCTGTTCTACGTCTCTAATTGTTGTCTTTCATCTTCTTTAATGGGCTTTTTAAGGGTTTTGTTAGTAGTATTTCTCTTTCCCTGGGCTAGCAGTTTACGTCTTTGTTCAAACAGTTCTTCTGTTAAAATTATATAAAAACAACACTATGTTTAAATTTCCAATATATTTAAAGTAACTTGAGAATTGTTTCACCCTACAATGGCTTCTTCGGAAGTAAATAAGAAAGAAAAATATTTATATACATTCAAGCAAATTTAATTTTTTAGATTTATTTCCTACATGTAGGATTTTTAACGTATCATCAAAATTATGGGATTCGTTTATTATATAGGTTGTGTAATGTGAATTCTTCTTATTTTTTAAATAACTATGTTTATGTTCTTTAATGCGAATTTCAAAAGATCTACCAGTTTGTCCTACGTAGATTTTAGTACAAGATCCACAATTTAATAAATACACTCCTTATTTTAAGGATTTCTCAAATTTGGTTTTGTTATTCAAAATTATATTCCCTAAGGAATTACTGGTTTTGAATGCTATTTTATTGTCCTTTTTTATTAAATGTTTGGAAATTGTTCTAGTTATTTTCCCTGTATGTGAGTATACTAAATTTTCCTTTTTGTCATTAATTGTGGGATAAATTAGAGAGATTGCTTGTTTAAAGGATTTTTTATTCAAGATATTATCTATAATGTTGGGGTCATATCCCTTATTAATTGCTATTTGTTTGATTATGCTAAATTCTTGAAGTTTCCTTCATAGGGATATGTAACAATCTAAGTATGAAAGAGTTAAAAGCTGCCATTTTTGTGATTATAAGGGTGGGATGAACTATTGTGTATGACTGTGTCAGTATGTGAAGGTTTGTGAAAAATCGAGAAATCGTGTTTATTATTCACTTTTGATGTAGATATGTCTAAGAAATTTATAGAGTTATTGGTTTCTAATTCTAAGGTGAATTTAATATTAGGATGCAAATTATTTAGGAAGTTAAGGAGGATTGTTAGTTGTCTATCTGTTCCCGTGAAACGGGAAATGATATCGTCAACATATCTATACCAGTAAACAATATTTTTGCTTACCGCGTTTTGATGAATTTTTAGTTCTAAATGATCCATGAAAATTTTCGCTAGTAAAGGGCTTAAAGGATTACCCATTATTAGACCTTCTTTAGATGTATAAAAGTTATCGTTGAATTCAAAATAGTTTTGATCCAAGCACGTCGTAAGTAAATTTAAAATATCCCGTTTATTCATTTCGTTTACTTTATTCTTGATTAAGAGCTTATCTACTAATTCTATGACTTCATATGGTGGAATATTAGGAAATAAGTTTTGTACACCAAATGAGATAATTCTAGAATTTTCCAGTAAGTTAATGTTTTTAATTTTATCAATTAGTTCATAGGTGTTGGATATACTATATTTCGGCTTAAATTTGCAATGTTGTCGTAGTAAAGGGATGAGTTTTTGTGATAATTTGATTGATGGTGCCGTAACAAACGATGCAACTGGTCTAATAGGGAAATCCTTTTTATGTAATTTAATTAGGGAATATAATTTTGGAGCCTGTGGGTTCATTATTGTTAAAGTACTTTTCAAAATCAAAATTGTGAGATCTTTTAAAGTAGATTTTATTAGTTTTTGGTAGATTTTTGTTGGGTCATTATTTAATACTTGAAATTTGTCTGTGTTAAGGAAAGAAAGAGTTTTAAATATTGTCAAGTTACTTTAAATATATTGAAAATTAAAACATAGTGTTGTTTTTATATAATTTTATTATGAATTTCTAACAAGTATCGGCTAACATAATCAAAGAAGTTCTTCTGTTTTTAGGTTCCTTACCCAGACTAACGTAATAGACTCTGGTAATTGTTCGCCTCGTCGCAAAAATACTTACCAAAATCTTTCCCGCTGATGTTTGTCTTTTTGAACACTACGGTAGGCTTTTATGCGATTCCAGTCACTCTGCGGACTGCCTGTTGGACTCGGAGGCGTGTAATGGTAGATCCATGTTTCGTCTTTTATGAGAATCGATGCAAAAACTCGTTTGGATTACGCAAAACGTCGTTAAAATGTGCTCGTCGAGTTCCTCAGAGATGCCGCACATGATTTTCCCTATTATTTTCACATACCATACAACTTCTACTTGCACGGCATTTCTGAGAAACTCGACGAAGCACATTTTAACAATCCAGCAGTAGCCAGCCGGTTTCATTTTGCGGCGATGCTATATTTCACGTATTTGGCTTTCTGTTGCGATAGCTATACTTTCGTGCTTTCGATAATTCTTGACATTATTTGCATAGAAGTTACTACAAAATATACGAAAACCATATATAAAGGTGTGAAAGCTTCCAAGATAGACTTACAGTTATAGTTCAATTCAAAAAAGCTTCAATACTATAGCTAAATTGTAAATTTCTTTTCCAGGTTAGCGCCGAAGAAGCGTCTATTCTATCAGATTACGTCACTAAACGTAACTTTATGTATATTAGAGAAAAAAACTGTTTTAGAAACGGTCATGTACGAGGACTATAAGAAAAAAGCTAAAGATAATGTCATTGAAGATAAGAGATGCACGTTTGTCATTACTAATTTTCCTGTTGGCGTATTTCCTAGAGCTTTCGCGTATACACCGGATTTCAAATATAAGATTTTGTTTGATATAACGTAAGTAATTTAGATAATTAATAACCCAAAATACAAATTATAAATATCGGGACGTCAAAAAAGTATGGAGCTTTTTAAAGTCAAAACTGAGACAGTTGTTTTTCATATTTTCAAAGAATTTTATTAAACCAAATATGTGCCATTTTGTTCGAGGATATCTTGCCATTTTTCTGGCAATACCATAACGAATCTGACGGTGCAAGGTTTGGGCTATACGGTGGATGTATTAAAACTTCCCAGCCAAGCTCTTTCAACTTTTACCGAGTAATCAAAGATGGGTGTGTTCTGGTGTTGCCATGATGGAAGACTATACCCTATCTGTCGACTAGTTTTTTTGGCATTGATTGACCACTTTGACATTGAAATTTCCAGAACGAAAGCGACTAAACACCCTTTTGGCTTTTGCTTTTGGTAACGTAGTTTGGCCATAAATGGCCCAAATTTCTTCATAGGCCTATATAAAAATTGGAAAATATAGCTAACTTTTGCAAAAATTTCACTCATCTTCAAGGCTCTCTATATTAAGTGTGGATAAACGAATTCCAATAGTTTTTACATTAATTATGTCTCAAAGAAAAGGAAAAATACTGTTCCCACAATCCTATATATGTATGTATATATATATATATATATATATATATATATATATATATATATATATATATATATATATATTTATATATATAGCAGTATTGTGTTTTTGGGGTAAGCAGTCTTTGGAAAAGAACTAAAAAGTTTTGGACATCTTTTTAGCTACGCCAAGCTTTCGAAAATCTTTCATTTTCTTCATCAGGGCTACAATTACAGTAGAATATCAGTATTTTTGAGATTAGAAGTAAAGAACAACCCTATTTTATATGTAACATTAAAGCACTTACTGCTAAGTGGTGTGTTCAAAAATTGTTATTTGTGGGGACACTTTATTGCACTTATTTATCAGAAAAAACAGAAGAAAACTCGACATATTCATCTCGGGAAATATAATATATATACATATATATATATATATATATATATATATATATATATATATATATATATATATATATATATATATATAGCAATATCTACTACCTTAAAAATATAATTAGAAGTATAAAAAAACCTTAAATTTCTATTCATCAATTTGCAGAACTAAAATTTTACAAATTCTTATAATTAGTTACCCCAACCCCTGTTTTCATCCGTTGTAACGGTGCCAAATCAAAAACTAACCGCAGAAATAAATTCAGTACCCCCGGAAACTCGCGAATGTGAATTTTCAAATTTTTTTTGACGTTATTTGTTTCTTGATATAAAAATACATCTTTTTTGAGTTTAGCCGCCATATTGCGTCCGCCACATTGAATTTTTTAAAAAGCTAGGTAGCATTCGAAAGTAGACACTTTATAAAAATGGTTTATTAGATTGAAATGGTTGTTCCTGGAATCAAGTAAAGACAAATTTACCCCAGGTACTCTATCGTTTGTAATTCAGAGTGACTTTGACAGATGGCAGTAAGATTAGTTTTATTAAAATGTCCGATCATTCCCCAAGATAATAAAATCAACGATAACTTCTTTGAAACTATAACCTTTTTACGGCTTAAATAGTGTCAAGCTTCAAGATTTTGTATACTTCTGAATAAACGGTGGACGTTGTAATACCCAGTTCCCCATTCAATAAACATTGTGACAATCCCGAACGAGGGAAGAATATTTGTTAGACCATGTGTATACTGGTAGTACGCTGGGATGTGTTGTTGAAGACAACAACATTTCCGATCACAGAACTATATTAGTCAATATCTGTGAATTTCTGACAACTGAAAGTCACGAATCTAATGTTCAGAAACGATTATTTTCTGAAAGTAGTATAAAAGCGTTTTATAATAATTTAAAGAATGAAAGCTGGTTGGCAGTATACGAGGAGGGTGACGTGAATAGTGCATTTGAAAAATTTCATAATATTTTTCTATTTTACTTTAATCTTAATTTTCCGTTAAAAACATTACGTCCTCGACAAGCTTGCAGAGGATGGGTCAGCAGGGAGATTAGGCAGTCCAGTTTGGCTCTCAGGGAGATCTTTAAGTTAAAGCATAGGTTTCCACAGGTGTATAAGGATGCCAAGAGGGCACATGAGGCTTTGGTCAAGGAGAGTAAGAAATCATTCTACAGAGGAAGAATTGAAAATTCTCAAAATCCTATAAAAGAGGCTTGGGGTATAGTTAATGAGCTTACCAACAAGCGAAACAAGGCGAAAAATTTAAAAATAATGAATGACTTAGAGCTCGATCCGATAGATGTTGCAAATATATTTAATAACTTTTTTAAGAATGCACCGTTGCAGGTTGTGGATAGAATTCCGATGCCCGCTAAGCTTATTCCGCCCTCTTTAGAGACGGCATCAGATAGCTGGTATCACTGATATTGAGCTTATATCCATCGTGGGAAACAAATTCAAAAATAAAAAAATCTGCCTCATAAGGCAGGTGATAGAGCCTATTTCAGGGGTTTTAACTTTCCTTATAAATCTGAGCTTTACGGAGGGTTTATTTCCGGAAATACTGAAGATGAACAAGATTATGCCGGTTCATAAGAAGGGTTATATTCATTTAATGGAGAATTATCGTCCAGTGGCGCTCATTCCTATATTCTCAAAAATATTTGAATATTGTTTTTTTTTTGAGCAGATTGGAGCCATTTCTTGAGAAACACGGAACTTTATCTTCATATCAGTTTGAGTTTCGTTGAAATTGTTCTACCATGACGGCTATTCACCACTTTTATGGGAAGTTAGTAGATCTTATGGAGAGCGGAGAAAGGCCTGTTGGGATTTTTTGTGACTTAAGCAGGGCATTCGATTGTGTGGATCACCGGTTGCTCCTGGGCAAGATGGAGGCATATGGAGTGAGGGGATCTGCACTGGACTGGTTAACGAGCTGTTTGAGGGACAGAAGACAGTTTGTCTCAGTTTCTTATGGAAATCCTG
Organism: Pachyrhynchus sulphureomaculatus; assembly: GCA_019049505.1. NCBI lineage: Eukaryota > Metazoa > Arthropoda > Insecta > Coleoptera > Curculionidae > Pachyrhynchus > Pachyrhynchus sulphureomaculatus. The sequence continues at coordinate 220,287,007 of CM032449.1, forward strand.
GAATGGGACGAGAATGTTTTACATCGGACATCAATACCATTGGTTTGGGTGTTCCACAGGGGTCCGTACTGGGACCAATTTTGTTTACATGTTAGATCAATGATCTGGCATCGGTGGTTAATCCCGGATGGACGATGGCTCTGTTCGCAGATGACTCGTCATTTTTTATAGTATCCTCTCCGAACCATACAAGCTTGACAATCTGAACATATTAGTGGGCGGAGAGGCTATTGATCGTTCAGCTCGTTTAAAGTTTCTGGGCCTAATAATGGACCAGAATCTTGATTGGAAGGAGCACTGCAGCATGTTGTGCTCTAAATTAAGCAGTTTGTGTTTTATAATGAGAAATCTTAGATTGGTCTTGCCTCAGCACGAGCTCCTTTCTGTTTACAATGCATATGTGGGATCAAAACTGCACTATGGAATTTGTTTTTGGGGTTCTTCCTCCTCAGCAAAGAATGTTTTTGTCGCGCAGAAGCGGGTCATGAGAGCTATGCTGGGTGTTTCTCCGTGCACATCATGCAGATCACAGTTTGCGCGATTGGGGCTTCTGACGCTTGCTGGAATTTTTATACATGAGTTAAGTAAATATATTTATTTAAATAAATCAAATTATTTGCAACATGCTAATATTCAAATTACCCGACTCGGGGCTGAAACAGTGTTTATGTACCATTGAGTCGATTGAACATCGCACAGTGTGTCGCGTAGAACATGCTAGGTGGACAAAATTCATGTTATGATTTCCAGGAAATCTTATTTGCAAAACGTAAACAACACCACCAAACCCCGAATTCCGAGAAAAGGTTGTTTATCAAATTTGCAAGTGGCGAGTCATAAGCGTCAGAAGTCAGGTAATGAGTTTAATGCAGCTCTTTCACCAATCAGTTGCAATTTAGCGACACTTTCGTGCACATCTTATAGTGACATATTGTAATATTGTGAAAGTTTTTGTGATGAATATTAACACTGAGGGTAAGTACTATTTTTTAATGCTTTTTTTTAATCAGAATCTATTAATTTGAATTTTTAGTATTTTTTTTTAAATAGCCTATATATTTTAGCGTGTTTTTTTTTTAAAAAAAAACTTTGAAAATTCAGAATATACAGACATTCACCTCTATCCGGGCTAGTTTTTAGATATTACACAGAAATAACTTGATTCTTCGTAAAAATACACATATTGTTTAGCACACTTCAGTACAACATGTTTTTTTTTTCTTTTTTTCCAGAACACGTTTACTCTATTTCAAGGGTAGCCTTTTTTAAGGAGTGGTTGAAACACACGAAGACTGAAAAAAACTCGCGTGTATATGACTTCCTTTCTTCAAAATTTCACTTTGGTGACATTACTGAAAGCAGCCAAAAAGAAAGAAAGTTGAAGATATCCAACTTGTCTAATAAGTTTGGTGCCAAATGGTTGGCTTCAGGAAAGTCGAAGGAGCGTTTTTTAATTAAAAATAAGAATTGGTTGGATGAAGCAGACATACAGTTTACTGCGAGTTCTTTTGCGCCACAACCTTCAACATCAAATGAGAATGTGACTCCTGCAGGAAGACCTCGCAAAGATTTCGAGGAATCGTCGTTTAAGACGAAGAAACGTCGCGTCGTGGATCTCGTAGAATCCCGAAGTGTCAGTGAATTGGTGACTGCTGCCGAAATTGCTGTGCGTTCAGCAGGGCAAAGGAGAATTGCCAATGTGATTAGAGACATTAGTGAGAGCCCAGATAATATTATTAAGTCTAAAAATACCAGTTCCGTTAATCCTAGGCAATTAAGTAGTGACGAAGCCTTAGCTTACTATATAGATTCTAAGTCAACAACGCATTCTTACAAACAAACTAGGAAGTGGTCCATGAAGGCGGGGCATAATGTGTTTCCGTCATATTTTAGTTTAAAAAAGTCCAAACAGGCCTGTTACCCTGCAGAGGAGCACATTGCTATAACAGAAACTCGTGCTGAAATAAATTTGCAAGCCTTATTAAATAAAACAGTGGAACGTCTAGTATTAGCACAGAATGAAGTTATCAGCAGTGTGCTCCCAACAAGTTCATCGTTTACACTTGTTAGTAAATGGGGATGTGATGGAAGTTTTGGGCACAGCACATACAAACAGAGATTTGAGAACACTGAATATACGGACGAGTTTCTTTTCGCATTTTCTTTAGTTCCCCTTAAGTTATATGATGGGTCCAAAATTATTTGGCAAAATCCTCGGCCTTCATCAACTTTGTATTGTCGCCCAATCAAATTTATATTTGCCAAAGAAACGAACGACTTCACGTTAGTGGAGACAAATAGATTGAGGGAAGAAGTTAATGCTCTTCTTCCAACACTTATCAACTTTGGTGATTCTCAAATCTCTGTAAAACACGAACTTTTGCTGACAATGACAGACAGAAAGGTGTGTAACGCCTTAACGGAAACTAGTTCATCCCAAAAGTGTTTCATCTGTGGCGCCACCCCCAAGACGATGAACGATGACCCCGTGATGTTTAACAGCAATCAAGAACATTTTGGCTTTGGTTTATCTACACTTCATGCTTGGATCAGTTACAAGTCGAATATTAAGAAATGGCAAGCTAGAAGCAACGAAGACAAAGCAGATATCAAGGTTCGTTCCGAGGAAATCAAATTGAAATTTAAGAACGAGATGGGACTCATTGTAGATAAACCAAAGCCAGGATTTGGTTCTTCAAATGATGGAAATACAGCCCGTCGCTTTTTTAAGAATGCTGAGATGAGTGCTCAGATCACAGAGTTGGATGTTACAATTATAAAAAAGTTTGATGTTATTTTGAGAACATTGTCTTCTGGATTCGAGAGTTGAATTCAAAAAATTTTGTCTTGAAACCAGAAAACATTATCTTAGTCTCTATTCGTGGTACTGTATGCCTGCTACTGTGCATAAAATATTAATTCACAGCACAGAAGTCATCAAAGCGGCATTGCTTCCAATTGGGCAGCTTTCCGAAGAGGCTCAAGAAGCACGGAACAAAGATTGCCGCAGATTTAGGGAGTACAACACCCGCACGAATAGAGACTTACTGTGCATGTTATTTATAACATCCGATCCTTTGATCAATAGCCTTCGAGAGATTCCCCAAAAAAAGCAAGAAAAAATATGTACAGATGTATTAAAGTTAATTGTAAGCCCTAGCATAGAAGAGTCAAGATTGGAATCGTCATCATATTGTCGCGCAATGCCACAAAATGATGACGATTATACAGTAAACGACTCATCAGAAGACTCCGATGATGATTATTAGGTTCAGCTACTATTTTTAGTTATGTAGTGCTTGTACTAAGCATGTAAACCTTGACTTGTAAATTTATCTTTATCAATAAATGAGTATTTTTATTTTACATATAATTACAGTCAGTGTCATTATGTTAAATTTATTACAGAGCATTTATAACATTTATTTTAAAATTAAACAAAAACAATTTTTGACTGGAATTTTCAAAAACAATTTTTTTTTGAACCGAACAGCAAGAAATATGTACCTTAAAAAAATCAAAAACATTTTAAAATATCAACTACTTATGTATGTATAATGCACAAGTTACCTACCTGAAAGGCAGGTATTATTTGAGCTTATCCTTTTTGTGTCAATAAAACTAAGTAATATGGATTAATTGTTTTATTTTTAATTCACAAATGCAATAAATGATTTTTCATTTGGTTATTATTAAGAATAATAATACAGTGTCTTTCATTTAATTGCACATTCAAGTTTGTAGAAAAATTCGTGCACATACGCAGAATATTTTGTTTTTGTTATACAATGTTTTGTGCAGCTGGACAAAAAATACAGGTAAGCGAAATGCAGCTAAATGAAAGACACTGTATTATAATTTTTAATTCTAATAACCATACAAAATATCCTTGCCCTTTAGTTCCGTTATCTACCTGCTAAGCTGATGCAATCCTACCGCGATATGCAAGGGTGACTGTATTACACAAATTTTATCGATATTTCACATTTATTAACCGATTTTCATGATTAATACCTTATTTTATTTTCCAGATACGCAGCTCTCAGAAAAATGTATAATATTTTGTTTTTCTTTTGTTATTGCGCTTCTTTACCGAAAAAAATAACGAATTTTACACGAAAAAAAAATTTTTCTCTCCATTAATTTCTAAATAACTCCAAAACGATAAAAGATAGAATAAAATAATATTCAATCAACTTTAATAAAATTTTGTTACGCATTTTTTAATGTTTTATTTATAAAAATCTGACAAGTTGTTCCCGAGTTATCGTTAAATATGTCTGCGTAGCTGACTAATTTAGGGGAAAAAATTAGCCACGCCCCATAAAAAAAACCAACGCGATGAATTTTTTCTTAAAATAACTTAATATGCCTAGAATATACATAAACAATTGAAATAAGTGAAAAAATAATTTTGTCCAGCTAACTTGTACTAGTCGACACACTGTGCATCGGTAAGAACTCTCCACAGAACTTGGGACGTGCTGTATTCAACCGGCTTCGCGGGCATGTTGGGACAGACCATGGTCTTTTAAGCTTTAAAAGAAATCTTAAGCGTTTTTTAATCAATAGAGAATTCTATTGTTTGGATGAGTTTTGGAATATCTATTCATAGTAGAAATTGTATAAGGATCGTTTGTGTTATACTCTATTAATGCTATCTGTATCATTTGTATTAGTGTTGTATAATGACAAATTCTATACATTTATTGTAAAATGTCGCTGGAAAAATAAAAGTATTATTATTATTATTATTAAGCTAATCTTTTCCCAAGTAAATCTTTTGATTTTGGTACTACGGACAGCATTACTTGACTTTGATTATCTTCATTTGAAATACACGCTAGATGTTTCTTTTTAAATTTATTTTCAGCACCATAAATCTTAAATTTATATGTTAGATGTCCTACAGTTGTGAAGTGTTCAGTTTTATCAGGGTGTCTATTATTAAAGATTCTTGTTGCTTCTCTAAAAGTTGTATAATATATAGAGATAGATAGGTGATATAGATTTTAAGGTGTTTTTCATAGGCCACGCATTGAAGGATATTATGTTATCGCTAACTGAAGAAAAAACCGTAAATATAAAATTGATGAACAAATGGTATGATTGGGAACTGACAGAAATACATAGAATAAAGTATGAAAAATACCAAATAGCCAAAATAACTAATGATTGGGAAGATTACAAGACAGTGAAAAAATTATATAAAAATATGATTAAACAGACGAAAGTGCAATATGTACAGAATAAAATTGAAAATAATCAAAGAAACAGCAAAGAAATGTGGAGAGCTTTAAAAGAAGAAATTTGTATGTCAAAAAGTACCAGTGCAATAAACAGAATCGTTATGAATGGTAAAATAATTGAAAATGAAAAAGAAATTGTTAAACTTTTAAATAAATTCTTTGTTCAGAGTGTCATTGACATTAAAAATGGTATAGACGTTGTGAAGAATACTATGGGAAATACAAATATAATTAATCACCAATTTAAATTTCAAACAGTAGATAGTAACGAAATAATTGAAATAGTTAAAAAATTTAAAAATAAAATTGGCGGTAAAAATATTTTATCTGAAGGTGTAATTAAACATTCTATAACGTGCACGGCTTTTTTTTACGCCAATACCATCAATAATAGCATGCTGCAAGGAAAAGTGCCTAACGAATGGAAAATTTCCAAAATTGTGCCAATTGAAAAAATAAAATATACTATAAAACCTGAAGAGATGCGGCCAATAAATACGCTTCCGAGTGACGAAAAAATCCTTGAAACAGTGATAAAAAATCAGTAACTGGAATATTTGAATGATAACAACATTATTATTCCAGAGCAATCGGGTTTTAGAAGCAACCACTCATGTGAAACTGCAATTAATTATGTTATAAGTGAATGGCGTGAAGATTTGATGAATAAAAAATACATTGTATCAACTTTCATAGATTTAAAAAGAGCATTTGAAACTATAGACAGAAAATTATTGCTTAAGAAACTACACAAAATTGGAGTGCGTGATATGGAATTAAAATGGTTTGAAGATTATCTATCGAATAGAAAGCAACAAACAAAAATTGGAAACACGACATCGTCAGCGATACCAGGGAATATTGGTCTACCGCAAGGCTATGTCCTTGCGCCGGTACTGTTTCTCATATGCATAAATGACATTAAAGACGGTTTAAAGTACGGGGATGTTAGACTATTTGCAGACGATGCACTGATTGCAATTAGTGATGTTAGTTTGGATGTGGCTATTAATAAAATGCAGTCTGATATGAATGTTCTTTACAAGTGGATATGTATAAATATGTTAAAACTAAATACAGATAAAACTAAATATATGATAATATTACACAATAACTATAATAATAATCATAAATTATACATAAATAATCGTGAAATAGAAAAAGTAAAGAAATTAAATACATAGTATAATGATAGATTGTAAACTTAAATTTGATGCACACTTTCAATATTTAGTGAATAAAATAAACCAAAAACTTTATCTCATGTATAGAACTTGCCACATCATAAGTGAATACCATAAAATATTAATATATAGAAGCATAATTGAGCCACATTTTATTTATTGTCCTTCGTTATTATTTCTTGCTAAGGATACACAAATAGAACTACTGCAAAAACTTCAAAACAAGGCAATGAGATTTATATTGCGGAAGCCTAGAGATACGCACATAAAAGATATGTTAGATCGATCAAATTGGCTGAGTGTAAAGCAGAGCTTATTTTATTACGCAATGAAATTCATCTATAATATAAAGATAGAAAATTGTCCCACATATTTGACCGAGAAAATTAGATACGTCAATCAGATACACAACTACAACACCAGAGGACGAAATGACTTCCGAGTAGTGGGAATTACAAATGAAGCTGATCGAGCAAATCTTTATTATAAAGGACTTAAACATTTTAATGACCTACCAAATAATATTAAAAATTGTGAAACCATAAATAAGTTTAAGCAACTATTATATCGACATTTTAAGAATATGCCTATCCGATAGTTAAATTAGGTTCTAATGAACCGTAAATAAATAAATAAGTAATAAATAAATAAATAATTATCTCCAACTATGAGAACAATTTCAATTTTATCTTCAACAATCAACTTTACTGGCATTTCTAATTATTGCAAATATATACTGACGTTAGGTTTGAAGTTGTGTGAAGTTGACAGTTGTTAGATATTTCCAAAGATATGTTCACTTATTTTTAGCCTAAAATTTGTAGTGATTTCGTTTTCTTTTATTCAATAATACTGATGTGTTTACTGGCATTTTTTTTTTGAATTTTTAACTAGGAAGGCTACAAATCTAAACGTGAGCATAATTTTTTAGTTTCTATTAACATTTTCAATTAATATTTTGCTCTGTATTTAAATTTAAACACACTTTACTCTTCATTATAAATCATTATTTTAATTTTCCCTGTATACCATCAAATATCTTAAACTTTTAATTTGTGATGCAGATTTTTTCATAAAGAATAATTTTTTTGTAATATGTAAGAGAAACTTTTTTTTCATTTGTATAAAACTTCACCAAGAAAAAATATATAACATCTTATACGAAATTTTTCATTTGCAGAATTCAACATCTTAGCCAATCAGGTATAACAGAATTCAAGCAACGCGAATTCCTACCTGACACCACAATCTGCCCACTAAATTTGGGCAGCAAAGAACGAAGATTGCGGAACACTGACTTGTCCATGACATATATGATTGTCAGTGGTGGGCTGGTCATATCTACAGTCATATTTGCCATTGAACTCGTCATTCATTTCTTCAACTTGACTAAATGCTGTAAGAAACGACCTCTACTTATAAGCAACGGCAACAATAACAACAACAACATCCACATTCATAAGAACAACAACCTGGATCAAATTGTTTGTTACTAATAAATATAACAACAAGTATAACAACAGTTATAATAATAATAATATTCATTATGGTTACCAGGGTAACTTTGAACCGCCCAAACAGTTTAAAACTCCTCCACCATCTTATAATACCCTCTTTAATCCACCAGCTGATGGAAAGAAGAAAATGATTAATGGGCGGGATTATTGGGTGGTTAATAGTAGGAACGGAGCTATGTCACTTATACCACAGAGGGCGCCGTCTGCTTTACTCTTTCAATATACTAATTAATGACCTCATGTGGTAAATTATTTAGATACATTGTCCAATCTGAGAAATGCTTAATATAGAGTTTTAGTTCAAAGGGGCGTACTTACAAATAAAGAAGATTATTATTATTTGCTCATCGTAACTTCATTCATAAACGCTCAAACGAATGAGGAAAAACGAGTTTAGTGAAGTTACAAGTTTTCTTTAGTTAAGATTTTTAACTTACATAATCAGAATTAGCAGAGTGCTTCAAGCTGCTAAAATTTTAAAATCTCGGAATCTAATTACTTTGAATGAATTTTCATAAAACCTTTTGGATTGTATTGTTCATAAGGTATATTAAAAAGTTTACCGATTAAAATATGTGTATATTTAATAGTAAAATAAAAAAATAAAATCGAAAATATATACAATCTAATACAACTATGTTGGAAATGTGGAATATTCGGCACAATGACACTACTCAGTATATATCACCACACTTTATTTTTTGGCGCTCGACGCGCGTTTCCCTAACCATGTTAGCTTCATCAGGAGCGATGATTGACTAAAGCTAAACTACAAATCTATCCTATTTATACTTAGATTTACACCTGGATTACTCAGGCGGAACTAATGGCTTAGGGAGGCCATCAGTTTCAGTCAACTTACAAGTAGAGGGGACTATAAGGAATAGGCCCTCTGTCTTTATTTAAATTACTTTTACATTTTATAATTTCCATACTTTCGTATCACTTCGACAATCTCCTATTATCATCTTCAAGGGCATGTTCGGCAATGTTAGACTGTTCTGTTCTACTATATTTTAAAATGTGCGAAATTATTCATGAATACTTAACATTATCTAAACTTTGTATGGAACACAATTATTTTCAATTTAACAGCCAATTTTATGTTCAGAAAGAAGGAACAGCGATGGGTAATGGCTTATCACCTTTCATAGCCAATTTATTCATGAGTAAGTCTGAAACCGAAACCAGTCAAGAATTTGAGTATTTCCCAAGGGTATGGTATAGGTATGTGGATGATGTTTTCGCGATTCTTGATACAAAGAAAGCAAATATAGATGATTTTGTTTCGAAATTAAATAGCCGATATGATTCCATTAAATTCACTTACGAAATTGAGAACAAAGGACAACTGCCTTTTCTACATACATTAATTATTAAAAATAATAATAGGTTAGAATTTGATATCTATAGAAAAGACACAGTAGCAGGTAGATATGTTCCTAATGATTCATTTCTTTGCAAACAACACAAATTAGCCGCATTACATTTTTTAGTTCATCGTTTGGTCACTTTTCCTCTGAATAGAGTAAACTTCAATAATGAAAGGAATTGTATTAGAAATATAACTAGAGTTATGACGATAACTTAGTAAACAAGTTAATAAATAGACATAAGTTCAGGTTAAATATTCAGAATTCCACCTTTTCTACACGCGAAGAAAATAAGACCAAGTATGACTCCATACCATATAATCTGAAATATAGCAGGCGTCTTAATAAGGTATTTAATAAGGTAGGCCTCGCCTTAGTCTATAAGTCATCAGACAATCTGAGTAATATCTTAGGAAATCTCAAAGAAAAGATTCCTAATTATGAGAAAAGTGGAATTTATGAAATTAGTTGTAATGATTGTGACAAAAAGTATGTTGGGCGAACTAAAAGGCCAATTAAAACACAGTTCAAAGAACATTTGGCATACTTAAAATACAGTAGAACAGAAAAGTCTAGCCTTGCCGACATGCCCTTGAAGCTGATCATACTGTAACATTAGATAATCTAAGATTAATTAAACATGTATCTAATAGGAGAAGTATGTGAATTAAAAAATGTAAAAGTAGATTAAATAAAGACAGAGGGCCTAGTCCTTATATTGGTTACTTGACCGGAATTGATGGCCTTGCCTATACCACTAGTTCCGCCAGAGTAATCCAGGTGTTAGGCTAAGTATAAATAGGGTAGATTTGTAGTTTAGCTTTAGTCAATCATCGCTCATGATGAAGCTAACATGGTTAGCGAAACGCGCGTCGAGTGCAAAAATAAAGTGTTTGGTGTAGTGGTGATATATACTGAGTAGTATCATTGTGCCAAAGATTCCACATTCCCAACTTAGTTAAACAACTATTTAAAATAACCACATATATTTATTATATTACTGTTAAAAATTGTTTCGACACACTGTGTCTTCTTCTGGAGCAAGATGTAAATTAACCAACAAAGTATGTTACAGAACATATAATTTCCCTAGTTACAAGTACTAAATTAATTAACAATATTTACCTTAATACCTAATACAAATCCAATAAAGGCGACCCACCCCCATCTAATTGATCGTTGAGTAATAAACCTGAGGATTTCTTTTGGTTAATTTCTACCTGTTCTAAACAATTCAGTAATTTCTCTTCCTTTTCATTATGCAAAGTTCTGAAATCTTCATTAGAAGATTTCAAAATCATGTTGATTTATTTTGTCTGATATGTTATTATGACGTCGGTTAATATAATCTAGAAATAGTTTTAATTGTCGATTTGTGCCGGTAAAGCATGTCAATATGTCATCTACATACCGATACCAATGAAAATTTTTTTTAAAAAAGATGAGAAATACTGATTTGTTCTTCAAAATGGTCCATGTAAATTTCAGATAAAATTGGACTAAGAGGGTTTTCCATTATTAAACCTTTCCTACTCATACGAATTTAACGCTATATGATACAAATGCAATCAATAAAGTGTTTCAACATTGAAAATTAGTAGTAAAAACATTAATTTTAATAAAAAAAGATTACATAAAAATATTAATTAATTTAATTTACAATACAAAATTAAAAATTACTAGAGTTGAATTTGTTCAGTTTCATCACTTTCTTCAACTTCATTTATTTTTATAATAGGAGATGCATTTAAAAAACCGTCACCACGACACTGTGAACGTACTACAGTAAACCACTTTCTCGGTATCTGCGAGCAGATCCACATTGTGTCTTACAGTTACAAAACAACATTTTGAGTAAATTATCTGGAGCTGGGGAGTTTGGCACAAACATATCAGAAACATACTTCCACCCCCAGTTTGCAATAAAAATATCATTACCTAGCCATATTTGTACTTGTACGAGTAGGTACTCTTTTTAAATGTACAAATGCTGAGTTAGTTGTCTGTTTATTTTTAAAACCTATTAATGTATTTGACCCAAATTTACTGGAAAGAACAATATTATTTCCATAGTGGGATGTTAATCGGATTTTAACTGTTTTTTCGTCGGGTATGTGTTCTGCTACAACTATATTCTTCAACCCTTGTAAGGAAAACGTACATATTTATATATTTGTTGCACAGCTGTATCTATTATCAAAATTTAAGGATGATTTTCTTCTCGACGTTATGAGCTTATGCAGAATTTTTTAGAGAAAGATAATTTTCTGTGTGATATTTTGCTCTAATACTCTATAGATCTATTATCCCTATTTATGAATTTTCTACTGAAATCATCTTTTTGTAGGGTTACAAAACTAAATAAAGTCGTACCATTAACATATGTAATTTGTTTTTGCAGGCTTTTTTTTTCTTTTTTGACTCATTAGCATCTACGCCGCCAATGAAACAATTATTTTCTCAGTCGAAATTCGTCGAAATACTAATTCGCAGTTTTTTCTCCGGTGGAGAGTGTACAGAACTTTCATTTCCGTTATTTTTGTGCCTCTCAATATATTTTTATTAAAAAATTTCTGCCTGCATATTTCATGGGCTTAAACAAACTCAGTTTGTAAGAAATTTTCCAATCCATCTTGTCGTTGACTTGAAACATCTCTCAAAGTGGATATTCCCCTGGTTATTTTTGTTATATCTCCTAAGTCTGTGCTGCCTGCAAGCCTGATCTTGATTCCAATTTATCACAAATTATATCAAAATTTGCATAATTATTTCAGCTGTTTGTTAGTTCCTCCATTTTTAACAAAAAATATAAAATAAAAAGATAAATAACTTAGGAATGTGTACTAAGATTGTCTGTAATATATTGTACTGAAATGCTAATATCTTTGCTTTGCTTGAATTACTTTTCAGATTTATGGATTACTTTTAATCTTGTATCGCTTTTAACCTACATAAAACAGCAGAAAGTTGTACATTGACTATCATATTGTATATTATCCTACATATACATATATATATATATATATATATATATAATATATATATATATATATATATATATATATATATATATATATATATATATATATAAGTTGGGTTAAATTCTTTCTTGAACCTTGGAATAATGAATATATATTTTTTCAATTTCTTGGGCTTTATGATTCTTTTGTTTTAAGGATAGAGAAATTACATCACGTTCTAGTTAGAAGTTTATTGAAAATGTTTCGCCTAATTTTTAGGCTTCTTCAGTTCATCTAAAAATTGAAATTTTCTGTTTTGGATATTCAATAGGACGCACAATTTTTTTTTTTTAATTATAAATATATAAAATTCTTAAACTTATTATACAATGTAGAAGGTGAAAATAATAAAAATACACACAAAAATATATATAAAAACTTACATGTGTGGGTTGAAACGAGGACACACTTAACATTCTTTAAAAGGTGTTACTAAGACGGTCACATTTTTTAAAATAACTTTAGATTTGTATAGGGAACGAAAGTCATTCTTTGGTTTGTTTATGTGTTTTTATTTAGTAACTGCTATTGAGTTATTATGAGAAGAGTCCGAAAACCAAATAGAAAACACAGTTAAGACCTTCAACCAATTCAACAAAAAATTACAATTCACCATCGAAACAGAACAAAACAACGCCATAAACTTCCTAGATCTAACTCTAATAAGAGAAAAAAACAAAATAAATAGTAAATGGTACACAAAACCAACAAGTTCTGGAAAATATCTTAACTACCATTCACACCATCCTCAAAATTTTAAGAAAAATACTGTCATAAATTTAATTGACAGAGGCTTAAAACTAACAAGTCCTAAATATAAAGCAGAAATAATAGAAAAAAATAAAAACTATCTTAACCAACAACAATTATCCGGTTAAGCTAATTAACAAAATTTTAAAAACGAGAATTCACAAATTATATAATACTCTAAATAAACAACCAAAACAAAGAACAGCTACAACATACATATCCATGCCATATATGCAAGGACTTTCAGAAAAAATTAAAGCAATCCTCAAAAAACATAATGTAACTGTTTGCTACAAAACGCATAACTCATTAAAACACCTTTTTACCCCCCTAAAATCCAAAACACCCCTACTGAAACAATCAAACCTGATATATTCTATTCCATGTCAAAACTGCAACGGCTGTTATATCGGCATGACTAAACAACATCTAGAAACTAGACTGAATGGCCATAAGTATGATAAGAATAACCCAACAGCTCTATCAAAACACGTTAAACAAACCAAACACTCGTTTGATTTTAAAAATACAAAAATCTTAAAAAAAGAGTCAAATTATTTTAAAAGATCGATTCATGAAATGATCTGTATTAATAAAGAGAAAAACAATATAAACGACAAAAGTGACGTTAGGGGTCTGAGTCATATTTATTTCGGACTCTTCTCATAATAACTCAATAGCAGTTAATAAATAAAAACACATAAACAAACTAAAGATGACTTTCGTTCCCTATACAAATCTAAAGTTATTTTAAAAAATGTGACCGTCTTAGTAACACCTTTTAAAGAATGTTAAGTGTGTCTTCGTTTCAACCCACACATGTAAGTTTTTATATATATTTTTGTGTGTATTTTTTATTATTTTCACCTTCTACATTGTATTATAAGTTTAAGAATTTTATATATTTATAATTAAAAAAAAAAATTGTGCGTCCTATTGAATATCCAAAACAGAAAATTCCAATTTTTAGATGAACTGAAGAAGCCTAAAAATTAGGCGAAACGTTTTCAATAAACTTCTAACTAGAACGTGATGTAATTTCTCTATCCTTAAAACAAAAGAACCATAAAACCCAAGAAATTGAATATATATATATATATATATATATATATATATATATATATATATATATATATATATATATATATATATATATATATATATGTATATATGGGGGTAGGGTGGGTCGAAATTTTTTTTTAAAATTACCCCCTGGAAATTTTTTATTTTTTGTGAATAACAACTGGTCCAAGTTTTATTGAATTTGAGCGACATCTATGGCTTGAACCCGAACCTCAAATGGATATATTCTTTGAAATTTACTTTATTAATATTATATTATACTTTTTTAAATTTTAATATCGATAACCGTAAAAACGAATATTTTATATAAACAAAATAAAAAAAGTTAATTACGAGTTTGTCAATTTGACACAAGTAATCATTTATTTCTTAAAAAAAAATTAGATTTATTAATTATTTTTGATTTTATGATTGCATAGTACAAGTGCATTTAGAATAGCATATTAATCCGTTAAAATTTTAACCACTCTTATTTATTTTTTCTATTATATTATTTTTATAACCTTACGCGTTTAATTCACGATTTCTCGATTTTGACGACTAAAAACGAGAGAAATATTTATTTTACTGCTAAGTTTGTATATATTATTGATTCATATAGCCTATAGAGAATTTCAAAATATATTTTATCCTAAAAGACAATTGTATTTTCTTTTGAAACAATTTTTTTTTGTATCTAAAAGAAAAGGTTGTAATAAATTAAGGTTTATCATCTTTGTATATTGCGGAGTGAATAAATCAATAAAAAAATATAAAATACTTTTTATGTATTAAAATAAAAGATAATAATATAAAAACTAAAAAAGTTTTTTAAAGCTTATAATGTATTTTCGTAAAAAACATTTTAAATATTCAGTGGAGTGTCCGATATGTACCAAGTTAAATATATCTAAAAATATAAGTTTGAAGTCAAAAATATTAATCTAAAACATAGCTTTTCCAAGATTTCAGCTCATAGTCTTGAAAGTTACCATTGCACCAAGCATTTCATTTTTCTTATTTTATTTAAATGGGCAAATTAGTATTTATGCATCAAGGGTGTAAGGTTTTGGCATGGTCACGAGCAAGTGGCCGGCGAAGCCGGCGACGAGTGTTTGGGATCACGCGAGTGCCTAAAGTATTATGCCCATGTTACATACGATATTTTTTGCAAGCCTAAATGTGTAAAAAGTCTGAACAAAACATTACACTCGAGCTATAAACACAGAGTGGCAAAATATACTACTTCTGCATAAACTGGAAAATATTCTATAATAATAATTTTTAATAACTTTCAATCCTGCAATATCACCACCCTTAATTAGTCTTTTTTCATTGTTAAAGTAGAGAATTGGTTACTGCTTATTCCTTATGTTCCCAACGTAATAAAATATCTCCCATTATTTCCCCTTATCTCCCAATATTTCTCCTTATCTCCCATTATCTCTACATAATCTCCATTATCTAGGCTTATCTCTGCTCATCTCCCATTATTTCTCCTTATCTCCCATTATTTCTCCTTATCTCCCACTATCTCACCCTATTTCCCATTATCTAGGCTTATCTCGACTTATCTAGCAATATTTCTCCTTATCTTCCATTATTTCTCCTTATCTCCCATTATCTCACCATAACTCATTATATAGACTTATCTCTGCTTATCTCCCATTATTTCTCCTTAGCTACCATTACTTATACTTATCTCCCATTATCTCACCTTACCTCCCATTATCGAGGCTAATCTCGACCTATCTCCCATTATTTCTCCTTATCTCCCATTATCTCACCTTATCTCCCATTATCTAGGCTTATATCGAATTATATAGAACACGTAAATCAGATAAGTGGTTCTTGAGTAATAAGCGCACTACCGAACAGACAGACATACGTATGCTTAAAAAAAAGCACGTAAATCGAATAACTGCTTCTCCAGTGATAAGCGCACTAACGGACAAACAGACAGAGACACGTTGCATTTTATATATATTATAGATATCCTTTGCTACATGATATTGTTCCATATTTAGTGGTTTAGGCAGTGTATTGCAAGAGAACGCGCTAGCGGCAAACTTTTTTCCGATTTAATTCACTATTATCGTCACTGCTTATTCCTCATGTTATCTAACGTAATAAAATATAGTCTATAACCTGGCCAGAGAACATATGTATGTTTAAAAAAATAAATCCGTAAATCGGATAAGTGGTTCTCCAGTGATAAGAACACTAACGGACGGACAGATAGACAGAGAGGCATTGCATTTTATACATATTATAGATATAGATTATTATTATTATATAACCTGGCCAAAGAATATATGTATAAATTTAAAAAAGATACGTAAATCGGATAAGTAGTTCTCGCGTGATAAACGCAGTAATGGACAGACAGACAGAGACATTGCATTTTATATATATTATATATTCTCTGCTACATAATATTGTTCCATATTTAGTAGTTTAGACTGTGTATTGCAAAAGAACGCGCTAGCGGCAAACTTTTTTCCGATTTCATTCACTATTATCGTCACTGCTCATTCCTAAATATATATAAAATATAGCTTATAATCTGGCCGGAGAACATATGTATGTTTTTAAAAAAAAAGTACGAAAATCGGATAAGTGGTTCTCCAGTGATAAGCGCACTAACGGACAGACAGACAGACAGAGATACGTTGCATTTTATATATATTATAGATGTAATAAAATATATATCTATAACCTGGTCAGAGAACATGTATGAATTTAAAAAATTACGTAAATCGGGTAACTGGTTCTCGAGAGATAAGCGCACTAACGGACAGACAGACAGAGAGACGTTGCATTCTATATATATTATAGATATAGATTATTATTATTATATAACCTGGCCAAAGAATATATGTACGAATTTAAAAAAAGACACGTAAATCGGATAAGTGATTCTCGCATGATAAACGCACTAATGGACAGACAGACAGACAGAGAGACATTGCATTTTATATATATTATAGATTATAGATTATAGATATTCTCTGCTACATAATATTGTTCCTTATTTAATGGTTTAGGCTGTGTACTGCAAGGCAACGCGCTAGCGGCAAATTTTTTTCCGACTTCAATCACTATTTTACGTCACTGCTCACTCCTTATGCTACCTATCGTAATAAAACCTAGGCCAGAGAACATATGTATGTTTTAAAAAAAAAAGTACGAAAATCGGATAAGTGGTTCTCCAGTGATAAGCGCACTAACAGACAGACAAACAGACAGACAGAGAGACGTTGCATTTTATATATATTATAGATATACTTACGATACGCGTTGTAATTTACAGCAAAATAAATGGATTTAGAAACGTTTTCCTACAATTACAGTCTATAATTTACGAGAACAACGCGTAAAACACAATAAAATAATTATAAAATTGCAAAATTCTCCCTACACAAAAGGCACAACAGGAACAAAACACGCATTTGGAAAAACTGATTTAAACGAAAAATTTTCGTTGTACAGCAACATAAGTCGCTATCCTCTCCACTTTTTCTGCCTGCTCCCTGCTTATATTACCCTATCTTTGAAAGATGTTTTCTAATGTCCATTTTTGTTAAATGACGGTTATATTATCAAAATTTGAAAGAAAATTATTTTCTTGAAATGAAAAAATTGAAATTACTAGAAAATATATAAATAAATTTGCAACAAAAAAATTGGTAAACTTTAGTATTTTGTCTAAAAAAACGTAATTCAAAAGGTTTTACGCTAATTCATTTAAAGTAATTGGATTGTTTTAACTGTAATTTTTTTTTCCAGTTTATTTTGATATTGGTAAAAATTTTAATCATTCTTTGTGTACCATCCTTAAATATACATTTTCGCTGAATGATAAGAGAGGATACTTTTCTCCACCATGTGCTATTTATATTATTTTTTTTATTGAATTAACTAGAGAAGTCTAAAAATTTTTGGCACAAAGTAGTCCCAAGGTCTAATTTTAGTAACCCCAAAAATCGCCCGTTTAGGTACCCTTGAATTCTGATACAAATTGTATACTAAATGAATGTTAATGATGATGACTTTCTCATGACAAAGTTTCAAGTTGAGTATACGTTTATTTTTTGAGGTAAAAAGGATGGAAGTTACCATTTTTGCCTTCAAACCTATTTGGTGTGTGTGTATGTTACACAAATGGTGTGATAATAAGCGATGTACTATGTAGTGTATAACAAAACAGCCCATTTACATTTTGACACATACACACATAGCGATGGCAAAAACGAGCTGTATTTTCTAGGGGTGAAAATCTCGCGAAACTGGGAATGAAAGGGGTGCAAAATCGGAATAGCAAAAATATGTCTTGTTTGTTCTGCAAGAATTCAAACCTAAAACACAAATACTCAGAGATAAGGAAGGTAGAATAGTCACCGACATGCCTTGAATCATTGACGTTTGGAAGGATTACTGTAAAGAGCTTTTTGTGGCTCAATTAGTGGGTGACTGCAGTGTCGACAAAGAAGCGGCAGAAGAACAAGTTTAATGCCAGGAAGGCTATTCAAAGAGTAAAGAATAGAAAAGCAGCAGGTACTGACGAGATCACTGCGGAAATAATAAAGATGATGGGAGAAACCGCCATGTCTATGTCTACATCAACTGTGTAATGAGGTATGGAAGACTGGAAGATGGCCGAAAGACTGGTTCGAAGATGCATTTATACCCTTGCATAAAAAAGGATCCCCTTTGGATCGAAACAACTATAGAACAATTGCTCTAGTGTCACACGTTGCTAAGGTGTTTCTCTGGATCGTAAATGAAAGACTCAAAACTTTTCTGCTGCCTCAAATATCTATCGAGCAAACAGGCTTCATTTCAAGAAGAGGAACTAGAGAACAAATTCTCAACATACGTAAGATAACAGAAAAAGTCAGGGAATTCCAAATAACAACCTAAATTTGTTTTACAGACTACTCTAAGGCTTTCGACTGCATAGAATGGAACAAACTTTGGTCTATTCGAATCAGCATGGGAACACCTATACATCTTGTAAACCTTATCCGATCCTTGTATGAGAACACAAATGGCAGAATTAAACTAAATAATTCTGTTTCCGATCCCTTTATTGTAGAAGCCGGCGTCAGACAGGGCTGTATTCGGTCACGTTTACTGTTTATATAGTGAATAAATTCTGTTTTGGATGGCTGGAGTGGGGGTGTGAATCGGTGGAAAAAGCTAAGTAACCTTAGATATGCGGATGATACTGTTATACTTGCAATTTCAATACAAGATCTAGAATCAATTATGGAGCGCCTGGAAATTACTAGCAAAAACTATGGATTGACAATTAATAGAGCGAAGATCAAAGTAATGATTGTTAATGTGTCACACATAAATAAAATTGCTGGTTTCACTCTTATAGACTATTTCAACTATTTGGGATCCCTCATAACTAACAATGGTGGTTGTGAAGCGGAAGTAAGCAGACGTTTGGCAATGGCTAGAAACTCGACCATCAAACTCACTAAGGTCTGAAAAGATCCAGCTGTCACAAAAAATACAAAGTTAAGATTTTTATCCAGCCTTATATTCCCCATAGCAACTTATGCATCGGAAACATCGACCATTAAACAAGCTGACAAAAGACGAATCGATGCGTTTGAGATGTGGGCAGATTGAAGAATCCTCAGAGTATCATATACCGAACACCACACTAACGTATCAATTCTTGTAAGAGCTTGGTATAAATGACCGACTTTCCAGTAGAATTAATAGACAGTACCTGAAATTAATTAAAGAGCGCCTGGAAATCACTAACAAAACTAGGGATTGACAATTAATAGAGCGAAGACCAAAGTAATGATTGTTAGTCTGTCACACATAAATAAAATTGCTGGTTTCATTGTTGTAGACCATTTCAACTATTTGGGATCCCTCATAACTAACAATGGTGGATGTGAAGCGGAAGTAAGCAGACGTTTGGCAATGGCTAGAAACTCGACCATCAAACTCACTAAGGTCTGGAAAGATCCAGCTGTGACAAAAAATACAAAGTTAAGATTATTATCCAGCCTTATATTCCCCATAGCAACTTACGCATCGGAAACATAGACTATTAAATAAGCTGACAAAAGACGAATCGATGCGTTTGAGATGTGGGCATATTGAAGAATCCTCAGAGTATCATATACCGAACACCACACTAACGTATCTATTCTTGTAAGAGCTTGGTATAAATGACCGACTTTCCAGTAGAATTAATAGACAGTACCTGAAATATTTTGGTCACATTATGAGGAAAGTGGATGCCAGGGAAAAGCTTGTAGTAACGGGGAAGGTAGAAGGTAAAAGATCAAGGGGACGGTGGCCGACAAGATGGTCCCACCAAGTAAGATCTCTCCTTGGGATGGGTATACGCAAGTCAAGTGACGTCGCGCAAAATCGAGATGCCTGGAGATTGACTGTTGAGTACATAGTGTCACCGATACTCCTATTGAGGTGAAAGAATTGAGAGATAGATGTCTAGTGGAGTAAAAATCTAGCTATAGAATTTTATTTGATCGTGCATATTTGCTTATATCACCCGCGTATTATAACTTCAATCCCTCATACCTCAAAAACCAAAAGTATACTAAACTCAAAGCTTTATCACGAGTAAGTCCTCATCATTATCATTCTTTTGGTATACAATTTGTTTTGGATTGTTGTAGCTTCTACTTGATGGCAATTCATTATAAATATATAATAAAAGACTGTTTTTAGTCAATTTCCACTGGTTTATTTAAATTGCGATGACGCGTTTCGCTGTCGATGCAGCTTCTTCAGATCTACATTTTACACTGTCAAGTTAGGTTTAATATTTACAGTTTTATATAATTTCTTAATTATAATATTACACCTAATTAAATTACATTGATAGTATTGGAAAATCCACACAGATTTGGAGTTAAGAGAATAAATTCAATAATGGTGAATTGCTTAAATCTACCTGGTCGTTGAGTAAAGTACCTGTAGTCCTTAATCGATTTATTTGCATAGTCTCTAAAAGGTTTAGTTTTAAACCTTTTTGTTGGGCGTGTAAAATTCTGAAATTCTTGTTAAATGTGTGATTTTCTGTTAATAGATGATTAGCATATGTTGAATTAGATTTTCTATGGATGAAACTTTTTTTCGTGTTCTGTAATTCTTTGTCTAAATGTACGTCCAGTTTGTCCGATGTATGTTTTAGGACATGACCCACATGTTAATTGATAAACCCTTGATTTATTGTCTTTATTGATTTGTGGTTTGTAGTTTTTAAGGTATTTCCCTATAGTATTGTTAGTCTTGTAAGCTATGTTGATATGTTTTTGATTTAAAAATTTCCCCAGTTTTTCCGTTGGTTTGCCGAAATAGGTTAAGCATTTAAAAGTGGTATTTCTGTCCTTAAAACGTGGGTATATTTCTGAGATAGCCTTGTTTCTAAGTTTTTTCTTAACGATACTATTGATTAAAGTAACAGAATAACCGTTGTTAACGGCTACTTGTTTTATGTAGTTTAATTCTTTAGTAAAATTTTCTTCTGATAAGGGGATATTAGTTAGTCTATGTATAAAACTATGATAAGCGACAAGTTTATAATGGTTAGGATGATGAGAACTATTGTGAATTGTGGTATCTGTATGACAAGGTTTGTGATATATTGCAAATTCATGTTTTTTCCTGGCTTTACTGATTGTTAAGTCTAGGAAATTGATTTTCCCTTCGACTTCTTCTTCCATTGTAAAACTAATATTTCTATGTAAAGAATTAATATACTGTAAAAAGTGAGTTAATTGTCTGTCCGTACCTGTAAAACATACAATTATATCGTCTACGTATCGATACCAGTATAGGCAATTACTACTATTGTTGTTATGGTTGTTAAATATCATTGTTTTTTTTAATGCTGTCCATGAAAATTTCGGCAAGTAATGGACTTAATCGACTCCCCATAATTAACCCTTCCTTACTATTGTTACATTTAACAATACATTCTACAATAGTAAGGAAGGGTTAATTATGGGGAGTTCATTAAGTCCATTACTTGCCGAAATTTTCATGGACAGTATTGAAACAATGATATTTAACAACCATAACAACAATAGTAGTAATTGCCTATACTGGTATCGATACGTAGACGATATAATTGTATGCTTTACAGGTACGGACAGACAATTAACTCACTTTTTACAGTATATTAATTCTTTACATAGAAATATTAGTTTTACAATGGAAGAAGAAGTCGAAGGGAAAATCAATTTCCTAGACTTAACAATCAGTAAAGCCAGGAAAAAAACATGAATTTGCAATATATCACAAACCTTGTCATACAGATACCACAATTCACAATAGTTCTCACCACCCTAACCATTATAAACTTGCCGCTTATCATAGTTTTATACATAGACTAACTAATATCCCCTTATCAGAAGAAAATTTTACTAAAGAATTAAACTACATAAAACAAGTAGCCGTTAACAACGGTTATTTTGTTACTTTAATCAATAGTATCGTTAAGAAAAAACTTAGAAACAAGGCTATCTCAGAAATATACCCACGTTTTAAGGACAGAAATACCACTTTTAAATGCTTAACCTATTTAGGCAAACCAACGAAAAAATTGGGGAAATTTTTAAATCAAAAACATATCAACATACCTTACAAGACTAACAATACTATAGGGAAATACCTTAAAAACTACAAACCACAAATCAATAAAGACAATAAATCAGGGGTTTATCAATTAACATGTGGGTCATGTCCTAAAACATACATCGGACAAACTGGACGTACATTTAGACAAAGAATTACAGAACACGAAAAAAAGTTTCATCCATAGAAAATCTAATTCAACATATGCTAATCATCTATTAACAGAAAATCACACATTTAACAAGAATTTCAGAATTTTACACACCCAACAAAAAGGTTTAAAACTAAACCTTTTAGAGACTAAGCAAATAAATCGATTACAGGTACAGGTACTTTACTCAACGACCAGGTAGATTTAAGCAATTCACCATTATTGAATTTATTCTCTTAACTCCAAATCTGTGTGGATTTTCCAATACTATCAATGTAATTTAATTAGGTGTAATATTTGAATTAAGAAATTATATAAAGTTGTGAACACTAAACCTAACTTGACAGTGTAAAACGTAGATCTGAAGAAGCTGCATCGACAGCGAAACGCGTCATCGCAATTTAAATAAACCAGTGGAAATTGACTAAAAACAGTCTTTTATTATATATTTATACAATTTGTATCAGAATTCGAGAGTGCCAAAACGGGCGATTTTTTGCCTGTTTTTGGGGTTGTTCTTTTAGTCTAAATTTAAAGAACTTTAGTAGATTAGGCCAATAATGTTAATGTATCAATTGGAACTTGTAATTTAAATATTAACGATAAAAACCCAATAATTAGTAACTATAAAATTATTAATTTTGCCCTAAGGCAAATAGTTATTGTAAGGAATATTTGAGATTTTATTACTTTACATACAATAACAAGGTTATTTATTTTTTAAGAATTAGACACCCACGTTCTAGGGGTCAATAACTCAGTGCAGGAGATGTAGAAATTTCATTACAAATCTATACAGGGAGTCGCAAGTCTGCACTTGTTTTTAACCACTAATCCACCCTAAATCCGCCGTTAGGTTCTTTCGATCGTAAACGGGCTTCAACATTGAGTGTTTTACCAATCAGAGATAAAGAGGAGCGCGAATACAAAGAATTTTAGAAATTTGTTCATACTTGCTCTTGGCTAGACGTTTATTTTAGATTCGACGACTCATCTGACTGTACTAAGGAGGTTTCCGATGTCATTTTGGTTGGCATGGGAGCTTGCATCCCTTTATTGAACAAATGCCCTTTGAACAGTAAGTATTGATTCGGTCGACAATGTAAAGAAACTATTGTTTCTAAACATCTTACTTACCACAATAATCTTTGTAAGTGCCTGGAACAAGTAGAAACAAATAATAGTCTAAACCAGGGGTTCCCAATCTTTTTTTTTTACTGCGACTCCCTTTACAGGTTGCAATTTTTTCATGTCGCTCTTCTAAAAGAAGATACCTTTCAAAGAAAATTCCAAAGAATATAGAATCTTAATTATTATTTATTAGAAAACATAAAAAAACTACAAACAATACAATTAATGAGAAGGATGAGCTTGCTTTTCTGAGCATAACTTCGCAAATCGGGACTGAAGCTATTCTCATTTCTTTTTCTAGCTTTATTTGTGACCTATACTTCGATTTAATTACTGCAACTGCAGAAAAGCCAGTTTCACACAAATACGACGTAGCAAATGGTAAAAGAACCTTCAAAGCTGTAGTACTGATACTAGGATACACTTAGTATTTCCTTGCTCCTCTTCTACTATATATTCCTTCTTCTTGTTTTGAAACGCTGTAATTTTATCAGTCAGTTGCAGTATATGCGTTTCATTTCCCTGCAACGGTTTATTAAGGACATTTAATTTCAAATATGTCGCAAAGATACGCTAATTTTATTAAGAAGTCAGTATATTTAAACTTCTCTGCGTCACGATGCGATTCTGTCAATAAATACGTGTACAACTCATTTTTTCATTCGTGTACACGTGAGAGTACGTTACTTCTCGACAACCAACGAGAGTTACAGTAATAAAGTAATTATGAAGTTCGTCACTTTGATAATTATATCCGTCACAAAATTCAATTCGGGTGAAATATAATTTGCAGCCTGGGCCTCCTTATCTATGACGCAATGTGTCCATTTTACATTTGGAGCCATCCGTACACATACCGACACACTGCTCCCATTGAATGTTATTATCTTCCATGTATGAATCGATGATCTCAAACAAATCACTAGCCTTACCGGTATCAGTCATTTTGTTGCAAACAAATCCTCACATACATTTGTTTCTTACATGTACGGTACGTAACATATTAATTGAGCGTCGTTATTACTGTCTGTCACTTCATCCAATTCAATGGCAAATAAACCAGAAAGATCTTCCACAATTTGCTCAGTAATGTCGTCAGCTATGTCATAAATGCGACGACTAATCGTATTGTTAGAAAAAGGAATATGTGGTTTCTTACTTTTGACAAAACAAAAAAGGAATATTTTTTATTTCTTTAGTCGCCGACTCTCCAATCATCACCGATACCATATCAATCGCTGCAGGTAAAATAAGATTTTTAGCAATCGTATGTGATTTCTTACATTTGGCAATACGGTGAGCGACCTTGTAAAAGGCGAGCAGTGCTTTGTAAGGAATAGATGCTCTGGAAAACAAGGATGTCAACTGATGTTTCAGTTCTCGCAATTTACTTGCAAAAAAATCTCGCGGCTTTCCTTGTAAAGTACTGTGAGTTGTTTCTAAATGAAGTTTCAATTTATTAGGAAGCATACTTTCAGCTGCCAGCACCTCATGACAAACAACACATTGTGGAAGTCACATATTTCCTTTGCTAACGTAGGTAAAACCAAAATCTAAATATTGGTCGTCATATTTTCCGTACTTTTTTCGTTTTTGTACAGTTTCTTTTCTATTCTCTCCTGGGTCTACAACACGTTTTCTATTTATTTAAATAAAGTTATCTATTTTAAGTAATGAATATTCGCGCGTAAATTAAATACAACACACTTGAAATCAAAACACTGCATTGATCAACGCTGGCAATCGTAGAATAAATAAAGTACCGAAACAAAAGACCGAACGATGAACGAACGAAAGCTCGGGGAAATGGGAGGGGGGTTTCTGAATGGCTGATGAGACGCGCACTAGCTCATTACGTCGCGTGCAGACGATCTGTGCCTATCGTCTCGCGACTCCCCTAGGATAGCGCCACGACGCCCCAGGGCGTCGCGACGCACAGTTAGGGAACCCCTGGTCTAAACCAAGTACGTGCATCATCACAGGAAAAGAACGGTTTTCTTGTCTGTATCAACAATTCCAGATCTTTTTGGTCAGTCGCTAAGGAAAGTAGGCAAAATTTCACTAAACCCACTATACCACCACTTACACGGCCATACAATACTATTACAATATTATTCTTCTTCGGGTACCATGACTGTTCAACGATCTTTGGTTATCATATTGTCTACCATGTTGATGATAACCGTTTTATTGCTAGCCGCTCGGAAGAGTTGAACCATAGACTTTCGGTACCACTGCCTCAAATTTTTTAACCCCGATGTTTTCCTTCTCCCTGAACTACGTCTGCCTGGAATTTTTCCCTCTATAATCAGATACAAGATTTCATATTCTTCTCGATGTCTCATAATGTGGCCAAAATATTCTAATTTGCGTCGCTTGATGATCGTGACTACCTCCAAGACCTTGTCCGTGCGCATCTCAAATGCCTCGAGACGTTTAAGTATTGCTTCAGTTAGAGTCCATGCTTCCATGCTGTACAAGAGAACCGAAAAAACATAGCAGCCAGCATTTTCATCTGTAGTTTCAATGATAGGTTGTAACTAGTTAATATTTTTTTGTTCTTCATAAATGCGGCTCTGGTCTTCTCGATTCGAATTTTGACTTTCACAGTTAGGTCCCAGTGGTTGTTAATATTGTTATCAACTCTCTCTATCTTTGTGCCCCTAACTGTAATACCACCATCTTTAATATTAGATTCTTTGCTTATCTATAATATATATAAAATGCAACGTCTCTCTGTCTGTCTGTCTGTCCGTTAGTGCGCCTATCACTGAAAAAACCACTTATCCGATTTACGTAGTTTTTTTTTTTAAACATACATATGTTCTCTGGCGAAGTTATAGGCTATATTTTATAACGATAGGTAGCATAAGGAATGAGCAGTGACGTAAAATAGTGAATGATATCGGAAATAAGTTTGCAGCTAGCGCGTGCCTTTGCAATACACAGCCTAAACCATTAAATATGGAACAATATTATGTAGCAAAGAATATGTGTAATGTATAATCTATAATATATACAAAATGCAATGTCTCTCTGTCTGTCTGTCTGTCCATTAGTGCATTTATCACGCGGGAACCACTTATCCGATTTACCTGTCTTTTTTTAAATTCATGCATATATTCTTTGGCCAGGTTATATAATAATAATAATAATCTATATCTATAATATATATAAAATGCAATGTTTGTCTGTCTGTCTGTCTGTCCGTTAATGCGCTTATCCCTCGAGAACCACTTATCCGATTTACGTGATTTTTTAAATTCATACATATGTTCTCTGACCAGGTTATAGGTATATATTTTATTACATCTATAATATATATAAAATGCAACGTATTCTGTCTGTCTGTCTATCCGTTAATGCGCTTATCACTGGAGAACCACTTATCCGATTTTCGTACTTTTATTTTTTAAATATACATATACCATTAAATATGGAATAATATTATGTAGCAGAGAATATCTATAATATATATAAAATGCAATGTCTCTCAGTCCGACTGTCTATCTGTCTGTCTGTCTGTCCGTCCGTTAGTGTGCTTATCACTGAAGAACTACTTATCCGATTTACGTGCTTTTTTTTTTAACCATACGTATGTTCTCTGGCCAGGTTATAGGATATATTTTATTAGATGACATAAGGAATAAGCAGTGACGATAATAGTGAATTAAGTCTCAGAAAAGTTTGCCGCTAGCGCGTTCTCTTTCAATACAGTCCCTAAAGAATTAAATATGGAACAATATCATGTAGCAAAGAATACAATATATATAAAATGCAACGTCTCTCTGTCTGTCTGTCTGTCCGTTAGTGCGCTTATCAATCGAGAACCACTTATCCGATTTACGTGTTTTTTTATAAATTTATACATATGTTATATATAATTCGATATAAGTCTAGATAATGGGAGACAAGGTGAGATAATGGGAGATAAGGAGAAATAATGGGAGATAAGTCGAGATAAGCCTCAATAATGGGAGATAAGGTGAGATAATGGGAGATAAGTATAAATAATGGGAGATAAGGAGAGATAATGGGAGATAAGCAGAGATAAGTCTAGATAATGCGAGTTATGGTGAGATAATGGGAGATAAGAAGAAATAATGGGAGATAAGGAGAAATAATGGGAGATAAGTCGAGATAAGCCTAGATAATGGGAAATAAGGTCAGATAATAGGAGATAAGGAGAAATAATGGGAGATAAGGAGAAATAATGGGAGATATTTTATTACGTTGGGTAACATAAGGAATAAGCAGTGACGATAGTAGTGAATCAAGTCCACGCGAGCGGAGCCGCGGGCCCGGCTAGTAATTATATATTTTGTTTTATTTGCAATGAGTCTATCTGTCCTTGTACAAGTTTCAGTTTTTGTCCATAAATTTTTATAGATCTTTTCCATTATTAGTGATAATCAACATATCGTCGGCTTATCTGATGTTTTTTATGTTAACGCCGTTGTTGTTGATTCCTTCTGTGGTACCAGTAAGTCCTTCGTTGAATATCACCTCCGAATAGAGGTTGAAGAACAAGGGCGATAGAATACAACCCTGGTGCATTCCCTGCTTGATTTTAATTTCATCTGATAGTTGATACTCCAACTGTACTTCAGCTGTCTGATGCCAGTACAAATTGACGATGATACGAATGTATTTGTCGTCTATACCGGTCGTTTTTAAAATCTCTAGAAGTTTTTCGTGGCGTACCTTGTCAAAGGCTTTTTCAAACGCAATTGAACAAAGGAACACATTTTGGTTGACATTGCGATATCTCTGGATCGACATATGAATACCAAACAGTGCATCTCTAGTCCCTAATCTGTTTCGAAAACCAAACTGACTGTTTTTAATTGTTTCTTTAAGTTTTTTCAACAATGCCTTCTAAAAAAGCCAACTTGTAAGCTGAAATGTTTGCTTCACACTGAAACCTCTGTGAAAAACACCACTCACTATTTCCAAAATGGATATTTCTCTCCTTTTGGAAATGCGCTAGACTTCAGTCAATACCCAAAAAAAGCCAAGAGATCTTGCCAAACAACTATCGACCAATTGCATTACACTAGGTAATGTCAAAACCTATTAATATCTGCAAGGATTTACTATTACTAGTGACTATCAATACGGCACCCGTCAATAAAAATCAACAAGAGATCATCTAACTTATGTCACATATACTTGGAACAACGCAATTGACCATGTTGGAGAATCTCGAGCGGTGGAACTTGATATGTTCAAGGCATTCGACCGTGTTTCAGGTGACCAATTGTTGGCTACACGACGCTTTTATGGTGTCTCTGAAAAGTTGTTCAAGTTAATAACGGCTTGGAAAAAACTTTGTAATAGTAAACGAGTAAAATTTAATGCCACAAAAACCCCTCAATTTGCAACCGTCATCGTCACTTGGCATTAAGTCAGTACTAAATATGTCCCGGCATGATGATATTTCATGCAGAGCAAAGAGAGCTTTACAAAAACTGAGTGTTATTTTGTAATAGAAAGTTTTATATTCCACAACGTTGGAGTGAACGGAATACTGCTCCCTTGTTTACAGCTCCACCACGAAACACAAATCGGTTTAAAATCACGTTTTTTTTTTCAAAAAAAGACCGAACTCCTTAAATATCCATTTTTGTTGTGCATTTTGTGACTACAACTTTTGCAGTGAGGATGACCCATAAACAAGTCATAGTATAATAATTTATGTGAATAGAAACCCCCATTTTTTACGTATTTTGGATTTTACGCCTCATTCACAAACAACAAAGTTCAAGAACTTTTAATTTTTTTATAATACTCGAAAATAGTTATTTTTAAGTCACTGAACTAGCGTTGCATCACACACTTTACCTTGATGTTGCCTTGATATTTACATTTCATTCGGTGTGAAGGAACTTTTAAAATCCGTATTATAATTCTGGTCAAAGTAATTTTATTGGGAATTGTTAAAACGTAATTACTACATCCAGCTTTAATCAAATTTATATTATCAGAAAAATTGACTGATATATTTTTTTCTTAGCAAATTGGATAACTATTAAATAAATGGACTCTTAGGGTTTTAGATTTAATTAAAATACGTTCAGTGGCTCGTGACGTTCGTTAAATTAATCAAATTGTTACGTATTGTTCGTAGTTGCACCAAGTTTCAATTTAACCCTGTTCTACTATAACTTTACCTACCATATCGCAAGTCAAAATCCTAACAGGATTACTAATGGACAAGGTCGAAGTAAAGTTAATTTTCAGCCTGTAGTTGTGCCCCATGCATCTCCAAGCGTTACAATAATTTAACCAGGACAATATCGCTAGCTCACTTTAAAGTGGATAATTTTTGACCCCCCAATTAATAACCTCCCGTTCCAGTTCTGTAGCACTAGTAGCACTACATTCTTCCGAAAAAATCGCCAAAAAAAAGCTAAGATGGAGGGTGAAATACTAGAGATCTCTATACCGGGGGGAGGGGGGCAGTGTTTCCGTCTATACAGTGTATCCCAAAGAGTTTAATACAAATGGAGAAAAAAAATCTTACATATTACAAAAAAATTTGACATTGATAAAAAGTTCTGCACCGCATGAAAATTCATAATCAAGCACCAAAAGTTTAAAATATTTGATGGTATACAGGGAAAGTAAAAAATAATGATTTATAATGAAGAGTAAAGTGTGTTTAAATTTAAATACAGAGCAAAATATTAATTGGAAATGTTAATAGGAACTAACTCAGATTCTTAGTTAGAAATTCAAAAAAACTCCAGTAAACATGTCAGTAACTGTCGAACTATTTATTCAATAAAGGAAAACGAAATTAATTAAAAATAACCGGTCAAGTGCAAGTTGAATTTGCGCAATTAGTGTTCCGTACGTTGATTGCTCTTAAAATAAAAAATGTTGTAACGGAAGTATAAAATGGTCAGTGACTTCACAAAACACAACCCTAATGAGTTTTCAACAAAGTTTATTTCCAATCTTTACTGAAAATTGATGAACTTGAAATTTCTGTTTTTTAGTATTCCGTACGGAACACATATAAGATCACTTTAGTGTCTGTCCGTCCGTCTGTCTGTCCGTCTGTCTGTCTGTCCGTCTGTCTGTCTGTCCGTCTGTATGTCCGTCTGTTTGTCCGTCTGTCTGTCCGTCTGTCCGTCTGTCATACCCGATTTTCTCCGAAATTTGTCATAGAAAGTTGAAATTTGGTAGTAATATAGGAATTGATGGCCTCATCAGAGCCATGTAGTTTTGAAAGGTAAATTTTGACTTAAGGGGTTAGTTTTGGGAGGTGAAATCGGATGTGAAAAAAAAAAATTTTTTACTAGGTAATCGAGTGTGGTGTCAAATGAAAGCTTGTGAAAACACGAGTAAAAAATATATATATAATGTAATACTTGCGGGCACTTTTCTTTGTATTATTTTTAAAAAATCGCTGTCCACCCGCCTTATCTCGGAAAGTACTTATCAAAAAATTTTGAAAAAATTCTGGAATATTCTCCACGGGGTGTAGATTAAACGAAAATTATCACGAGTGCATTATCTGTAATAATTTATCTGGTATATAAAAAAAAAACAGAAATTTCAAAGTCATCAATTTTCAGTAAAGATTGGAAATAAACTTTGTTGAAAACTTATTTGGGGTGTGTTTTGTGAAGTTACTGATCATTTTATATCACCGTAACATAAATTTTGACTTAAGGGATTCGTTTTGAGGGGTGAAATCGGAAGTGAAAAAAAAATTTTGTTACTAGGTAATCGAGTGTGGTGTCAAATGAAAGCTTGTGAAAACACGAGTAAAATATATATATATATATATATATATATATATATATATATATATATATATATATATATATATATATATATATATAGATATATATATATATATATATATATATATATATATATATATATATATATATATATATATATATATATATATATATATATATATATATATATATATATATATATATATATATATATATATATATATATATATATATATATATATATATATATATATATATACATATATAATGTAATACTTGCGCACACTTTTCTTCGTATTACTTTTAAAAAATCGTGAAAAATCGCTGTCCCCTACCTTATCTCGAAAAGTACTGATCAAAAATTTTTAAAAAAATCCTGGAATATTCTCCACGGGGTATAGATTGAACGAAAATTATCATTACCTTTAATAATTTATCTGGTATAGAAAAAAACAAAAATTCAAGGTCACCAGTTTTCAGTAAAGATTGGAAACGAACTTTGTTGAAAACTCATTTGAGGTGTGTTTTGTGAAGTCACTGATCATTTTATACCACCCTAACAAAATTTTTTATTTTAAAAACAATCAACGTACGGAACACTAATTATGCAAGTTCAACTTGCACTTGACCCGTTTTTTTTTATATACCAGATAAATTATTACAGATAATGCACTCGTGATAATTTTCGTTCAATCTACACCCCGTGGAGAATATTCCAGAATTTTTTCAAAATTTTTTGATGATTACTTTTCGAGATAAGGCGGGTGGACAGCGATTTTTCGCGATTTTTCACGATTTTTTAGAAATAATACAAAAAAAAGTGCGCGCAAGTATTACATTATATATATATTTTTTACTCGTGTTTTTCACAAGCTTTCATTTGACATCACACTCGATTACCTAGTAAAAAATTTTTTTTTCACTTCCGATTTCACCCCCCAAAACTAACCCCTTAAGTCAAAATTTAACTTTCAAAACTACATGGCTCTGATGAGGCCATCAATTCCTATATTATAACCAAATTTCAATTTTCTATGACAAATAGTTTCGGAGAAAATCAAGTGTGACAGACGGACAGACACCGAAGTGATCTTATAAGTGTTCCGTACGGAATACTAACTAGTGCACTAACTTGATTGTAACGTTTTCATTTACTTTGCAACAATTACATCTGTAATAAATTGGTGCTAATATCATTTTATTTTAAAATTGCAACATTACTTAATTACTATGTACATAACATAACAACTAAACATATGGATTAATTCTAACTTTATTGCACAACTGCTTTGAAGTTTATTGACAGTTGTTAGGTATTTCCAAAGATATGCTCATTTATTTTCAGCCTAAAATTTGTAGTGATTTCGTCTTTTTTAGTCATTATATAATCCAACAATTACTAACGTGTTTACTGTTTTTTGAATTTTTAACTAGGAAGACCACAAATCTAAACGTGAGCATAATTTTTTAGTTCCCATAAACATTTTTAATTGCTATTTGGCTCTGCATTTAAATTTAAACACACTTTACTCTTCATTATAAATCATTATTTTTATTTTCCCTGTATATTTTAAACTTTTGATACTTGATTATGGATTTCCGTGTGATGCAGAACTTTTCATCAAGAACAAATTTTTTTGTAATATATAAGACTAGCCGGGCCCGCGGCTCCGCTCGCGTGGGCTTGATTCACTACTATCGTCACTGCTTATTCCTTAATGTACCCAACGTAATAAAATATCTCCCATTATTTCCCCTTATCTTTCAATATTTCTTCTTATCTCCCATTATCTCTACATAATTTCGATTATCTAGGTTTAACTCTGCTCATCTCCCATTATTTCTCCTTATCTCCCATTATTTCTCCTTATCTCCCATTATTTCTCCTTATCTCCCATTATCTCACCTTATATCCCATTATCTAGGCTTATCTCGACTTATCTCTCACTATTTCTCCTTATCTCCCATTATTTCTCCTTATCTCCCATTATCTCATCATAACTCCCATTATCTAGACTTATCTTTGCTTCTCTCCCATTATTTCTCCTTATCTCCCATTATCTAGGCTTATATCGAATTTATATTAACACGTAAATCGGATAAGTGGTTCTCAAGAGATAAGCGCACTAACGGACAGACAGACAGACAGAAAGACGTTGCATTTTATATATATTCTAGATAGAAGATTATAGATAACCTGGCCAAAGAACAAATGTATGAATTAAAAAAAACACGTAGGGGGTTCTCGAGTGATAAGCGCACTAACGGACAGACACACAGACAGAGAGACGTTGCATTTTATATATATTATATTCTTTGCTACATGATATTGTTCCATATTTAATGCTTTAGGCAGTGTATTGCAAGAGAACGCGCTAGCGGCAAACTTTTCTCCGACACTATTATCGTCACTGCTTATTCCTTATGTCACCTAACGTAATAAAATGTATCCTATAACCTGGCCAGAGAACATATGTATGTTTAACAAAAAAGCACGTAAATCGGATAAGTGGTTCTCCAGTGATAAGCGCACTAACGGACAGATATACAGACAGAGAGACGTTGCATTTTTTTTTATTATAGATATTCTTTGCTACATGATATTGTTCCATATTTAATGGTTTAGCATGTTTAAAAAAAAGCACGTAAATCGGATAAGTGGTTCTCCAGTGAAAAGCGCACAAACGGACAAACGGACAGATATACGTTACATTTTATATATATTATAGATCTAATAAAATATATATCTATAACCTGGTCAGAGAACATATGTATAAATTTAAAAAAATCACGTAAATCGGATAAGTGGATCTCGAGGGATAAGCGCACTAATGGACAGACAGACAGACAGAGAGACGTTGCATTTTATATATATTGTAGATATAGATTATTATTATTATTATGTAACCTGACCAAAGTATATATGTATGAGTTTTAAAAAAAGACACATAAATCGGATAAGTGGTTTTCGCGTGATAAACGCAGTAATGAACAGACAGACAGACAGAGAGACATTGCATTTTATATATATTATAGATTATAGATTATAGATATTCTCTGCTACATAATATTGTTCCATATTTAATGGTTTAGGCGGTGTATTGCAAGGCAACGCGCTAGCGGCAAACTTTTTTCCGACATCATTCACTATTTTACGCCACTACTCATTCCTTATGCTATCTATCGTAATAAAATATAGCCTATAACCTGGCCAGAGAACATATGTATGTTTTAAAAAAAAAAGTACGTAAATCGGATAAGTGGTTCTCCAGTGATAAGCGCACTAACGGACAAACAGACAGACAGACAGAGAGACGTTGCATTTTATATATATTATAGATAAACTTTTTCTCCATTTGTATAAAACTTTTTGGGACACACTGTACTGATCTTTATTTTTTAGAATTAGTGCTAAACATCGAGTAGTGGTGTTAGTACTCTATTTTTACAGTTAGTAGTATTCATTTAATGCTTAAATTTTTGGCTGTTTCACACCAGATAGCGCTGAGGTTTGCTGAGTGCTGTCACTTTTCGGTCTACGCCTTTTAATCTAGACCGGCCGACGAGCTGTGATATGAAGCGAAACATGCATCTCCTAGTTTGGTGATTATACGTAGATAGCACGGCCGGATAGACCATGGCTTTGGACGCCCGGACTTTTCATGCAAAAATCATGGTTTTTATACACTAAAACAGATCTATATATATATATATATATATATATATATATATATATATATATATATATATATATATATATATATATATATATATATAAGTTGGGTTGAATTCTTTCTTGAACCTTGGAATATTGAATATATATTTTTTCAATTTCTTGGGCTTTATGGTTCTTTTGTTTTAAGGATAGAGAAATTACATCACGTTCTAGTTAGAATTTATTGAAAACGTTTCGCCTGATTTTTAGGTTTCTTCAGTTCATCTAAAAATTGAAATTTTCTGTTTTGGATAATCAATAGGACGCACATTTTTTTTTTAATTATGAATATATAAAATTCTTAAACTTATAATACAATGTAGAAGGTGAAAATAATAAAAATACACACAAAAAATATATATAATATATATATATATATATATATATATATATATATATATATATATATATGTGTATATATATATATATATATATATATATATATATATATATATATATGTGTATATATATATATATATATATATATATATATATATATATATATATATATGTGTATATATATATATATATATATATATATATATATATATATATTCAATTTCTTGGGCTTTATGGTTCTTTTGTTTTAAGGATAGAGAAATTACATCATGTTCTAGTTAGAATTTATTGAAAACGTTTCGCCCGATTTTCAGGCTTCTTCAGTTCATCTAAAAATTGAAATTTTCTGTTTTGGATATTCAATAGGACGCACAATTTTTTTTTAATTATGAATATATATAATATGAATATAAAAAAAAAAATTCGTGCGTCCTATTGAATATCCAAAACAGAAAATTTCAATTTTTAGATGAACTGAAGAAGCCTGAAAATCTGGCGAAACGTTTTCAATAAATTTTAACTAGAACATGATGTAATTTCTCTATCCTTAAAACAAAAGAACCATAAAGCCCAAGAAATTGAAAAATATATTCAATATTCCAAGGTTCAAGAAAGAATTCAATCCAACTTATATATATATATATATATATATATATATATATATATATATATATATATATATATATATATATATATATATATATATATATTATATATATATATATATATATATATATATATATATATATATATATATATATATATATATATATATATATATATATATATATATATATATATATATATATATATATATATATATATATATATATATATATATATATATAGGTCATTCTTCGTCAACCAGACCCTCCAGTAGTCCATAAATTGACACAATTTATGAGGACAAAATCTGGTCTAAATTAAAGCTTATAATATGTAGTTTTGAATTTTGAGTGGCATACTAAGAAATTGTACTGATTTGGGCTCAATACCCAACCAAATCTAAAAATAAGTTTCAAAAAACGAGCAAGAAGAAAATGAAATGGAAACGATTCTAAAACCAACAAGAGATAAAATGAAAGAAATAATACTATGAAGTAAGAACGGAAAAAAGCCAAGCAGACACGGGATAAACATGGAATTGTTCAAATACGGCGGAGAAGAACTCTTCGAAAGCATGTACGTACTAATTAAACAGATATGAAAAGAAGAACGCATGCCACATGATTGGAAAGGAGGTGAAATTGTAATAATAGACAAGAATGGCGACCAACGAGTATGCGAAAATTATCGAGGAATTACCCTGCTCAACACCGCCTACAAGATTTTGACAAAGATGATACACAAAAAACTAAAATATGTAATAAAAATGTAATAGGACAATACCAATGTGGATTTACACGAGGAAAATCTACGATAGATGCAATACATGTGGTCAAACAAGCATTGGAAAGAGCACAACAACATGCACTAAACTTGGAATTGTTGTTCATTGACTTTAAGCAAGCATTTGACTCGGTTCAGTGAATTGGATTGAATACAGTGCTAAAAGCACTAGGAGTACCGAGCAAGATAAAACGACTATGTATGATGACACTGAAAGAGACATTCGCCAAGGTCAAAACATAGAAAGGAAGAACACAAGTTTTCGAAATTAATAAAGGAGTTAGACAGAAAGATGCATTATCGGCAACGTTATGCAATCTAACACTACAATATGTTTTTTTTTTTTTTTTAGTTGGGAATGTGGAATCTTTGGCACAATGATACTACTTAGTATATATCACCACTACACCAAACACTTTATTTTTGCACTCGACGCGCGTTTCGCTAACCATGTTAGCTTCATCAGGAGCGATGATTGACTAAAGCTAAAACTACAAATCTACCCTATTTATACTTAGCCTAACCCTTGAATTACTCAAGCGGAACTAATGACATAGGCAAGGCCCTCAGTTCCGGTCAAGTACCCAGTAGAGGGGACTATAAGGAATAGGCCCTCTGTCTTTATTTAAACTACTTTTACATTTTATGATTTCCATACTTTCGTATGCGTTCAACAATCTCCTATCAGATACATTTTTTATTAATCTGAGATTATTAATGTTACAGTATGATCAGCTTCAAGGGCATGTTCGGCAATGCTAGACTTTTCTGTTCTATTGTATCTTAAGTGTGCTAAATGTTCTTTAAACCGTGTTTTAATTGACCTTTTAGTTTGCCCAACATACTTTTTGTCACAATCATTACAACTAATTTCATAAATTCCACTTTTCTCACAATTAGGAATCTTATCTTTGGGATTTCCTAAGATATTCCTCAGATTGTCTGATGACTTATAGACCAAGGTGAGGCCTACCTTATTAAATACCTTATTGAGTCCCTTGCTATATTTCGGATTATATGGTATGGAGACATATTTGGTGTTATTTTCTTCGCGTGTAAAAAAGGTGGAATTCTGAATATTAAACCTAAATTTATGTCTATTTATTAGCTTATTTACCAAGTCATCGTCGTAACCATTAACTCTAGTTATATTTCTAATACGATTCCTTTCTTTATTGAAGTTTACTCTGTTCAGAGGGAAAGTGACCAAACGATGAACTAAAAAATGTAATGAGGCTAATTTATGCTGTTTGCAATGAAATGAATCATTAGGAATATATCTATCAGTTACTGTATCCTTCCTATAGATATCAAATTCTAATCTATTATTATTTTTAATAATTAAAAGATCTAGAAAAGGCAATTGTCCTTTGTTCTCAACTTCGTAAGTGAATTTAATGGAATCATACCGGCTATTTAATTTAGAAACAAAATCATTAATATTTGCTCTCTTTGTATCAAAAATCGCGAAAATATCATCCACATACCAAGGGTATGGTATAGGTATGTGGATGATATTTTCGCGATTTTTGATACAAAGAGAGCAAATATTAATGATTTTGTTTCTAAATTAAATAGCCGGTATGATTCCATTAAATTCACTTACGAAGTTGAGAACAAAGGACAATTGCCTTTTCTAGATCTTTTAATTATTAAAAATAATAATAGATTAGAATTTGATATCTATAGGAAGGATACAGTAACTGATAGATATATTCCTAATGATTCATTTTCATTGCAAACAACTTAAATTAGCCTCATCACATTTTTTAGTTCATCGTTTGGTCACTTTCCCTCTGAACAGAGTAAACTTCAATAAAGAAAGGAATCGTATTAGAAACATAACTAGAGTTAATGGTTACGACGATGACTTAGTAAATAAGTTAATAAATAGACAAAAATTTAGGTTTAATATTCAGAATTCCACCTTTTTTACACGCGAAGAAAATAACACCAGATATGTCTCCATACCATATAATCCGAAATATAGCAAGGGACTCAATAAGGTATTTAATAAGGCCTCACCTTAGTCTATAAGTCATCAGACAATCTGAGGAATATCTTAGGAAATCCCAAAGATAAGATTCCTAATTGTGAGAAAAGTGGAATTTATGAAATTAGTTGTAATGATTGTGACAAAAAGTATGTTGGGCAAACTAAAAGGTCAATTAAAACACGATTTAAAGAACATTTAGCACACTTAAGATACAATAGAACAGAAAAGTTTAGCATTGCCGAACATGCCCTTGAAGCTGATCATACTGTAACATTAGATAATCTAAGATTAATAAAAAATGTATCTGATAGGAGATTGTTGAACGCATACGAAAGTATGGAAATCATAAAATGTAAAAGTAGTTTAAATAAAGACAGAGGGCCTATTCCTTATAGTCCCCTCTACTGGGTACTTGACCGGAACTGAGGGCCTTGCCTATGTCATTAGTTCCGCTTGAGTAATTCAAGGGTTAGGCTAAGTATAAATAGGGTAGATTTGTAGTTTTAGCTTTAGTCAATAATCGCTCCTGATGAAGCTAACATGGTTAGCGAAACGCGCGTCGAGTGCAAAAATAATGTGTTTGGTGTAGTGGTGATATATACTAAGTACTACAATATGTACTAAGGAATATAAATCAAGGTTCAATATGAATAAGAGGCAGCCAGGTAGCGGCATATGCGGACGATGTAGTAATTATTGCAAAGAACCATAAAATAATGCGTAGAAGGTGCAAAAATGGTTTTGAGGATAAATGAAGAGAAAACCAAAATAATGAAAAATGGAAAACAGAATGTTCAGGAAATGGAAAGGATTAGAATAAACGAATATACCTTCAAAAAGTAGAGAAGATTAAATATTTGGGAGTGATGCTGTATTGGGATGGGAACAAGGAAATGGAAGTAAAGGAAAAATTAATAACAGCAAACAAGTTGTTCCATAGCAATAAGAAATTGTAAAGTAGTAAGATAATAGGAAGACACAGTAAGATGAGGATATATGTACAAGACAATAATACTCCCAAAACTAATGTATGCTACCGAAGTTATAAGCATGACAAAGAAACAAGAGAAAGATATGAGAATAATTGAAATATGTGAAGGAGTCTACAGAAGGAGGACTAATCAAGAAATTTTGGAAGAAGTGGAGGAGGGACATAGTCAAAAAAATAAAACAGAAGAGATTTAATTGGCTAGGGCACACATGGAGAGCAGGCCCAATAGCACCAATATATGAAATACTTCAATGGGAACCAGGACGTAGAAGGGCAGGTAGACCGAGAATAGGATGGCTGCAGCAAGTCAAGGAAGACATGGAGGCGGCAGGGATTACGAACTGGAAGGAGAAGACGTCTAACAGAAAACTTTGGAAACACCTAAGCAGAGAAATATAACAACAAGGAAAACGGGTCTGATCAACCCATAAACTAGATCTAGAGAACCCAAAGGGCGGGCCTTACCCCAAAAGGGTGTTTTCAGGCCATTTATTTATATATTTATTTAAATCGGACTAAAATGTATATTCCCGAAAATTAGCAGCGGACGAAACTGTATATATTCAGGTAAAGAGTTTTTTTACATTTGACCAGTAATTAATGGGGACGGACGAACCTGTATGCGCCCGGCTGCAGGGGGCTGTCAGAATCGACTTTTATCGTTCAGCAGGTATATACGATTTAGTACCTAAATTTTCACGACTGTTGAAATTACAACTTGAAATACGTTGCTAGCTCTTCCTCTAAATGGCACATCCGATTGGCCCGTTTGAAAGAGCCCCAAAATTAGGCTTTTTAGAGACCTTTCAAACGCCTTGTACAGAGCATATATTTAAACATTTTGATGGAATATGAGCGAAAAAATCAAAGTAAAAAATGAAAGGATGTCCTGTAATAATTATTTTTAAATATAGGTTATTTGTTTTTAGGTCACCGACCTATTATAGTATTCTTCATTTTGGTTTTTAATTCTTTTAGAGGTTAAAGATCTTTTAAAATCCGTATTGTTATAACCCTGAAAATAGGTCAATGCACTTTATGAATTTTATTAAAACGTAGTGAGTACATCCACATAAATCACTAGTATATCGTAAAACACGTTCGAATTGATAGATAAAGTTATTTTAGTAGCCATAATCAATAGATAATGATTGCTGTGACCTTTAAAAAATGTGATAATTATTTTGCGTCATGCGATTTATATAGGTCGATCAACTTTTGGGGAAAACCTTGCAGGAACTTATGTAACTCTATTGTAAAGTGGGAACAAGCATCGTACATTCATACAAAATGAAAAACTATTCTCTCATCATTTTGTAAAAGTTTTTGAATGTATCATATTTTTAATTAAGCTGTTGATTCGATTTTTGACCACCTTATAACTTCTATATGATATCGTTACATGATAATCTGTTCATAAAAAGACAAGAATAAGTAAGCAGACCTGGCTGAAGGATAGTAGGGCCAGATTATTTAGTCGGGTCTAAAACTTAGCAAGATGTTTGTAAAATTATATTCCAAAAAAATTGAAAAAATATATTTGAAGCACGTTAAAATTTAAACAGCATAGTAGTGGTAACTAAAAAAAGATATTTTAAAAATGACAGGTAGTTTCGGTGGGACATTCTACCTGCCAGGTGATCGAGAATGTTAAGCACGAGTGCGAGTTAACAGCGCTATGGGTAAGCTGAAGTGCGAGAGACAGCGTATATCGGCAGCTGTCTTAGTCGAAGAACGTTGCGGTGCAATTGGCTCTCGCAAGACTACTAAGACAAAAACAGCTAACAAAAAGGAAACTGACACACACAGATTGAGAGATCCACAAACGAAGTCTAAAATAGCAGATTCATTAAACAACAACATTAACGAAGACTCAAATGACGTCCATCTACAATGGAAGAACTTTAAACAGTCACAGAGACCGCAAAGCAGCACCTGAAGCCGACAAAAAGACAACACAAAGAATGGATGACAAAGGAAATATTGTCTCTAATGAATGAAAGGAAGAAAAACAAAAACAACAATGCTGTGTATAAGAGTATAGACAGGACAATAAAATCAAAAATCAGAGAAGCAAAACAGAAATGGTTGTCGGAACGATGTGAAGAAATTGAAGAACTGGACAAAAAATACGACTCGCTGAACGTACGCAAGAAGATAAAGGAAATGACAAGGGTAAGAAGATCAAATCACTCTAGACAACTTAAAGACAAAAAAGGTGCTCTCAGAACAGATACGAATAAAAAAGTACAAAGATGGAAAGAATATATTGAAGACCTTTTTAATGATGAACAGCTAAGTGCAACATCAGACGATCTCCTGGACGATACTGGCCCGGATATAATGAGAGAGGAATTAGAGTACGCCCTAAAACATGCAAAGAAGGGTAAAGCAGCCAGACCTTACGATATACCGGTTGAGCTGTTAAAGCTGATGAATGACGATTTAATCTCAATTCTCCTAAAACTGTTCAACATAATATATAACACTGGTATAATACCCAAGGATTGGATTCAGTCCACTTTTGTGGCAATCGCGAAAAAAGCAAACGCTAAAGAATGTAGTGACCATCGGACTATATCTCTTATGAGTCATACCTTAAAGCTTTTTCTAAAGATAATACACAATCGGATCTACAAAAAGCTTGAAATGGATATTAGTGAGACCCAAATGGGATTCAGAAAAGGAATGGGCACACGCGAGGCCCTGTTTGCAATAAACGTGTTGTCACAGAGATGCATGGACATGAATCAGGAGCTGTACGTTTGCTTTATAGACTTTGAAAAGGCATTCGATAAAGTTCGATATGATCAATTAAAGAGAATCCTCAAAAATAAAAATATCGATGATCTAGATATCCGCATCATATGCAATCTATATTGGAACCAGACAGCGAGAGTAAAAGTGGAGAACATGATTACGGAAGAGATAGAGATCTACCGTGGAGTACGTCAGGGCTGCATACCGTCACCCCTTTTGTTTAATATCTATAGCGAGAGTGTATATCAGGAAGCTCTGTCTGAGGCGGACGAGGGCATAACGGTAAACGGTGAAACCCTGAATAATATAAGATACGCCGATGACACAGTTCTGCTAGCAGAAAGTTTAGAAGACCTACAACATCTTGTTGAGCGGTTAAATAACAGCTGCAATAAATTTGGTCTAAAGATAAATCTAAAGAAAATAAAATTTATGGTGATGGCTAAATCTCAAAATAACCAGGATCGTCTTCTGGTTAATAACGTAAGTGTTGAGAAAGTCATTTGCTTCAAATACTTGGGAACATGGCTGAACGAGAACACAGATCAGACAAAGGAGATTAAAACCCGAATAGAGATATCAAGATCAAGCTTTAATAGAATGAGAAAACTCTTTTGCAATCAAGATCTAAGCCTGGTACTGCGGTTACGAATGTTGCGTTGTTATGTCTTCTCAACGCTTCTTTATGGAGTAGAAGCATGGGCTTTGAGGCAGAACAATACTAAAAGTATTGAAGCCTTTGAGATGTGGCGTTATCGGCGCGTTCTGAAAGTGTCATGGATTGATAGAGTAACCAATAACGAGATTCTCCAGAGACTAAACAAAGCCCCAGAATTAATGTACACTATTAAAAAAAGGAAGCTGGAATATTTGCGACATGTGTTGAGGGGAGAAAGGTATTCATTGTTGCGGAATATTATGCAGGGCAAAATTAAAGGGAGGAGAAATGTTGGACGAAGAAGAATATCGTGGTTGCGTAACTTGCGCGACTGGTTTCGCTGCAGCTCAATTGAACTGTTTAGAAGAGCAGCAAATAAAGTGAGAGTAGCTGTGATGATTTTTAATCTCCGATAGGATTGGCACTCGAAGAAGAAGAAGACTACATGACTCACAGCACCCATGCGTTTGTTAGTAAGAATTTTGGAGTAGTTTTAAAATATTTATAGATAAATATATAAAAATTCTAAAATAAAAAATATACTAGAAAATAAAATACTACTAATAATAAGATACTACTAATAAATAATAAGACTGAGAATCTTATAACTACTCCAAAATTGTTATTTTTTAGATTTTTTTGAAATATAATTTTACAAACATCTTGCTAAATTTTAGACCCGACTAAATAATCTGGCCCCACTACCCTTCAGCCAGGTCTGCGTTTTTGTATTCAAGTATCACTAAAGAAGTATTTGACAAGTTTTCATGGCGCCTCAAATACCTACCCAAAAATGTCTACCAGTTCTCCTATTAGTAGGAGCAATCTCCTGGTAAACGTTTTTGTTTGCCACATGAAAAATTCTATTCTGCAGGTTATAATAATATTTATACTGTAATTATTTATATTATTATTATTATTGTTTGTTGTTATTATTATTGTATTATTATTATATTATATTATTTATATTATTATATTATATAATATTATACTGTAATATTTATACTGTACTTAATAATGAAGTATCAGACTACGCAATGAAAACTGTTCATTGATTATGCTCTATTTATTTGAAAGTGATAACAATTAATTATCTAGAATTATGCAAATTAATATCAAGCAGTAGTAAGGGCCCCAGAGTGTTACCTACATTTTACCTGTAATGCCATCTGGCATCGATCTAATATTCACAATCTCTTATGTTTGAATACAATAGGAAAACGACCCTTTTTTTGTTGTTTGAGG
Source organism: Pachyrhynchus sulphureomaculatus (assembly GCA_019049505.1). NCBI lineage: Eukaryota > Metazoa > Arthropoda > Insecta > Coleoptera > Curculionidae > Pachyrhynchus > Pachyrhynchus sulphureomaculatus. Next base: position 220,331,934 of record CM032449.1, read on the forward strand.
CTAAATAATCTGAAATCGTTCTGGCCAGTGGTGGTGCGCCTATGCGTATAGGTATTATTTGCAAATAGTATGAATGAAACAGTTTTATAATGTTTTAAACATTTATTAGAAAAAAATAACATTTTATAATGAAACATTATTAATTAAAAAAAATACAAATGAGGAAGTCAGACAACAATGAAAAAAGTATTACCAATCTTATATATCGAACATGCTTGACAAACTATCATTGTACATATATAATTTCCTTTCCTTAAATGTTTTCTCCTCCAGTGTACAATTTCTCCACTTTCTATCAATAAAGATTTTCTTTCACACAAAATTCATACCTTTTAAAACATTTCATAATTTTACTCTACTCATTTTCGGTATTTCTAGGTGGGTTATCATAGCATGCAGGGTCATATCCAACGTTGGAATTCTTTTTTTCCATAAAAAAGTCATAAACAATACGCCTTACTGCTTGTTTTGTGTTGTCTGTCAGCTGAAGTTCTTTTCTGCCTGGTCTCTTTTTGGAGAGTCCATACCACCCTCCTTTTCTTTTCTGAAAATTCTGTAAACTGTAGCGTTGCCAACTCCGGTCATTACGGACCATTTTGTCACACAATCGTCCACACTTAAATCATAATTTCGATCGTTTTTAACGTAGCCATTTACATTTTTAATTATACGCTTTCAACTTTTGGTATTTGGTATGGAGCACACATTTTGCTAATACAGTAACTGACTTGTCACTAACCGGCTTGACACTTAGGCATGCTGCTCTATATATGTATTTATATTTAGAGCAACAGGAAGGTACATATGTAAATAAAATGATTTGATCGGCAATAGAACTTCGTTATAAAAGAGCATTGTTACCTGAAAAATACCTGGGCATAGATAGCACGCCTCTGTTATAGAACCACCGGCCAGTCCAGTGGCATTCTTATTACTATTAGTTTCAAATAAATAGAGTATAATACTTTTTGAAACTAAACCTTGCACTATTCTGATGAAGAAGCAAACAGACACTTTTAGACTACTGTTTTGGCTTTTAAATCAAGAATAAATTTATAACTACTCCAAAATTCTTACTAGCAAACGCATGGGTGCTGTATGTCACGTGGTCTTGCAAGAGCCAATTGCACCGCAGCGTTCTTCGACTAAGACAGCTGCCGATATACGCTGTCTCTTGCACTTCAGCTTACCCATAGCGCTGTTTGTTCACTCGTACTCATGCTTAACATTCTCGATCACCTGGCAGTTAGAATGTCCCACCGAAACGACCTGTCTTTTTAAAAATATCTTTTTTTAGTTACCAATATTATGCTGTTTAAATTTCAACGGGCTTCAAATATGTTTTTTTTCGATTTTTTGAAATATAATTTTACAAACATCTTGTTAAATTTTAGACCCGACTAAATAATCTGGCCCCCTTATCCTTCAGCCAGGTCTGCGTTTTTGTATTCAGGTATCACCAAAGAAGTAATTGACAAGTTTTCATGGTGCCTCAAATACCTACCCAAAAATGTCTACCAGCTCTCCTACTAATAGAGCAATCTCCTGGTAAACGTTTTTGTTCGCCACATGAAAATTCTATTCTGCAGGTTATAATAATATTTATACTGTAATTATTTATATAATTATTATTATTGTTTGTTGTTATTATTATTGTGTTATTATTATATTATATTATTTATATTATTATATTATATAATATTATACTGTAATATTTATACTGTACTTAATAATGAAGTATCAGACCACACAATGAAAACTGTTCATTGATTATGCTCTATTTATTTGAAAGTGATAACAATTAATTATCTAGAATTATGCAAATTAATATCAAGCAGGAGTAAGAGCCCCAGAGTGTTACCTACATTTTACCTGTAATGCCATTTGGCATCGATCTAATATTCACAATCTCTTATGTTTGAATACAATAGGAAAACGACCCTTTTTTTTGTTGTTTGAGGCTAAATAATCTGAAATAGTTCTGGCCAGTGGTGGTGCGCCTAGGCGTATAGGTATTATTTGGGAATAGTATGAATGAAAGAGTTTTATAATGTTTTAAACATTTATTAGAAAAAAATAACATTTTATTATGAAACATTATTAATTAAAAAAAATACAAATGAGGAAGTCAGACAACAATGAAAAAAGTATTACCAATCTTATATCTCGGACATGCTTGAAAAACTATCATTGTACATATATAATTTCCTTTCCTTAAATGGTTTCTCCTACAGTGTACAATTTCTCCACTTTCTATCAATAGAGATTTCCTTTCACACAAAATTCATACCTTTTAAAACATTTCATAATTTTACTCTACTCATTTTCGGTATTTCTAGGTGGCTTATCATAGACTGCAGGGTCATATCCAACGTTGGAATTCTTTTTTTCCATAAAAAAGTCATAAACAATACGCCTTACTGCTTGTTTTGTGTTGTCTGTCAGCTGAAGTTCTTTTCTGCCTGGTCTCTTTTTTGGAGAGTCCATACCACCCTCCTTTTCTTTTCTTAAAATTCTGTAAACTGTAGCGTTGCTAACTCGGTCATTACGGAACATTTTGTCACACAATCGTCCACACTTAAATCATAATTTCGATCGTTTTTAACGTAGCCATTTACATTTTTAATTATACGCTTTCAACTTTTGGTATTTGGCTGGAGCACACATTTTGCTAATACAGACTTGTCACTAACCGGCTTGACACTTAGGCATGCTGCTCTATATATGTATTTATATTTAGAGCAACAGGAAGGTACATATGTAAATAAAATGATTTGATCGGCAATAGAACTTCGTTATAAAAGAGCATTGTTACCTGAAAAATACCTGGGCATAGATAGCACGCCTCTATTATAGAACCACCGCCCAGTCCAGTGGCATTCTTATTACTATTAGTTTCAAATAAATAGAGTATAGTACTTTTTGAAACTAAACTTTGCACTATTCTGATGAAGAAGCAAACAGACACATTTAGACTACTGTTTTGGCTTTTAAATCAAGAATAAATTTATAATAATTTGGATTAAGCGCAAATATTTCGGATAATGAGAAAAAAATTCGCATAATTGGAACCCATATCTCGATTTAATAAACTCTCCTGAAAAATTCATTACGGTTAATTGCCCCATTTTAGGAAACATACACTATTACAAAGGTGATTTAATGAGAAATTAATTGACATCGTCCTTCAGCTGTAATGTGATGTCAACTATTCAAAAAAACCGTGCTTATTCCTACTCACCTTATTCGATGCTTGATTCCATTTCACTATACCAATCGCATGAATTGATAAATTTTGAGATAATTACGTGTTTAGGAATTAGATGGTGTCATATATTTTTATAAGCACTACACTATTTTTTATCTTGGCCTTGTCATGTTGTTGTACCCGATGATGATCTATTCCTAAGTGTGCATTTTGTGTGAATAACCTTGTGAATAAAAATTATTTTTTGAAGATAATTGCCTTTCATTATTATTATCTAATAAAAAATTTAAATAAATAGGGAATGATCAACAATATTGGTACTGTACGTCGTAGACTCAAACCGGACACAGTAAAGAAAGTTAAGAGTGTCACTTTCACTCTCTTAATATAAATAACATTCGAGAATGTTACCGTAATAATTTTTTTTTCTATGGTAGATATAAGGTAACAATATCAGTTGGACCCGGGGTAAGTTAACCTCTCTAACCGTCCTATCTTATTCCTTTAACGTCACAATCATATATCAAATTTGAAAAGGATATCTTATTTCGTTTAAAAGTTATCGTTCTAAAAGATATACAGACCGACCACACGATGTTAGACCAATTCCCTTCGTTCAAAAATTTATGGTTCTGGACCCATGCCAAGCGCATCCTTTTATTCTTGTCCGATAGCTAGGATTTTTTTGTTCTTCTTTAAGTCCAGTATTTGGAAACCTTCTTCTCACTGTTCAAGAGTTACTTTTTCCAATGTATTTTTGCAATTTTGAAAGAACTATGTATCTATTGCAGGCCTTCTCTTGCATTTGTAATGGCTTTTCGACCACTCTTGTGTGAATGTGGACATTTAATTTGTTTTTAGAATTAGATTATTAACTACGAGATCTCGAAGTAAACTAAATAATTACAAGAATAAAGAAGGTCGGTAATTGTTGATTTTCAAGAATTTTTCCGTTTGTTTTTTCAATGGGATTAAGAGAAGAGAAATAAACTGCGATCAGAGATAAGAGACATCTACTTTCTGAGACCTGAAAGGGGCCAAATACTTTTGGCCAAAGCCGTATATATATATATATATATATATATATATATATATATATATATATATATATATATATATACGATGCTGGTTTGAAAAGTCCGTGCAAAAATAAAAACTACTTATGTGTTTGGGGTAAATCTTTTTTATTTTTCGACATAGTCTCCTTTTACATACACTTCGTCCAATGATTTTCTAGTTTGTTGATCCCTTCCGAATAATAGGATTTGTCCAAGTCTGCAAAATATCCATTAGTGTCTGCAATCACCTCCTCGTTTGAATAAAATCTTTGTCCCGCCAGCCATTTCTTCAAATTGGGGAACAAATAGTAGTCCGAGGGAGCCAAGTCTGGAGAATAGGGGGGATGTGAAACGAGTTGGAATCCTATTTCCATTAATTTTGCGACCACAACTGCTAAGGTGTGTGCTGGTGCGTTGTCGTGATGGAAAAGGACTTTCTTGTGGGCCAATCGCGGGCGTTTTTCTTGCAGCTCGGTTTTCAAACGGTCCAATAACGATGAATAATATTCACCTGTAATAGTTTTACCCTTTTCCAGATAGTCGATGAGGATTATCCCTTTTCCAGATAGTCGATGAGGACGGTCTTCGCCTTTTTTGGTTATCCCTTGCGAATCCCAAAAGACAGTCGCCATAACCTTTCCGGCCGAAGGAACGGTCTTCGCCTTTTTTGGTGCAGATTCCCCCTTGGTAACCCATTGTTTAGATTGTTTTTTGGTCTCAGGAGTATAGTAATGTATCCAAGAGATGCTAGTAACACGAAATTCTTTTTCGTCCATTTCTTGAAAAACTCATGACCTCGATACCGCGCCGGTGGTGCCATCTCTCGGACTTTGCACGGACTTTTCAAACCAGCCTCGTATATATATATATATATATATATATATATATATATATATATATATATATATATATAATGACATAAGAGGCTTCCTAGAATCCAAACTTGGAATAAACACAGAAAAAACCGGTTTAGTCCAGTTCATTGTTTTAATTAGACACCTGACTTATGTATGATAGGATCAAAGAATTTAGGACATTCAGATAATTTTTTTTGCCGGAAGACTTTAACATTAAAACTGGCCTGTAGTAAGACCAACCATTAATTTAACTCTGATGCAATCTTAAAACTAAATACTCAAGTATCTAAATTTCTCCCATTGGCGTCCCTTAGATTCGTATAGTTTGCAATTGTACACTAAAATTTTCTAGGAACATTTTTCCACACTATTCTAACTCGTGTAGTTTGGTCGTTGTCAGTCTTCTCTTGATCAGTGATAAAAAAATTTGGATCATTCAGGATTAGTATGTTGGTTTAACCTTACTTCGTGTTTAGCTACATATCGCTGAATTTCGCTGGGTACTTCTTTGATTTCAGGGTTTAAATATACCAAGGAGCGTTAACAAGTTTGTTCTGAAACTCTTAAATATTTATATCTCGAAATTTGAATGCCATCAAACCAGACTGGCTTCAAGAATTGATGTTTACATCTAAACGCGAACTAACATTAACAGTAGACTCTAGAAAAGACGACGAGAAACCCTGAGGTACGACTTCGTCGAACATCAGTATTGTCAGATTTCTAAAATTTGAAATATTCAGTGATTCACCGACCCCCTAAGTATTTAAATCTTCAAATCTTATTAAATTATCGCGCATAGTTTAGATAATAGAGACGAAAGTAAACAACTTATTGATAAGAAACAGCTGAATATTGTCTAAATTTGTACTTTAATAAGTTATATATATAACCACGTATAACCTGCTATTAAAAGTAACAAATATATCTGACAACACTGGTATGCATTTTCAATAAGTTCTACTAGCAGATCACGTGCGATCATTTCGATTTTTAGCAGCGTTGCACGAACGCGGGATATGGTAATTTTTTTGCATAAGACAGCGTTGAAATTATGTCCACTGTTTTCTCCTTAACCTTGTCGTAGTTATTACAGTTTCTCATTGATCATTGATTTGGCGGGAGACGATGTTATGAATGACATACTCGGTCTACTTTTTTTTGTGTTAGGAGTTTAGATCCATCTGCTCGTTCTCCCCCGACGCCTTTAGGACCTGCAACTGAATACATAGAATCAGATTTTGTAAGTTACTACTATTTATTAAAATATGATCATGATTAATTCGAATCTGAAATCTTGATCTCTTTATCCTTCTCAGTTTTTCATTTGTAATAGCAAGAGGGCGACCAAAAATTATGACCTGTCGACTAATCGTCTCCCTAGTTGTTCATTCTATCGAGCAAGATAATTAAAAGCCTTGATTGACTTTGCGGCCCCCGTGCCCTGGAATGCCCAGAATGGTAGATCCCAAAATAAATTGTCGTTTAATAACTTGAATCAAGTAATTAGTAGACGCTAAAACAGTGGAGCGCTAATCCAAAAATGGACTGTCATTCAACCACATAAAATCAATAAATTTAGTTTGTTCTTGATAAAATAAGAGGGAGCTTGCAAATGGCAGACGCCACACCGTGGACCAGGAATTTCATTTTTCGTTCAAAATTATCTACAGGTCTTAATTTCCAACCGATTTGGATAATTTTTTTTTAAATACTCGGAACTAAATTTCCAAAAAAAAGTTTCAGCCGATTTTTGAACTATGGCCAATTTTTGGTTATTTTTCTCTCATTTTTGGATAATTTTTAGCAATTTTTTCGAAATTTACAATATTTCAATGAACAAACCAAAATAATTTATATATTTCTCGATCCACAAAATCTGAAATTTGTTGTTTTAAGACCTAAAAGGTCGCAAAATGAATCAACATAGCCACTTTTGGCCATTATTTGGACATTTTAGCCAGAAATGACGATAAATGGTCAAAATATGTTCAAATAATTGCCGAAAAATGGCTATGTTAATTCATCTTGCGCCCTTCAGGTGTTAAAACGACAAATTTCCGATTATGTGAAGAGAAACATAAATTACTTTGGTTTGTTCATTCAAATATTGCAAGCTTCGAAAAAATTGCTAAAAATTATCCAAAAATGGTAGAAAATAACCAAAAATTAGCTATAATTCAAAAATCGGTTACGAGATATTTTTTGGAAATTTAGTTACGAGTATTTAAAAAAAATATATCCAAATCGGTTGGAAATTAAGACCTGTAGATAATTTTGAACAAAAAATTAACTTGAAAAATAACCTGGTGACCTTTAGGTCTTGGGTTACAGACAGATCAACAAAATCAATAGTTTCTCCGGAATTAATTAAAAGGCTACTAAAGAGGTGCATTTTGACATACTTTTAAAAAATAGTTATCAGTACCAAACATTGAAAAACGATAAGATATTGATTGTTCTCGGTATCAATTTAAAAAATTCTTTGATTGCGGCGCTTAAAATTTTTAGTAATTATGGGGGTCAATAACTTTAATGACTATCAGTAACTATTGCCCCACTTATAAATATAAAATCTATTAAAGTGGGGCAAATTACACGGTTGTTTTTAGTTGTACACAAATCGTTTTTTTAAAATGATCATATGTCGAAAAACCTTGTTGGTTGTACTCGTAGTTCTGTCGTTCTCTAGTAGTGTACTTCACGCGGCCAGTCTTCCAGAATCCTTCTATTCATTGGAAAATGACCCGATTAGTGTCAGTAAAAATCTTCTACATTTACCTCTTGACTACGGGTTAAGTATGTTAACTTTGATTGAAAATACTGGCACTAAGCATGCAATAGTGAATGCTGTTAGTGAGCAGTGTGGTTTACATGTTAATTGGTTTTTTGAAAATTTGAAGAACGTTAGTGATGATGGAATGTGGGCACTAAAGAGTAAGTTGCTTTTATGATGAAGGGTTGTAAGGGTAATTGATTGGTTTTGGTATCAAACTTACAGCCGGTCAAAAATGTATTTATTTAAAACATTTTTTTATATTATTCGATAGTAAAGGAATGCCATTAAATTGCTAATGATTCAGTACCTCGCCCAGTCCCTATCAGCGTCGAGGATCACCTGACATCTTGGGGGTTACTTTCGACGAGATTTTTCGCGTATTCTTGGGCCAAAGAATTCCAAATTTCCCGAATGTGCCGTGACTGCTACTTCACTGTATACATCTTTTTACTATGAAGCTTCTGCTTGTTGTATGACCATACGTTTTCGATTAGGTTTCGATCGACTTACTGGGATGAGCAATCTAGTGAGACGATACCTGATTTTTGTTTCCACTGGCTACACATTTAACTTCGATATTTAAAGTCGTTATCCTCTCGAAGAATCCACTCCTCCCTTTTATCGACAAACCACCGTTTGGCAATCGACACTAATGTTTTTTTTGTAAATCTGAAACATTTTTTTCAGCGATTAAATTGTAGCTAAAAATGAAGAGTCTTCCTAAACCTTTTTTTCGAAAGATATCCCCAAATATGGATCTTCACAGGGTGTTTGACGGTGCGCTGTTAGTGGAAACTGATCTGGCTCGTGGGATTTTTTTTATAGGTATAGCACACGTGCTGCAGGGAGGTCTCTAAAGCGCTACAGGAGCGACACGTGTGCGGAAAAAGCGATTCACGTTGTTCTTGAATCGCCGTAAATTGTACTCGGTGGGAAACACAGTCCTGGGCAAATTATTCCAAAGGGATGATGTTCTCCATATAAAAGACTGCTTGAAAAGCGTTGTACGAGGAGTAACAAGCTGAACCCCATACGGATGTGAAGTATCAGCGCGACGTGTATTTCTAACATGTACCGCTCTGGAAGGAATTAAACGAGCCACATCCTCCGAACACTTTTCATGAAAATACTTGTAGAATAGGCTTAAGTCGCCAACCGTTCTTCCGTGTTCCAGCGAATCAAGGCCGCCGGTCAGTTCCGGGTCTCCAATCAGATGAACAGCTCTTCTCTGAAGAGAATCCAACAAATGCAGTGTATGTTTGGGAGCGGAGCCTCAAACATGGGAGCAGTATTCCATAGTTGGTCGAATTTGAGCTTTGTAAAGAATTAACAGGTGTTGTGGAGTGTAAAGCTTTCTGGTTCAAAATAATATTCCCAACTTTTGAGAAGCTCTCTTTGCTATGCCTGCAACATGCTCATGCCAGGACATATTTGCTCCCAAATTAACGCCCAACAAATTGAGTGACGATGTTAGAGGAATGGAGTGCTCCGCCATAACTATGTCGGGCTCAGAAACGTTAACTTTTTTAGAAAAAAACTGCCGCCTGGGTCTTTGTAGCGTTAAATTCCACTTGGTTACTGTCACCCCAAGCTAGGATTTCTTCTAGGTCTTTGTTAAGTTGAACAATTTCCCGCTGTCTGCGAACACTCGCCTGAGCAGCCGATGTCCGAGCGTTCAAAGTGAATGAAAAGATAAGCGTACTGTCATCTGCAAAGCTGTAGATTGGATTTCCGGTCTTTCCAGCAGATCGTTAATGTAAATAAGAAAGAGAGTAGGAGACAGTATGGAGCCTTGGGGCACACCGGCGTTGATAGTGAAGGTGTTAGAAAGAAATCCATCGACCGCCACTCGTAAAGAACGCTCACTGAGGAAACATGAAAGCCACAAACAGAACTTTTCAGGCATACCACAAGAACGTAGCTTAGCCAACAGCCCATCGTGCCAAACACGGTCGAATGCCTTGGATATGTCAAGAGCAACTGCTCGAGATTCTCCAAAGTGTTCAATTGCGTTGTTCCAAACATAAGTCAGAAGGTCTCCTGTTGATCTATGTTTACGAAAACCATATTGGTGATCGCTAATAATGTTGAATTCTTGAAGATATTTTAGAAGATGTTGATTGATAGCCTTTTCCATGACTTTCGATATTATTGAAAGCAATGCGACTGGGGGGATGATAAAATAACCTCAAAATGAAGTATTATTGGAAAAATTTACATTGCTCCAGCCTCGATTTATGTTTTCCTCTGTCTACGCTAGTCGTTTAACACTCAGCAGTTTCTTGATTGCACTCCGCCACTTTAAATCGTTAGCCCGAAGATGAGTGCGAATCGTTTCTTCCGCAAAGGGAATTGAGAATTTCAGGAAAATGCTTTTCATTTCGAATTACGTTCTGGTAGATCATTAGTATTTTTTAACTGAGAATATCGTTTCACGCACTTGCTAACGAATGCCCACGATTTAGCAGCCGCTGTAGGCGTAATTTTCGGACTTTTTGGGTGATTACACAGCCTTAAAGCATGAAGCCTATGCAGCACTCATGCTCGATAATGTACTATATAACCTTAAATAAGGTTAGAAATGAATTTCTTTTCACAAAGCATTGTTTGCAGAAGTGCCAACAATAACTTCAAAAAAAAGGAATTTATTTTCTTTTACAGACTAAAGTTATAGGCAACATGTCCTTACTTGATTGTATACTGCTTTAAAAAATAACACAGGCCGACAAAATTTGGCCAAATTTTTTATCCAGAAACCAGAATATACTTTTCTGAAGGTTTTTGACGCGCTGAATTCGAATCCGAGGACAAATTTTTCTCTGGCTCCAGTTCTCGAGATATTCTAACCTAAAAGTGCGAAAATCACGGTTTTTCGACATTTTTTTCGAGATATTTGACCTTCGAAATGTAATTTTTTTTATCAAACCATTAATGGTGTCCGAAAGAACTACTCTTCCTCTTCAAAACGCATCTAGATTTGTCCGGATATATTTTTTCATCTTGGTGAAAACGTATGTTGAAATTAAGTATTTCTATTTATTTCTCGATTTTTGGAAAATGAAAGGCATCGAATAAATACAATTCTTCGGCGCATTAACTCTTGTAACGATTGTTAATTTATGGTGAAGGATGTTTCAAATTAGACTCATTTTGAGTTCAATAAACAAATAGAAAGTTAATGCTTCGATGTATTTTTCATGCCTTTTTTCCAAAAATCGAGAAATAAGTGTAACTACTTAAATTCAACATACGATTTATGAAAGATAAAAAAAGATATCCAGACAAATCCAAATGCGTTTTGAAGAGGAAGTAGTTCTTTCGGACCCCATTCATAGTTTCAAAAAAAATACCTTTCGATGTAACATAACCTCAAATATCTCGAAAAAAACCGTGATTTTCGAACTTTTGGGTTAGAATATCTCGAAAACCGGAGCCATCAGAGAAATTCTGACTTCGGATTCGAATTTAGCGCGTCAAAAACCTTAGGAAAAGTATATTCTGGTTTCTGGGTAAAAAATTTGTCGGCCTATGTTATCGATAGCGAGCGAGAAATTGGAAACGGAGTATTGATAAGGAGTATCCTAAAATCGGAGGTCCTTAACTTATACGTTTTTAAATAAAATTTTTGATTTATAGTGATAGATGCTACCACGAAGATACCATCAGGAATTTTGAAAATAAACATAGGTGATTGGATGGGTAATTATGAGGAATGCCTTGAAATAAAGAGCGAAAAAAAAGGCGTTAAAGGAAACTATTGTCTGGGTGTTCTAGATCTTACTTCTTCCGATCTGTCTGATATTGTGTCGGTAGGTAAAATCTAATTTTAAAAAACTCCGCATAACACAAGTTCATATTGGATTTTTTTTCTTAATAACGCTATACCAGATAAGAGCCAATAAATTAAAGTTAGATTGTATGTCTGAACGAATTTTTTATTTACAAATTGTAGGCTTGTACATTCGTATACAGTTGCGTGTAAAAGTTTTGGACCAAAAATATTTTTGTGATTATTCGAGTTATAAAGGAAGAAGAGAAAAACCAAATACACCATCATAAACTACTGTAATCTGGGGGCCCGGCAGTGTCCCCGCCAAGTCGAGCAGAAAGCACAGCTGTACCATCCTTTTCTCGAAGCCACTCACGGCACTTTCGACCCCCCTGTAACTTCGTTGTGGATAAAGCTAGAAGCCTGAATTTTCAGTGACCAAGAGAACATACTAGACTAGCCTAAATTACCTACTATTTATACCTTATAGTTTACGAACTATCGCCAGTCGAAGTTCTTTAATTTTATCATTGACACACTCATCGATCATCAAAATCTAAGGTACTTCTAACAGACACACAAACTTCAAATTTTGAATTTAGTTAGTGTTTAGCCTATAAAGGAAGGAAAAATTAAAACATCCCGAAATTTCAGTCCCGTTTTCTAAATTGTACAGTCACTTAAGCTAAAAAAGAGGGTCAACCTCGGAATGAGAGATAATAATCTGTAAACTTGTATAAACCTTTATTTTCGCATTCTAAAAGTTGTCTCAAAGGACTCATAAAATCTCGTGTCCGCGTTTTAAGATATTCAAAGTCAAAGGTCACAAAAATCGTTTTTTTCGCAAATATCTCACTTCCTATGGTTTCAATGATATTTGCATCTATTATAAAAATCATAGAGCATACAATTCTCTACAAATTTTGCTCGAAATATTTTTTATACGCTTAACCGTTTTTGAGATAGAGCGCGGGGAGCGCGCAGAGCTCAGCCATACATAGCATAATGCAAGGTCAACTGTGAGTCCCGGTAAATAATACGTCGTATAGAGGTAATTACTCACTAAAAAATCCATAATTATGAATAATTTGTATTATTTATTAATTGATATATTTAATAATAATTTTCATTTATCAAATATATTCGTTTAATAATACTTACCTTCGTGTAATAAAAAATTGTTAAGTGAAATACTTTAAGTATATTTTAATTATAAAAAAGTATGAAGATGATGCTTCCATAACAGTAGGGCTAGAAGAGAATATAGTTATTAGAATAGGAGCAAAAGTCATGTTAAGACCAAAGCCCTTTCCATCAGAAGCCACAAATGTTTGCCCGTTGAGGCAAAAGTGATAATTAAAAGTGTTTATTTAAAATTAGTGGAGCGAGGCCACGAAAAATACTTTTCATTGATGGAGACACCAGCTTTAACAAGCCTCCCTGAAAGAATAGTTTGGAAAATTGTAAATAATTCGATAGCGATAACACGAAAAGACAAAGGTGTGTCGAAATGTATTGATTTCTGTCAAGAAGACTTAATCCGCTGCAAAATTTATGAAATGTATGCAGAACAAAAAGTTCCTACGTTATTGTCACTTTCACGGGGGCTGTTCGATTCTACGTCGTTTGGGGTTTTTGTTCAAAAAAAAAGACAAAAGGCAATCTATAATGGAATCACAGCGCTTACAACAATTCAGAATGGAATATCTTGAAAAAATAAATACAGCTAGATCGGAAAATCGAACGATAAACTACCTAGACGAGACTTGGTATGACACCCACGACACACCCAGTAAAGGATGGATTGCTAAATCCAAAAAAAATCACACCAAAGCTACATCAAATAAAGGTAAAAGAATAACTATTTTACATGCGGGGTCAGAAGAAGGCTGGATATCAGAATGCCTGTTTCTAGCAGCCAATAATATTTCAGATTCTAGCTTGGATTATCATTGTCATACAACAGCTAAAGATTGGCCTCAAAACAAATTAATGCCGAATATACCACCGAATAGCTGTATTGTGATGGATAATGCATCCTATCATAGTCGCCAAATGAATAAGGTACCAAGTTCCACCAGTAGAAAAAGGGAAATACAAGCCTTTTTGTGCGAACGTGACGTATATTTCCATGAAAGTTATACAGTTAAACAATTGTTAGAAGTTTTAAAAAGTTACAATTTTTCAAAGGAATATATTTGTGATAAAATTGCAAAGGAAGCAGGACACGAAATAATTCGACTTTCACCATATTATTTTATTTTTAATGCGATCGAGTTGATATGGCATAAAATAAAGTCTAATATACGTGCTCACACTACTTTAAACAGTAGTGTGATTGAGTTGATAAAGACAGAAGTCAAAAATGTAACCGTTGAAAACTGGAGAAACTGTATTCAACACGTCAAAAAAATTGTAAACTCTTATAGATGTATGCACATAAATATAAATAGTTTAGAACCTGTAAAAAAACTTATTATTGATTTGCAAGATAGTAGCGATGGCGAAACTGAACTAGATTTTAATTAATAACTAAAATTGTAACAAATCTACACGAGGACACTGTACACTGTTTTAATATATTTGTGTAATTACTATATTGTGTATTATTCAGTACGTAAAATATTAAAATTCAACTGTCTTATCACAATAACATTTAAACCCAACAATTATACAATCAGGTATAGTGCGGCCCTGCACGATGCCTTGTCATTAAACAGCCATAAATTAATCACTTTCGAATCTTGTTGAATTTTGAATGGGTATAGGTAGCTAAGTCACTTACTTAGATCGTGAAAAATACTATACCGGGTATTTCAAATATACCATAAAGTTCCAACTTTTAGATTAAGGTGTTCTTTAGTGTCTAAGAGTCAAATTCAGCATTAATTTTAAAGCTGAGTGGTTGAAAGGGAAATACTTAGTAAATCACTTGCTTGTTGCAGTTAATTGTTATTTAATACGCCTTTAAAGCTAGTAGACATGTTAAATATTAACTAAGAAATGTTGTGAGGCGCTTATGCACAGTCGCTCTATCCCGCCACTAAGTAGCGAGGCGTCGACGTCCCATTTAAAACTATTGCTGCAGCCGAGAAAGCTACGCGACTTAGTGGCGCGACTAGGTGACCCAAAATTAACATATTATTTTTATTTAGGTTCATGCTTTTATTTTATTTTTAAGCTGAATGTTTTACAAGAGACCAACCTCGACAATGCAGAAAAAATTCCTAACTTTCGAAGTGTTCTTCCAACATCCATTCCATCTTTTGGTATATGCGTTCCGAGTGGTTGTTCTGCTGACGATCTACACGAGGTTGTGAAATTAATGAATTTGACGTTTAATATTCCTTTTGAATGTCAAACCGTAGATGACGCTTATCCTCCTTTGACCACAGGCGCATGGGGAGTTATGTGAGTACATATTAGGTTTATTTTTATAAATATATTCCTTTTAAAACTGACATATCAACAAATAATAAGGAAATAATATACAAATTTCTTGTCTAGCTTTTCGTCGCTTAAGCTTCGCCACTGGCCTTGATTTTAGGAGAAGTAGCTTGAAAATTAAATCAAATCAAATGTTATCCACTCAAAATAGACGAAAAAAAAGTGGTAATGGAGCTGAAAATTGGTATAAGTCTTAAACACACTATTACACATAAAATATCAAAAGTCCCCACCGATCCTAAGTCTGCTAAAAATTTTATTCAAGGTAAAAGGACAAAAATATCGGTTTTTCGCATTTTTCTCGTAAACGGTAAATGTTATCGTAAAAATAGGTCAGACAAAAGTTGTAGACCATGCAATTCTCTACAAAAATTGTTCTTATACTTTTTTCCTACGAATCACCATTCCTGAGAAATCGCAATTTCAAACATCGAAAATACTGATATGCACTCTTACACGGCATGTATACGTCATTGGACGTTCAATATAGGTAAAACTATGGAAATTTTGGTTTGTGTGACTCACATACTAAAATACGTACAAATTATATGATTCTGAATGAATATACACTCGGTCCCTAATTCCATTCGCCCGTATAACCCTGAGCAACATCTCTCAGCTACTCCATTGTTCGAGTGGCGACGGTCGTATACCTGCCGTTTTTTGAAGGACGTAAATGAAATAACGACTTTTAGCATTGAACGTTTCTTTGTAGTGAAAAGACGCGCTTATTGATAATATTTTTGATTTCAATTTGTGCCGTTAAATAATTTTTAAAAAATGTCGCACTTTTGCTTTACTTGTAGTAAACCTTTGAAAGTAAAATTGTTGTTGATCATGGAATGAAGACTTTGACTGGTTCAAGTGTTGAAAGAAATGATGGGTCTCTTGAATACCTGAAAGAGAAGCAATCTGTGACAATCCATGCGCAGTGTCGTAAAATGAACACTCGTAAGAGTAGTACTGCTGCAGCTAAAAGACAGCAGGAGATGGAACAAGTCAGTACATCTACGATTAGTCCACCTCGTACTAGAGTGCGAGTAAGTGAGTCGGTTTTTTGTTTTAAAAATTATTGTTTACTAGCGACTGGCCCCGGCTTCGCACGGGTAGTAGAACATATTATGCCTACATGTTTTGTCTGTCGTAGGATCGCATCAGCTTGATGCGTCGAATATGTGGATTACATTTAAATGTAATATAATGTCTACACTACTTGGAGTATTTTATTATGTAGATATTATAAACATAAAAACAAACTAAAATATTTCTTTATGTACAACATTGATAACTTCTGCCTGATTACGTGTAAAAACGAACATATCTTGTTTAGAAGTTACACGTGACAGGGCAACATACAATTGTCCGTGTGAAAAGCATTGAGTGGTTAAGTCAATTCCAGCAACTTTTAAGGTTTGATCTTGTGCTTTGTTAATAGTCATTCCAAACGCTAATTTTATTGGAAATTGGAGCCGTTTGAACTGAAAAGGCCATTCTGAGGGTATCATAGGAATTCTTGGTATAAAAACAGTTTTCACCAGTTCCGTTGCCAGTTAATATGGTACATTCGATCAAAATTTTTTTTAAATTGACTACTTTGAGTCTTGTACCGTTGCATAGTTTTGATGGATTTAAATTTTTTAGTAATATAATAGGGGAACTAAGTTCGAAATGTGGAATCTTTGGCACAATGATACTACTCAGTATATATCACCACTACACCAAACACTTTATTTTTGCAGTCGACGCGCGTTTCGCTAACCATGTTAGCTTCATCAGGAGCGATGATTGACTGTCAATCATCGCTCCTGATGAAGCTAACATGGTTAGCGAAACGCGCGTCGAGTGCAAAAATAAAGTGTTTGGTGTAGTGGTGATATATACTGAGTAGTATAATAGGGGAACCTACTTTTAATATTAATTTGTGCGGCGGAATTTCGGGAGGCGTCAATGAATCCAAGAATTCAGTTGGATAATGTACTGCCTCCTCTCTATCCACGACTGTGTCAACTGAGTAGTAGGTTTGTGATGATGCTTCAAATTTTGAAAGAATAAAATCATTTATTTTATCAATTTGCTCATTAGTGGGTGATAGTATAGCCCTTTCTTGAAACCAATTTAGTGTCTTAGTGGATATGTTACTAATATCGGGATATACCCTTTCAATCAATTCTTCCACATTTTGCACCAAAACTCAAAGATTATTAAGAGTTATACAGACATTTCCAGCTTGAAATTCACCATTACCTATTTGGAGCAAGTCGTTAGAAAATTGCCTGTTATCTTCGCTAGACGATAAAATTCTCATGTGTGTGTGGTTTTAAGTTCACATTTCGTTATATGTGGCCAAAGATACGATCTTTTGAGCGATGCATTGACTTCATCTGCTCTCGTCCCCCTAGTTATAACAAGCAAAATTTGGCGGAAATCTCCAGAGAACAAAACAGTGCAGCCACCCATTGGGCATTTACTGTTGCGCAAATCTCGCATTGTCCTGTCTAATGCCTCAACTGAGGCTTTATGAGACATCGAAGCCTCGTCCCAAATAATCAAACTGCAATCTTTCATTAATTTTCCGGCGTTACTTTGTTTTGAAATATTACAAATGCTCGAGACTTCATCCCTACATATTTTCAGTGGAAGTTTGAATGTGGAATGGGCGGTTCGCCCACCTTCCAGAAGTGTGGCTGCTATGCCGGACGATGCCACAGCAAGGGCAATTTTTCTATCGGATCTTACTTTTGCTAATAGTAAATTTATTAGAAATGTTTTGCGCGTGCATCCGCGCGGGCGCGGGGGTGATCGCATCAAGCGAGTCCCGTCATCGCACAGTGTCTCGACTAGTACAAGCTAGCGGGACAATATTATTTCTTCACTTATTTCAATTGTTTATGTATATTCCAGGTATCTTAAGCTATTTTAAGAAAAAAAAAAGTTGAAAAATGTGTACTGTATGTGTATTAATCGAAATATGTAACTGTAAAATAAATTAGTACAATAACAGTATCTATATATCAATTATTTACAATAACAAGGTGTATAAGTAAAAGAAATATAATATTAAATAACTTATATACTAAGGCATGAATTATAAGCAAATACAACACACAATAAAATAAGAATAATAATTACGATAAAAAAATACTTAAACCTACTAATCACCATCAGATGAGTCGTCATCACCGTTTCTCCCATTCAGTAGAATATTCAGAGAGTAAATAATCCTCCTCATTTAATTCGTGATGATGACTTACTGATGATGTTTCGGATGGCAATGAAGGTGGGATAATCAACTGCAGAACCTCCGATGGCAAAGAAGTAAATTTTCTTCGCGGTAATTCTCTATACGAGTTGATAACAGGATCAGACGTAATTAAAAGCATTCTCAAAAGATCTGTATTTGTGGCAATACGTGACCGCTTCCTGGTGTGCCGTTCACGGAATCTACGACAGTCTTTATTTCTTGCCTCCTGGGCTTCTTCGGAGAGTTGTCCAATGGGAAGAAGAAAAGACTTTATAACTTCCGCGCTGTGTACAAGAATTTTATGCACAGTAAAGGGCATGGAATACCACGAATACAGATCAAGGTATAATTTTCTAGTATCAACACAAAACTTTTCAAATTCTATATAATTTATGTCATATCCCGATGACAAAGTTCTTAAAATTACATGAAATCTACGAATAAGGTTTACGTCTAATCCTGTAATTTCACTGCTCAATTCAGCTTTGGAAAAAAATCTACGTGCTGTGTTTCCATCGTTTGTGTTATCATACCCAGGTTTTTGGTTTATCTACAATGAGACCCATACGATCTTTAAACACTTTTTGTATCTCTTGTGAGCATTGCTTCACAATAGCTTTGTCGTTATCTCCCCTGACTTGCCACTTTTTTATATAGCTGATGTGAAGCAAACATTCAAACGTGCGAATCCATACATGTAAAGTAGATAAACCAAATGCAAGGCGTTCTTCGTTGCTGGGATATTTCTTTGACTCCTCGTTCATAGTAGACGGGGTGGCACCGCAAATATAACACTTTTGTGTTGAACTTGTGTCTGTTAAGGCATTGCACACTTTGCCATCAGTCATTGTCAACAACAAATCGTGTTTAATAGAGATTTGAGATCCAGCAACGTTACATAATGTTGGAAGAAGCTGACTTACTTCATCTAAAATTTTAGAAGTTTCTTCTTTCGTAAACTCTTTTGTCTCCTTGGCAAAAATAAACTTAATAGGACGGCAATATAAAGTAGAGGAAGGTCTTAGATTTTGCCAGATCACAGTTTCGCCATCAAGCAGCCTCAAAGGAACAAATGAGTATACGAACAAATTCGTCTGTAGCGTTAGTGTTCTCAAATTTCTGCTTATACGTGCTATGCCCCGAACTCCCATCACAGCCCCATTTGCTTACCAACGTATAATATGAACGAGGTAACACACTTCTAATGACTTCCGCCTGAGCTTTAACTAATCGTTCAGCCGTTTTATCCAAAATCGCGTGAAGTTTGATTTCAGCTCGAGATTCAGTCACAGAAATATATTCGTCAGAAGGACAACAAGAAGCTTTTTTACTTACCTAAACTATAAAACGATGGATACACTTGATGTCCCGCTTTCATTGACCATTTTCTTGTTTGTTTATATGAGTGAGAAGTCGATTTCGAGTCCACATAATAAGCTAAAGCTTCGTCTGGTGTTAACTGCCGACTTTGTTCAGAACACTTATTCTTTTCTCTAGTTTCACTGACCGTGATGTTATGGATCTGTTTAGCAACACTTCAATGCCCTTCTTTTCGAGTAGCTAACTCAGCTGCTGTAATAAGCTCACTTGCACATCTCGATTCCAAAAGATCTTCTACTCTCCGTCTCTTCGTTTTCGTTGATGAGTCTTCAAATAATTTTCTGGGTCGCCCTACGGAAAGAGCCGCTGATGATGTTGAAGTGCATGGCTGGTTAACACACATCTTTATTTCGATTCCGGATCCCTCTAACCAATCTTTATGTTTGATTAGAAACATCTCTTTGTTACACTTTAAAGAAGTCCACTTTTGATTGAATTTTGCTGAAAGGCTTGATATTTTCATTTTGAGTCGTTTTAGAGAATGGTCAGAAACATCAGACATATTGAATTTTTCACTTATATGGTAAAAAATGCCACTGTTTCGTTCAGTTTTGTCATGTTTTAGCCATTCTTCAAAAAACTCCATTTTCGTCATAGTCACGACTCGTTCTGAAAAAAATAAAATAATTTTACTTTCGGGCCTTTTCGGGGTCTATAATATATATGAATCTGTGCCTGAATGTTGTAGGTATTACATATAGAAAAATCTAGGTGGATATATGTGGATAAAAAAAGTTGCTACTTTTAAAGTTTACAATTAATGTAAAATTTGCTGGATTTATCTATACATTTACAAATTGATATTACACCAAAAGTATACATTTTTTTATATAAAAAATATATAAGTCATAATAGAGTACATACCTTCAACAGAATATTCCATCACAAAAAACTCGTTTCACTCTGCTACCAATTTTAAAATATGTTATCACAAGTGTGCATAAAATGCAACTGATTTGCAAATGAAAATGACCTCTCTTATAAGGGTTACTTTGACCCCCTGATAAGATACCTTTATGAGGTGATAAACAAATTAATTTTTAGAATTCGTTAAATGGGGGGGGGGGTTGTTGTTTACAAGTCGTTATCAGTGGTTCCTGAAAATTACGTCATGAATATTGTCCCGCTAGCATGTTCTTGCCGAATCACTGTGCGTCGGTGTGAGAAACGCGCTTGAATTTATTTTCGCGCGCGTTAATTTTTTGCGATAACTCCTAAGATCTTCATTTAAATTTATGGTGTAAAAGATTATAAGAATGTGCATGAAATGCTTAAGGTAACTAACGTATTTAAGTTGATAAGGATTAATACTGTATCCGTCTAAATAGCTTTCCAATTACTGCATTGTACGTGACCATTTTTTTTAAAAGATAGAATGGGTATAGTAAGCTGTCCTTAAAAGATAGATATATGCCATCGCGGACTTTTTTGTAGATCTATAAAAGAGGAATATCCCACCATGCATTGTTTTGCTATATCTCAAAGAGATTAGGCAGCGTTTTCGATGAAAGTTCCCAGGCGGCTTGACTTTTTCCGACACTTCCAACATTTATCGTTATATTTCAACCAATTTACACAGAACATTGACAAATTATATACCTAAACCTTCCTCATGAATCACTCTATCTATTGGTGAAAACCGCATGAAAAATCCGTTCAGTAGTTTTTTTGAATTTATCGCCAGGCAGACGCGGCGGAGGACTTTGTTTTATAATATGTAGTGATTTTGCGGCGGTGAAGCAAATGAAGAGGCTGAAAAGAAAAAAGCGCAGAATGTTCGGCGCAAAATTTATCATGTTGCTACACTTTCTTTTAAAGATTCTATTCTAAAGGTAGCTCAGACACGTTCTGATGACGTAGCAAAAACTATTATTGCACGCATTGAATATTAATATGATTTAGTTGCTGCTGAGGCTAAGAACCATAATGATTGTTATAATTCCTTTTTGAGACCCACCACGGGGGGTAAAATCGGTAGTCCTGAAGATGATTCTATTACTTTGGCGATGGAAGAAATATTTGCATACACTGAAAAAAATAGTGATGATTGTCAGTGTTCATTGGAAGAATTAAAAAATATTTGCAAAAATCCAGCTATAGATAATAGAACAATTAAGACAAGATTAAAGTTAAAGTATGGTAATGATATTATTATAACTGAGAAACAAGAACGTTTAAAATTTATCCATTTTGTTAACAATCAGCACGATATTTTCAACAAAGCTTGGTATGACAATAGAAAACAAGATGAAAAAGAAGAACGATTTAGAATACTGACATTTTTTCAATTATTAGGATACTGTCTAATAAAACTTAATCACAATAGATTGTGGAGTATGCCCACTAGGGAAACCATGTTAAAAAAATGCGCCAAGTACACTACCTCATAGGTGGTGCGGAAATGTGTGCATATTATGTAGAATACGACTTCTCCAACTTTTTTTACGATAACACTTACCGCTTACGACAAAATGCGAAAAAAACCGATCTTTTTGACCTTTAAGCATGAATAAAATTTTTAGCAGACGTAGGATCGATGGGGACTTTTGATATTTTATTTGTAATAATGTCTTTAAGACCTATACCAATTTTCAGTTCTATGCGAATTTTTTGCGAAGTTAAATGTTTATTTTGACTGGATAAGACTCGCAAAACCAAAAAAGCTTAGCTTGAATAAATCCTTGATTTGAAGTCAAAACAACACGTAGGCTAAAAAGCTTTTGATCTGACACATAGATGTCGCTCTTTTCAAAAAATCCATATGATGTTTAGGAAGTACCTACCTTCAAACAATACGTGTCAAAATTTCATGATATTTCGACGATCAGTTTACAAGTTACGGTGGTTTTAGTAACAATACTTTTGATATTTTCAAAACAATGGAAAAAATAAAATCGGTAGTCCTGAAGATGATTCTATTACTTTGGCGATGGAAGAAATATTTACATACATTGAAAATAGTGATGATTGTCAGTTTTCATTGGAAGAATTAAAAAATATTTCTAAACATCCAGCTATAGATAATAGAACAATTAAGACAAGATTAAAGTTAAAGTATGGTAATGATATTATTATAACTGAAAAACAAGGACGTTTAAAATTTATCTGTTTTGTTAACAATCAGCACGATATTTTCAACAAAGCTTGGTATGACAATAGAAAACAAAATGAAAAAGAAGAACGATTTAGAATACTGACATTTTTTGAATTATTAGGATACGGTCTAATAAAACTTAATTACAACAGATCGTGGAGTATGCCTACTAGGGAAACCATGTGAAAAAAATGCGCCAAGTACACTACCTCATAGGTGGTGCGGAAATGTGTGCATATTATGTAGAATACGACTTCTCCAACTTTTTTACGATAACACTTACCGCTTACGACAAAATGCGAAAAACCGATCTTTTTGACTTTTAACCAAGAATAAAATTTTTAGCAGACGTAAGATCGATGGGGACTTTTGATATTTTATTTGTAATAATGTCTTT
The DNA here is from genome assembly GCA_019049505.1 of Pachyrhynchus sulphureomaculatus. Classification (NCBI taxonomy): domain Eukaryota; kingdom Metazoa; phylum Arthropoda; class Insecta; order Coleoptera; family Curculionidae; genus Pachyrhynchus; species Pachyrhynchus sulphureomaculatus. Next base: position 220,355,164 of record CM032449.1, read on the forward strand.
AAGACCTATACCAATTTTCAGCTCGATGCGAATTTTTGCAAAGTTAAATATTTATTTTGACTGGATAAGACTCGCAAAACCAAAAAAGCTTAGCTTGAATAAATCCTTGATTTCAAGTCAAAATAACACATAGGCTAAAAAGCTTTTGATCTGACACATAGATGTCGCCTTTTTCAAAAAATCCATATGATTTTTAGGAAGTACCTACCTTCAAACAATACGTGTCAAAATTTCATGACATTTCGACGATCAGTCTACAAGTTACGGTGGTTTTAGTGACGCTACTTTTGATATTTTCAAAACAATGGAAAAAATCAAATTTCGTGTATTGATTAAACATTGTTTTTTGATGGGAAAAATTACCATTTAAGCAAAGCAATGGCTTGATAAGTGTTACAGGGACTCTATCCCTGGAAAATCACTCATCATTTACTAGTATGCTAAATTTAAACGTGGTCGTACAAATCCAAATGATGCTGAACGCTCTGGACGCCCAAATGACGTGGTTGCACCGGAAAACACCAAAAAAATCCATAAAATTGTTTCGGATGGCCACAAAGTGAAATTGCGTTAGATAGCTGACATCCTAAAGATATCAAAACAACGTGTTGGTCATATTTTGCATGAACGTTTGGGCATGAGAAAGCTATGTTCGAAATGGGCACCGCGTTTGTTCACAGTGGACCAAAAACAACAACGTGTTGATGATTCTGAGCGCTGTTTGGATCTGTTTAAGCGCAATAAATAGAATTTATTCATGAGAAATGTGACAATGGATCCACCACTACACGCCCGAATCAAATCTGCAGTCAGCTAAGTGGACAGCAGCCGGTGAAAGCCGCCCGAAGCTACCAGAGACACAACAGTCGGCTGGGAAGGTTTTGGCCTCTGTATTTTGGGATGCGCATGAAATAATTTTCATCGACTACGCTGAGAAGGGAAAAACCATCAATAGCGAATATTATATAAAGTTACTGGTGCGTTTGAAGGCAGAAATCGCAATGGAACGGCCCCAAATGAACAAGAAAAAAAGGGCTCTTTCATCAAGTCAATGCACCGTGTCACCACGATGGCAAAGTTGCATGAATTAAAGTTCGAATTGCTTCCTCATTCACCGTATTCTCCAGATTTAGCCCCCAGCCACTATTATCTATTCGCAGACCTGAAAAAAATACTCGCGGGAAAGAGATTTGGCTCCAATGAAGAAGTTAGCACACTAACATACGCTATGGAAACAAGAGCAGACAATAAAAGAACAAAGAGCATTCTTCGAACAACAAAGATGAAAATACTGAGAAACATTTCAGGATACACACTAAGACATAGGAAAAAAAACACAGACATAAGACATGAATGCGAAGTGGAAGACATAATCAGATGGGGACGTAAAGGTAGAAGAGCTTGGAGAGAATGACTGAGGAGAACTAGCGAGAATCGCGCGAGATGGTAAACCACGGACACGACGACGCCTGGGAAGACCTCCAAAGAGATGGCTCGAATCATGGACATCAACATCTCAAGAAAATTGATGAGTTGGAAACTACAGGCCTGAGGCCTACAGTACGTGGAAGAAGAAGAAGTTATGGCCTATTTTGAAGGCAAAGACAAATCGTTCTACACGAAAGGTATTGAAAAGTTAGAAACGCGTTGGACTAATTGCATCGCTCTTGAAGAATACTATATTGATGAATAAAGTCGAATTTTGCAAAAAAAATGTGTTTTAAGTAGCTAGACCAAAAACTTTTCAGCCTACGTTTTATGTATCTTAAATATCAAGTAAAATTAAGTTGGGAATGTCGAATCTTTGGCACAATGGCACTACTCAGTATATATCACCACTACACCAAACACTTTATTTTTGCACTCGACAGGCGTTTCGCTAACCATGTTAGCTTCATCAGGAGCGATGATTGACTAAAGCTGAACTACAAATCTACCCTATTTATACTTAGCCTAACCCTTGAATTACTCAGGCGGAACTAATGGCATAGGCAAGGCCATCAGTTCCGGTCATGTAACCAGTAGAAGGGACTATAAGGAATAGGCCCTCTGTCTTTATTTAAGCTACTTTTACATTTTATAATTTCCATACTTTCGTATGCGTTCAACAATCTTCTATCAGATACATTTTTTATTAATCTTAGATTATCTAATGTTACAATATGATCAGCTTCAAGGGCATGTTCGGCAATGCTAGACTTTTCTGTTCTACTGTATTTTAAGTGTGCTAAATATTCTTTAAATCGTGTTTTAATTGACCTTTTAGTTTGCCCAACATACTTTTTTGTCACAATCATTACAACTAATTTCATAAATTCCACTTTTCTCACAATTAGGAATCTTATCTTTTGGATTTCCTAAGATATTCCTCAGATTGTCTGATGACTTATAGACTAAGGTGAGGCCTACCTTATTAAATACCTTATTGAGTCCCTTGCTATATTTCGGATTATATGGTATGGAAACAGACATGATGTTATTTTCTTCGCGTGTAAAAAAGGTGGAATTCTGAATATTAAACCTAAACTTATGACTATTATTAGCTTATTTACTAAGTCATCGTCATAACCATTAACTCTAGTTATATTTCTAATACGATTCCTTTCTTTGTTAAAGTTTACTCTATTCAGAGGGAAAGTGACCAGACGATGAACTAAAAAATGTAATGAGGTTAATTTGTGTTGTTTGCAATGAAATGAATCATTAGGAGTAGAGATTTGTAGTTTAGCTTTAGTCAATCATCGCTCCTGATGAAGCTAACATGGTTAGCGAAACGCGAGTCGAGTTGCAAAAATAAAGTGTTTGGTGTAGTGGTGATATATACTGAGTAGTATTAAGTAAAATATGATTTTTTTTTTTTGACTTCATGACTTAAAGTTGACTTGGTTGACTGGTAATATTAATAATGTGAATGTGACCAGTATATGGTACAGTCTGTCAAGTAAAAACGTGACCGCTCGTTTTCTTCAATGTGCTTCGGAAATTAACATTATGAGCACGAAGATGTTGTCAAACCCTTCTTCTTCTTCTCCTTCTTCCTACGTTAAGACCATGCCCTGTGTTCACTTCAAAGGTTTCCCAGAAACAATTGCGATGATGAAGACCAGCTCTCATACCATCTCATTAGTGGTCTTCCAAGCGGTCGAGGTGTGTTTGGTCGCTTCTCTTTTGCAACCTTAGCCAACCGGTCGTTTGGCATTCTGTCCATATGGTCTCTCCATTCTCTTCTCCTATTCCTTGCCCATCTCACCACATCCTGTATTTCGCACATTTACCTTATTTCTTCACATCTCTTCCGATCAAATAAGGTATGTCCTGTTATCGATCTAAGTATTCGCATTTCTGTTGTTCTTAGGAGTCGTTTTGTTATTGTGTCCTCCGCTCTGGTTTCTATCGCGTACATCATGATCGGTCTTACGAATGTTTTGTATATTCTTACTTTGCTCCTGGTGCTCATATATTTGTTTCTCCAAATTATATCTCTTAAGTATCCTGATATTAATGATGCCTTTGTTGTTTGAGTTTTTACTTCCTTCTTCAGGTTCCTGGTACTTGTTATGTTTGCCCCTAGATATTTAAAGGACATCACTTGTTCTACACTCTTATCATAAATCGCGAGTTTGCATCTTTTCGGTTCTTTAGATATTGTAAGGGATTTTGTTTTCTTTACAGATATTCATTACATTCAAACCCGATTTTCTTAATTTTAGCGATCCTTGACGCAGCGTCAATTTCAGGTTCCGTGAAAACAAAGACACGATTCGTTTTTCGACTGTCGGGGTGACTTTGCCTAGCGAGCCACATTTCGGCAACTTGTCGACATTTTTCGTCTCGTTAAAACGATTTATTTATCCACTTCTTTCGATACTTTTTAATATATTTAGCGACCGCGGAATATGTCTTTTTAGGCCCCTTTGGATGGGAACAAAGAAAGACTGCCCCGAACCGACCCGCAAACAAGTTACGCATTTTGGATTTTACGTGATTTCGACGAAAGACTGGAATCGACTGATACTTCTACTAAAATGAGTTGTAGATAAAGGTCCGATTTTTTGTTGATCGCATCTACCAAAAATGAATTATCGCGGACACGTTTTTACTTGACAGACTGTATATGTAAATATATAGACCTGCCCTTTCTTATGTTCCACTTTTAAAAAAGGTGCATGACAAGTTATTGTTTGTTAATTTGTGTGTACAATAATTTTGATTTGTTTTATACTTTCGCTTAAACTCTTTCCTGGGAAAACCATTTTTAAAGGCGTTGGCAATATACGAGGTTTGTTCTTTCTTGACAGCTTATATAACATCTTACTTCTTTTTTTTTAATATTTACAGAGGTTTCTTTGTCGTTATTATTCTAATAATGGCCGCATCTACAGCCTATGATGTCTACTGTCAAAATACCGAAAAAGGTAAGAGAAATTTAGTTATTCTTACCTAATCTGAGGAATAAAAATTTTTAAACAAATGTTTAAGATCATCACTTATGTTTATTATTGCTGACAATTGTTTCGACACACTGTGTCTTCTTCTGGAGCACGATGTAAATTAACTAACAAAGTATGTTTCAGAATACATACTTTACCTAATTACAAGTACTAAATTCATTAACAATATTTACCTTAATACCTAGAACAAGTTCAATAATGGGGACCCTCCCCCATCTAATTGATCGTTGAGTAATAGACCTGAGGATTTTTAGTGTTCCGTACGGAACACTTATAAGATCACTGTGTCTGTCCGTCTGTCTGTCCGTCTGTCCGTCTGTCACACCCGATTTTCTCCGAAACTATTTGTCATAGAAAGTTGAAATTTGGTAGTAATATAGGAATTGATGGCCTCACCAGAGCCATGTAGTTTTGAAAGTTAAATTTTGACTTTAGGGGTTAGTTTTGGGGGGTGAAATCGGAAGTGAAAAAAATTTTTTTTTACTAGGTAATCGAGTGTGGTGTCAAATGAAAGCTTGTGAAAACACGAGTAAAAAATATATATATAATGTAATACTTGCGCGCACTTTTCTTTGTATTATTTTTAAAAAATCGCGAAAAATCGCTGTCCACCCGCCTTATCTCGGAAAGTACTTATCAAAGAATTTTGAAAAAATTCTGGAATATTCTCCACGGGGTGTAGATTGAACGAAAATTATCACGAGTGCATTACCTGTAATAATTTATCTGATATATAAAAAAAACAGAAATTTCAAGGTCATCAATTTTCAGTAAAGATTGGAAATAAACTTTGTTGAAATTTATTTGGGGTGTATTTTGTGAAGTCACTGATCATTTTATGTCACCGTAACATAAATTTTGACTTAAGGGATTCGTTTTGAGGGGGTGAAATCGGAAGTGAAAAAAAAAATTTTTTACTAGATCATCGAGTGTGGTGTCAAATGAAAGCTTGTGAAAACACGAGTAAAAAATATATATATAATGTAATACTTGCGCACACTTTTCTTCGTATTACTTTTAAAAAATCGTGAAAAATCGCTGTCCCCTACCTTATCTCGAAAAGTACTGATCAAAAAATTTTGAAAAAATCCTGGAATATTCTCCACGGGGTATAGATTGAACGAAAATTATCATTACCTTTAATAATTTATCTGGTATAGAAAAAAAAACAAAATTTCAAGGTCACCAGTTTTCAGTAAAGATTGGAAATAAACTTTGTTGAAAACTTATTTGGGGTGTGTTTTGTGAAGTCACTGATCATTTTATATTACCGTAACATAAATTTTGACTTAAGGGATTCGTTTTGAGGGGTGAAATCGGAAGTGAAAAAAAATTTTTTATACTAATTCATCGAGTGTGGTGTCAAATGAAAGCTTGTGAAAACACTAGTAAAAATATATATATAATGTAATACTTGCGCACACTTTTCTTCGTATTACTTTTAAAAAATCATGAAAAATCGCTGTCTCCTATCTTATCTCGAAAAGTACTGACCAAAAAATTTTGAAAAAATCCTGGAATATTCTCCACGGGGTATAGATTGAACGAAAATTATCATTACTTTTAATAATTTATCCGTTATAGAAAAAAAAAACAAAATTTCCAGGTCACCAGTTTTCATTAAAGATTGGAAACAAACTTTGTTGAAAACTCATTTGGGGTGTGTTTTGTGAAGTCACTGATCATTTTTATACCACCCTAACAAAAATTTTTCTTTAAAAACAATCAACGTACGGAACACTAATTGTTCAAGTTCAACTTGCACTTGACCGGTTTTTTCTGATTAATTTCTACCTGTTCTAAACAATTCAGTAATTTTCCTTTCTTTCCGTTATGCAAAATTTTGAAATCTTCAATGAATGTATGATTTTCCTCTGTTAAATGTTTGGCGTAATAGGATTTGTTATTTTTCATCGTAAAGCTTTGTTTATGTTTGTTTATTCCTTTATAAAAATGTCTGCCTGTTTGTCCTATATACGTTTTATTGCAAGTGCCACAGCATAATTCGTAAACCCCCGATTTATTTTCTTTTTTTGTTTTACTTTTATTATTTTTAATATGTCGAGATAATGTGTTATTTGTACGGAAAGCGATATTTACATGATTTTTATGGAAAAAATTTTGAATTTTATTAGTTAATTTTCCGGTATAAGTGAGTGTATGAAATTTTTCTTTGTTTAATTGTTTGTACGGGTACCCCAGTCCTATTGCTTTTTTAAATTGTTTTTTCATTAAAATATTATCTACGAAATCACTCCTGTATCCATTGTTTATACTAATTTGTTTTATAATATGTAATTCTTTCTGAAAAATTTCTTCCGTTAATGGTGTATTTATTAGTCTATGGATGAAACTAAAGGGTGTTTTTAGTGTTCCGTACGGAACACTTATAAGATCACTTCGGTGTCTGTCTGTCTGTCTGTCTGTCTGTCTGTCTGTCTGTCTGTCTGTCTGTCTGTCTGTCTGTCTGTCTGTCTGTCTGTCTGTCTGTCTGTCTGTCTGTCTGTCTGTCTGTCTGTCTGTCTGTCTGTCTGTCTGTCTGTCTGTCTGTCTGTCTGTCTGTCTGTCTGTCTGTCTGTCTGTCTGTCTGTCTGTCTGTCTGTCTGTCTGTCTGTCTGTCTGTCTGTCTGTCTGTCTGTCTGTCTGTCTGTCTGTCTGTCTGTCTGTCACACACACCCGATTTTCTCCGAAACTATTTGACATAGAAAGGTGAAATTTGGTAATAATATAGGAATTGATGGCCTCATCAGAGCCATGTAGTTTTGAGAATTAAATTTTGACTTAAGGGGTTAGTTTTGGGGGGTGAAGTCGGAAGTGAAAAAAAAAATTTTTTACTAGGTCACCGAGTGTGGTGTCAAATGAAAGCTTGTGAAAACACGAGTAAAAAATATATATATAATATTATACTTGCGCGCACTTTTCTTTGTATTATTTTTAAAAATTCGCGAAAAATCGCTGTCCCGGGCCTTATCTCGAAAAGTACTTATCAAAAAATTTCGAAAAAATTCTGGAATATTCTCCACGGGGTGTAGATTGAACGAAAATTATCACGAGTGCATTACCTTTAATAATTTATGTTATATAAAAAAAAACAAAAATTTCAAGGTCATCAGATTTCAGTAAACATTGGAAACAAACTTTGTTGAAAACTCATTTGGGGTATGTTTTGTGAAGTCACTGATCATTTTATACCACCGTAACATAAATTTTGACTTAAGGGGTGAAAACGGAAGTGAAAAAAAAATTTTTTACTAGGTCATCGAGTGTGGTGTCAAATGAAAGCTTGTGAAAACACGAGTAAAAAATATATATATAATGTAATACTTGGGCACACTTTTCTTCGTATTACTTTTAAAAAATAGCGAAAAATCGCTGTCCCCTACCTTATCTCGAAAAGTACTGATCAAAAAATTTTGAAAGAATTCTGGAATATTCTCCACGGGCTATAGATTGAACGAAAATTATCACGAGTGCATTACCTTTAATAATTTATTTGGTATATAAAAAAAACAAAATTTCAAGGTCACCAGTTTTCAGTAAAGATTGGAAACAAACTTTGTTAAAAACTCATTTGGGATGTGTTTTGTGAAGTCACTGATCATTTTATACCATCCGAACAAAAATTTTTTATTTTAAAAACAATCAACGTACGGAACACTAATTGTGCAAGTTCAACTTGCACTTGACCGGTTTTTTAATATTTATAGAGGTATAGAACTTTGAAATGGAATAAAACAAAGATGAATTTTTTAAATTGACATGAAATTTACTTTATTCGAAAGATAATCTTCTGGCATTATAATCTAAATATGACTTCTGGCATATGACCGCCACGGCTGGCTCGGACGTAGTCTAATCTGGAGGTCCAATTTTCGATGACTTTTTCCAACATTTGTGCCCGTATATCGGCGATAACGCGGCGAATGTTGTCCTCCAAGTGGTCAATCGTTTGGGGCTTATCGGCGTAGACTAGCGACTTCACATATCCCGACAGAAAATAGTCTAGCGGCGTTAAATCGCACGATCTTGGAGGCCAATTCACGGGTCCGAAACGTGAAACTATGCGGTTACCAAACGTTTCCTTCAATAAATCAATTGAGGCACGAGCTGTGTGACATGTTGCGTCGTCTTGTTGAAACCACAGCTCCTGCACATCATGGTTGTTCAATTGATGAACGAAAAAGTCACTAATCATGGCTCTATAGCGGTCACCATTGACTGTAACGTTCTAACCAGCATCGTTTTTAAAGAAGTACGGACCAATGATTCCACCAGCACATAAAGCAATCTTGTTTTGGGCCCATTCACCGATTCTACGCCTTGCTAGGTGATCGTGTGGCTTCAGTTGTTGCACGAGTTGGATTTTGTAAGCACGCAAACCAAGATCTTTCCGCAAAATCTTCCATAAAGTGGATAGACACATATCCAATTCCTGTGCACGATGGCGGATAGACTGATTCGGGTCTTCCTCTACGCTACGCTCTACAGCAGCAATGAATTCTTCTGTACGTACTGTACGACGTCTCTGTGGATGCGTATTATCATTTAGAGTAAACGTGGTGCGAAAACGTTCCATAGTTAATCGAATTAATTGCTCTGATGGACGATTATGTTGACCGTAAAATGGACGTAGTGCGCGATACGTATTTCGAACAGAACCATGATTTTCAAAATAAATTTGCACAATTTGGAAGCGTTGTTCAGGCGTCAGTCTATTCATGTTGAAATGCCAAACCAAACTAAACATAAATCACTTGACAGCTGACAAAATGGCCGCCAGTTAAAAAAGTGTTGTCAACTTAAAGTTTTATACCTCTATAAAAAAACACCCTTTATTATAAGCCGAGATTTTATGGGTGAACGGGTGGTTAGAATTAGCATGTATAGTTATATCTGAGTATGTTGGTTTATGGAAGATTTCAAAATCGTGTTTATTTATTTTGTTTGACATTTTTAAATCTAGGAAATTAATCGATTTATTTGTTTCTATTTCTGTTGTAAAAGTAATATTATTATGAAGTTGGTTAATATAATCTAGAAAAAGTTTTAATTGTCGATCTGTGCCTGTAAAGCAAGTCAATATATCATCTACATACTGGTACCAATAAAAGAAATTTTTAAAAAGATGAGAATTACTGATTTGTTCTTCTAAATGGTCCATGAAAATTTCAGATAAAATTGGACTAAGAGGGTTTCCCATTATTAAACCTTTCTTACTTATGTAAATGTTATCGTTAAATTCGAAATAATTCTGATCTAAGCACAATGTTAAGATATCTAATATTTCTTGTTTAATTATTGGGTTAACATTATTTTTATTGAGTCATTTGTGCTACCATAAATGTTAAGCCTCAAATATACGAGTACTATAGATTTCCTTATAGATAGAGGCGCATTTATGAAGTATAAAACAAAAGGTTTCTAAGTTTTGGCCACTGGAAGTACCATTGATTACTCTTACTGGCCCTTAGCTTAAAAAAGGCATTACGAATATACAGTGTGTCTCAAAAAGCTTTATACAAATGGAGAAAAAGTTTTTATCTTACATATTACAAAAAAAATTATGGAAATCCATAACCAAGCATGAAAAGTTTAAAATATTTGGTGATATACAGGGAAAATAAAAAATAATACTTTATAATGAAGAGTAAAGTGCGTTTAAATTTAAAAAAAAACCTGTCAAGTGCAAGTGGCACTTGCGCAATTAGTGTTCCGTACGTTGACGGCTTTTAAAATAAAAAATTTTGTTACAGAGGTATAAAATGATCAGTGACTTCACAAAACACACCCTAAATGAGTTTTTAACAAAGTTTGTTGCCAATCTTTACTGAAAATTGATGACCTTGAAATTTTTGTTTTTTTATATTTATTATTATTTTATTTATTTATATTATTAAAGGTAATGCACTCGTGATAATTTTCGTTCAATCTACACCCCGTGGAGAATATTCCAGAATTTTTTCAAAATTTTTTGATAAGTACTTTTCGAGATAAGGTGGGTGGACAGCAATTTCTTGCGATCTTTTAAAAATAATACAAAGAAAAGTGCGCGCAAGTATTACATTATATATATATTTTTTACCCGTGTTTTCACAACCTTTCAGTTGACACCACACTCGATGACCCAGTAAAAAATTTTTTTTTTCACTTCCGATGTCATCCCCCAAAAACTAACCCCTTAAGTCAAAATTTAACTTCCAAAACTACATGGCCCTGATGAGACCATCAATTCCTATATTATTACCAAATTTCAACTTTCTATGACAAATAGTTTCGGAGAAAATCGGGTGTGACAGACAGACAGACACCGAAGTGATCTTATAAATGTTCCATACGGAACACTAAAAACAGAGCAAAATATTAATTGAAAATGTTAATAGGAACTAAAAAATTATGCTCACGTTTAGATTTGTGACCTTCCTAGTTAAAAATTCAAAAAAACTCTAGTAAATACATTAGTAATTGTCGGATTATTTATTAAATAAAGGAAAACGGTCAAGTGCAAGTTACACTTGTACAATTAGTGTTCCGTACGTTAATTGCTTTTAAAATAAAAATTTTTGTTACGGTGCACATTGGGACCGAATGCCGAAAAGGCATGAAGGCAATGAATATTCGATTGAGGGACTTTTCAGGCTCTAGGTATGAGGGTTGGTACCTGCGCTATTCGAAACGACCGGTTATAATAATCAAGTCTGCACCCGTGGCTCTTGACACCTATGTTGTTAGATTCTGAGCTTGTTCTGTTTGAGTTAGACAGGCAGATTTAATTGAGCTCAAATGTTTGTATTTGAAGTTAATTTAATTTCGTGAAATGGCTCTGATGAGGCCATCAATTCCTATATTATTACCAAATTTCAACTTTCTATGACAAAACATTTCCGGAGAAAAACGGGTGTGACAGACAGACATACATCGAAGTGATCTTATAAGTGTTCCGTACGGAACACTAAAAACAGAGCAAAATATTAATTGAAAATGTTAATAGGAATTAAAAAATTATGCTCACGTTTAGATTTGTGGCCTTCCTAGTTAAAAATTTAAAAAAAACTCCAGTAAACATATTAGTAATTGTCGGATTATTTATTGAATAAAGGAAAATGAAATTAATTAAAAACAAGTGCACTGATTTTGATTGTATTATATTTTTGTTAAAAATTTGATAACCTTTTTATCTGCCTTGCAAGAATTACATCCATAATAAATATGCGTTAATATCATTTTATTTTGAAATTGCAACATTACTTAATTACCACGTACATAACATAACAACTAAACATATGGATTAATTTTAAATTTAATGCTTCAATGTATCCACTGTCTCTTTCTAAACAGGTGATCAACAAAAATTTTTTGTTACATCACTAATTACGTCAGGAGTTATGGCTTCACTTGTTTCCCTAATGACTCTCTCAAGAAGATCAACGTCTTAAAATCGCCTTTTAAGATAAACCTTTTCTTTTAAGTAGACCTTGGGGGCCAAGTAAACTGCACATACCTCCTTATTACTCTACCGTTAAAAATGTGGAGGAGATAATCTCGAACATTTCTTGCACTGTGACATGATGCATCATCATGTTTGTACCATATACGTTGTCTTTCAATTACTGATAGGCAATTAAAAAACTCAGGGAATTCATTATTTAAAAATTCTAAGTAACGTTCAGCATTCATATTATTTCGAAAAAAGAATGGTTCAACTATTTTATCTTTAAAAATTCCACACCATACATTGGTTTTAAAAGAGTATTGATCCCTAGTTTGGATATTGAAGTTAGGATTAACCTCCGCTCCGCCAGCGATAGTTTTGAGAATTTACTGTCCCATTAGACGTAAATGTCGCTTCGTCAGAGAAAAGTATTTGTCTTGTCATTAACCTGTTATCTTGCAACTCTCCTTGAAACCAAGCACAACAAGGGGGGGGGGGGGCGGGATAGAATATCTCCCCCGGTATGTTCTGCCTGTCGTAGGAGGCGACTTAAAGAACAACCTAGATGGTAGATGCCCAGATCCCACCAGCATCGCCCGGTATGATACCATCGCAGCGGCTTAGGCTGCGTGAAGTTGCTTAACGTTTCGTGGCTGTGCCGATGTCCCGGACTGTGGGACCAAATAGCATGATGAGGCACCTGGATACAAAAAATTCCGGAGGTAAAATAGCCTCCCGTTCAGATCTCCGGGTGGGGGCTGGTTCAGGGGCGTCGACATGCAGAGAACAGAATTTCAAAATGGATTTTTGCAACATACGAGGTTTAAATTCGAACATAAATTCAGTGCACCAACACCTGCAATCAAATAAACCTCATGTACTCGCTCTCTGTGAAACTAAGGTCAGTTCATCGACCAGCACAGTAAACTATCTTTATCTTGGGTACGATTTCTATTCCCGATTTAGGCGTAACTTTGGAATCTGTCTTTATGTCAGAAGCGACCTCTCTTGCCAACGAGAAGAGGCTCTGGAGCCCCCCAACTTTGATGTTATGTGGTTAAAAATAACGACTCAACCAACCACAAGGTTCATCTGTAGCCTCTATCGACCACCAAGTGATACTAACTTTAGAACACTTTTCGCTTCTCTTGCAGACACCATCGATCATTTACAAATTAACTATCTAAATGCCGAAATTGCCATCCTGGGCGACTTTAATGTCCACAACATCAACTGGCTTAAATATTCAAATACTACCGATGAACAAGGTCGTGAAGCCGAATCATTTTCAATCAGTTGTCGCTTCACTCAGCTTATTGATGAACCAACACGGATCCCTGATCGAGACGGAGAGTTCGCCAGTCTTCTTGATCTGTTTTTAACCACCAATCCGGAGATTTACACGGTCAGCGTAAATCCGCCGTTAGGTTCTTCCGACCATAGACTACTTTCGACATCGAGTATTCTACCAATCAGTGATAGAGAGGCGCCCAAACCGCGCAAAATTTGGCACTACAAATCTGCTAAATGGGAAGATCTCATGGAATATTTTCGAACTTTCCCTTGGTTGGACGTTTGTTTTCGATCTGACGACCCATCTGACTGCGCCAGGGAGCTTTCCGATGTTATTTTGGCCGGTATGGAGGCTTACATCCCTTTTTCGAAGAAATGCCCTTCCAACGGCAAGCCTTGGTTTGACCTAGAATGCAAAGAAGCTGTTGCTTCTAAACATCTTGCATACCGACAGTGGCGTGAAAATCCTAACACCATAAATCGTAACATCTTTGTTTGTGCCAGGAACAGATGCAAAGAAATTATCGACGAAACCAAGGAGGTACACAATCAACGGATTAGAAACAAACTTCTCGCTTGTCCCGGCAATTCCAGGTCCTTTAGGTCAGTCGCTAAGGCAGTTAGTCAAAATTTCATCAAATCCACCATACCACCACTCACACGGCCAGATAATTCTATTGCAACGACACCTGTTGAGAAAGCGAACTTGTTGGCTGAACTCTTTGCTTCACATTCTACTGTCGATTTCCAAGGAAAAACATCACCTACTATTCCCATAGTGCAGTCAAGGATGCCCGATATTGTCTTCAGACAGCGTATCATAAAACATATTTTGATGAAGCTAGACACCAAAAAGGCTTCTGGCGCTGACGGAATACCTGCCATAGTTCTCAAGAACTGTGCAAGGGAACTAACACCAGTTTTCTGTAGACTTTTCAACCTATCCTACAGAAAGGGAATATTTCCTTCCTGCTGGAAATGTGCCACAGTTCAGCCGAAACCTAAAAAAGGCAAGAAGACCTTGCCAAATAACTACCGACCAATCGCACTACTCTCAATAATATCGAAAGTCATGGAAAAGGCTATCAATCAACATCTTATAAAATATCTTGAAGGATTCAACATTATTAGTGATCACCAATATGGCTTTCGTAAAAATAGATCAACAGGAGATCTTCTGACTTATGTAACACATGTTTGGAACAACGCAATTGAACACTTTGGAGAATCTCGAGCGGTTGCTCTTGACATATCCAAGGCATTCGACCGTGTTTGGCACGATGGGCCGTTGGCTAAGTTACGTTCTTATGGTATGTCTGAAAAGTTCTGTTTGTGGCTCTCATGTTTCCTCAGAGAACGTTTTTTACGAGTGGCAGTCGACGGATTTCTTTCTAACACCTTCACTATCAACGCCGGTGTGCCCCAAGGTTCCATACTATCTCCTACGCTCTTCCTTATTTATATTAACGATCTGCTGGAAAAGACCGAGAATCCAATCTACAGCTTTGCAGATGACAGTACACTTATCTCCTCATTCACTTTGAATGCTCGGACATCGACTACTCAGACGAATATCCGCAGACAGCAGGAAGTCATTCAACTTAACAAAGACCTGGAAGAAATTCTATCTTGGGGTGACAGTAACCAAGTGGAATTTAACGCTACAAAAACCCAGGCGGCAGTTTTTTTCTAAAAAAGTTAACGTTGCAAAACCCGACATAGTTATGTCGGGGCACTCCATCCCTCTAACATCGTCACTCAATCTGTTAGGCGTTAATTTGGGAGCAAATATGTCCTGGCATGAACATGTTGCAGGCATAGCAAGGAGAGCTTCTCAAAAGTTGGGAATATTGTTTCGAACCAGAAAGCTTTACACTCCACAACAACTGTTAATTCTTTACAAAGCTCAAATTCGACCAACTATGGAATACTGCTCCCATGTTTGGAGCTCCGCTCCCAAACATACACTGCATTTGTTGGATTCTATCCAGAGAAGAGCTGTTCGTCTGATTGGACACCCGGAACTGACCGACGGCCTTGATTCGCTGGAACATCGAAGAACGGTTGGCAACTTGAGCCTATTCTACAAGTACTTTCATGGAAAGTGTTCGAAGGATGTGGCCCGCTTAATTCCTCCCAGAGCGGTGCATGTTAGGAGTACACGTCGCGCTAATACTTCACATTCGTATGAGGTTCAGCTTGTTACTCCTCGTACAACGCTTTTCAAGCAGTCTTTTATATGGAGAACATCATATCTTTGGAATAGTTTGCCCAGGACTGTGTTTCCCATCGAGTATAATCTACAGCGATTCAAGAACAACGTGAATCGCTTTCTCCGCACACGTGTCGCTCCTGTAGCGCTTTAGGGACTTCCCTGTAGCGCTTTAGGGACTTCCCTGTAGCATGTGTCCTAGACCCATAAAAAAAAAATTAAATCTTCGTTCAAAATCTCCTACTTTTAAAGTATGGGTAAATTGGGGTTTGTATGGTTTAAATTTATTCGATCTTAAAATTCTCACAACTGTAGTTTTACTCACATTCAATAAAGCGGATCTTTTCCGAAGTGAATCTTTTGGCTTTTCTACTACCGACAGCTTTACTTGATTTTGATTATCTTCATTTGAAACCCATGCCCAATGTTTATTTTTAAATTTATTTTCAACACTTCCATAAATTTTGAATTTATTTATTAGATATCCTACAGTTCTGAAGTGTACAGTTTTATCAGGTTGTCTATTATAAAAGATTTCTGCTGCTTCTCTAAAAGTTTTATAATTATCTCCAACTATGAGAACAATTTCAATTTTATTTTCAACACTCAATTTTGCTGGCACTTCTAATTATTGTAAACTAGCCGGGCCCGCGGCTCCGCTCGCGTGGACTTGATTCACTACTATCGTCACTGTTTATTCCTTATGTTACCCAACGTAATAAAATATCTCCCATTATTTCCTCTTACCCCCCTTATCTCCCATTATCTCTACATAATTTCCATAATCTAGGCTTATCTCTGCTCATCTCCCATTATTTCTCCTTATCTCCCATTATTTCTCCTTATCTCCCATTATCTCACCTTATTTCCCATTATCTAGGCTTATCTCGCAATATTTCTCCTTATCTCCCATTATTTCTCCTTATCTCCCATTATCTCACCATAACTCCCATTATCTAGACTTATCTCTGCTTATCTCCCATTATTTCTCCTTATCTCCCATTATTTATACATATTTCCCATTATCTCACCTTATCTCCCATTATCGAGGCTTATTTCGACATATCTCCCATTATTTTTCCTTATCTCCCATTATCTCACCCTATCTCCCATTATCTAGGCTTATATCGAATTATATAGAATATATGTATAAATTTATAAAAATACGTCAATCGGATAAGTGGTTCTCGAGTGATAAGCGCACTAACGGACAGACAGACAGAGAGACATTACATTTTTTATAGATATTATATTCTTTGCTACATGATATTGTTCCATATTTAATGCTTTAGGCAGTGTATTGCAAGAGAACGCGCTAGCGGCAAACTCAGACTTGATTCACTATTATCGTCACTACTTATTCCTTATGTCACCTAACGTAATAAAATATATCCTATAACCTGGGCAGAGAACATACGTATGTTTAAAAAAAAAAGCACGTAAATCGGATAAGTGGCTCTCCAGTGATAACCGCACTAACGGATAGATAGACAGACAGAGAGATAGACAGACATTTTATATATATATATATTATAGATATAGATTATTATTATTATATAACCTGGCCAAGGAATATATGTAAGAATTTAAAAAAAGACATGTAAATCGAATAAGTGGTTCTCGAGTGATAAACGCACTAATGGACAGACTGACAGACAGAGAGACATTGCATTTTATATATATTATAGATTATAGATATTCTCTGCTACATAATATTGTTCCATATTTAATGGTTTAGACTGTGTACTGCAAGAGAATGCGCTAGCAGCAAACTTTTTTTCGATTTCATTCACTATTATCGTCACTGCTCATTCCTTATACTACCTATCGTAATAAAATATAGCCTATAACCTGGCCGGAGAACATATGTATGTTTTAAAAAAAAAAAGTACGAAAATCGGATAAGTGGTTCTCCAGTGATAAGCGCATTAAAGGACAGACAGACAGACAGAGATACGTTGCATTTTATATGTATTATAGATGTGATAAAATATATATCTATAACCTGGTCAGAGAACATATGTATGAATTTAAAAAATCACGTAAATCGGATAAGTGGTTCTCAAGGAATAAGCGCACTAACTGACAAACAAAGAGAGAGACGTTGCATTTTATATATATTATAAATATAGATTATTATTATTATATAACCTGGCCAAAGAATACTCGTATATGTATGAATTGAAAAAGACAGGTAAATCGGATAAGTGTTTCTCGCGTGATAAACGCACTAATGGACAGACAGACAGAGAAACATTGCATTTTATATATATTATAGATTATAGATATTCTTTGCTACATAATATTGTTCCATATTTAATGGTTTAGGCTGTGTATTGCAAAGGAACGCGCTAGCGGCACACTTTTTTCCGACTTCATTCACTATTTTACGTCACTGCTCATTCCTTATGCTACCTATCGTAATAAAATATAGCCTATAACCTAGCCAGAGAACATAAGTATGTTTTAAAAAAAAAAGTACGTAAATCGGATAAGTGGTTCTCCAGTGATAAGCGCACTAACGGACAGACAGACAGACAGAGAGACGTTGCATTTTATATATATTATAGATGAAGACTGACATTAGCTTTGAAGTTTATTGACAGTTGTTACGTATTTCCAAAGATATGTTCATTTATTTTCAGCGTAAGATTTGTAATGAGTTCGTTTTCTTTTATTCAATAAATAATCTAACAATTACTGACGTGTTTACTGGAGTTTTTTTTTAAATAGTTAACTAGGAAGGCCACAAATCTAAACGTGAGCATAATTTTAGCTCGTATTAACATTTTAAATTAATATTTTACTCTGTATTTAAATTTTTACTTAACTTTACTCTTCATTACAAATCATTATTTTTTATTTTCCCTGTACACCATCAAATATTTTAAACTTTTGATGCTTGATTATGGATTTCAATGCGATGCGGAACTTTTTATCAAGAATAAATTTTTTTGCAATATGTAAGATAAAGTTTATCTTTCTCCATTTGTATAAAACGTTTTGGGACACACTGTATACTATGTTGATACTGTTTACTTTAATTTTTTAATTTAATTATTTCTATTATTTTTTTTAGAGCCAGTTCACGCCCTGTTACATGCCTTTTCGGTTTACACTAACGGCAAAAAATTATTTAAAATGAATAAAAACGTAACAGATTTATCATGTCTAAATGGTATACGGTTCTTGAGTATGGTCTGGGTTATATTTGGACATACGTTATCAATTAGTGCCAATGGACCTATGGCGAACATATTGGATCTTATAAAGGTATATAATTAAGAAGCGTTAGTTTTCTATTTATCGTTTTATCTCCGATTCCCTCTTCGTGGAGCCAACCTTTCAGATTCTTGCATATTTTACTTTTCAGAAGGCTTAAATTGGGAAAAATATTTCCACCTATAT
Organism: Pachyrhynchus sulphureomaculatus; assembly: GCA_019049505.1. Taxonomy (NCBI): domain Eukaryota; kingdom Metazoa; phylum Arthropoda; class Insecta; order Coleoptera; family Curculionidae; genus Pachyrhynchus; species Pachyrhynchus sulphureomaculatus. The sequence continues at coordinate 220,373,957 of CM032449.1, forward strand.
TATCCGTCAGTATCAAGTTTAGTTAATGGGTAGCATGCAATCAGGTATAAGGAAAATTTTACCTGACAGATGGAGTACATTCGCAAAGAGGAATTAACAATGTAGGATTACTGCAAAGGTTCAACCTGCAAAAGAGCCGGAAGCGAGGGTGAATTGATAAGTAAATTTCTACGATATGGCGGGAAATTTATTTAAGTGGCATAAGCGGTTGTGTTCAAAGTTTAAAGTAGATGAAATGCCCTTTAGCTCTCATTATGCAACGTTACTGGACCCTTTTGCATGGTGAGTTGAAACAGAAATTGGTCGCTTCTGTTTCAACTTAGCAAACAAAAAAGTGCTCCTTCACCAGCACAATGCGCCTGCTCACACATCGGCCGTTGCAGTGACAAAAGTGCAGCACGAGCTGGGCTTCGGAATAATTACCCACCCACCCTCTTTTCAGATTTGGCCTTAAATGACTGTAAACGAGTACAAATTTCCGAGAGAAATAAAAAAATTGGAATTGCACTGGACCAAATATATTGAGCTCAATGGAGATTATGTTGAGAAATAAGTGTTTGTTTTTACCAAAAAATGTTATTTACTTTTTCAATCTACCCTTGTAATAATATTGGTACTATTGATAGCCCCTTTTTGATGAAAGAACTCTTTCTGCTGTACGTAACAATGTTCAGTTTATAATAGAATAGCCCCTCAGTCAAATTAATTCTAATAATTACATGTACCTCTGCTACATTATTTGGAGTATTTTTATTCCACACAAAAGAATTGTATGTTTATTTTTCCCGTTAATTATAGGTATTGTAACTTAGATCCAGGTCTTTATTAAGTTGAACGACCTCCTGCTGTCTGCGGATATTTGCATAAGTAGCCGATGTTCGAGCGTTCAAAGTGAATGATGAGATAAGGGCACTTTTATTTGCAGAGCTGTAGAATGGATTTCTGGTCTTTTCCAGCAGATCGTTAATGCAAATGAGACAGAGAGAGAGACGTTTGAGGTAGGGCACCTCGATATCTAAGATCATTTAATGCCGTTATGAAATATTTAAATTAAATTCAGGAAGTTTGATTCATTAAGGAATTTCATTATGTTTTTTAAGATTGAAGGATTAGATTTCAGACGAAAGTTGATTGGTTTCTTTAAGTCGTACTTTTGTATTAAAAAAGATAAGGTGCAATTAAAAATATGAACTACAGTCCCTGGCCAAATTATTAGACGCACTGTATTTTTTTTAGTAATTTTATGTTTCTTAAGAGTTTTTATGCAATAATAGTATATTTAAACTACAATATTATTGATTTTTATTTAAAAGAATTGTTGTAGACTACATATTTGTATTTATTTTTAACATATGGCAACACTGTGTTGACAAAGTGATACATGAACGTAAACAAGTACAAATCTGTATCAGTCGCGATCGGAATCGAGTCAGGTACGGACGTGTTTCTGTGGCTTTATGGACTGTGATTGTTTGTTTAAACAGTTTTATACTACTCAGTTATTAGTTTATTTTGTATGCAGTGTTTTAAAAAAGTAATTGGACTATTTTCAATATGGGTAGAAAAGGCGATCTTTCACCACGTAAAAAAGCTGAAGTGAAGGCCCTTGTGATTGCGAAAACATTTACAAACCGAGAAATATCACGAAGATTGGAGGTTTCTGAAGCTAGTGTACGACGCATAAAAAAGAAAATTGAGTCAGGGAAGGAATTAAGCCCGAAAAGAAAGAAAAGATGAGGTAGAAAACCAATTTTCACTCCACGGTCAGAGAGATGTTTGAAGAAAATTTGTGTAGAAAACAGATTTGCTACCACAAAGGTAATAAAATCACAACTCCAGAATGCTAGCGTAAATGCTTCTGAGCGCACTGTTCGAAGAAAATTGAAAGAATTAGATTTTAAGGCCTGTCGCCCCGCCAGGAAGCCCAAGTTAACAGCTGCAATGAAAGCAAAGCGCCTGAAGTGGGCCAAACAATGGCAAGACAAAGATGTGGACTTCTGGAGATCGGTAAGATACAGCAATTTAATCAATAATTGATACATTATTATCATTTTCAGTTAAATAAAGCAAATAAACATGGAAGTTTATATCTTTTTTCCTATTTTTGACAGGTCTGCTTCAGTGACGAAAGCACATTCGAAATTTTGCAGAATAAAGCTCAGTATGTGCGTCGTCGTCATGGAGAAAAGTTTCATCCTGATTGTGTCGTCCCGACGGTTAAACATCCCACCAAAGTGATGATTTGGTCAGTCATCAGCGGCAAGGGCACTGGACGTCTGTACGTCGTCAAAGGAATAATGAGGGAAGATCAGTACAAAGAAGTATTACAAAATCGGTTGATTCCGCAGCTCAGAGAATTGTTTCCAAATGGGGAACCATTCACTTTCATGCAAGATGGAGCTCCCTGCCACACTGCTCGGTCTGTTAAAGCTTTTTTGGCAGAAAAAAATATCCCTCTGTTGGATTGGCTAGGGCTAGCCCTGATATGAACCCCATTGAAAATGTGTGGGAGCTGATGAAAAGAGAAGTGGCTAAAGATGTGATTACCAACAAAACCCAGCTCCTAGAAAAGATTATTCATGTGTGGAATCATCATCCTCAAATGCAGGAGACAGTACAATCTTGCACTGATAGCATGCCGCGCAGAATTAAAGCTTTGATAGCGGCTAAAGGTGGCTCAACTAAATATTGACTTTTACTAACATTAATTTCACTTTTCTTTAAAACTTAATAAACTTATGCTTTTCTAAATTAATGCTGTTTTATTTATGTCAAATAAATAGGTAATTGATTGGATAATATAAAAATAAAAAACAAATCAATTTAAAATAATAAAACGGTACAATATCACTCGGTAATTAATATTTTACATGAAATCTTGCAGTGCGTCTAATAATTTGGCCAGGGACTGTATGGTGAGTAGAACTTGGCAGAAATTACACGTAGGGGGGGGGATCTCTTTTAAGAAGATAGGAGTGGGCCAGATGAGTATGACCCACTGATAGCCTTCTCCAGATGGTGTTCTCTCTTCTAGATAAGGAATTTAGATGCAATGGTGAGAATACTAGAGCTTTTGTGAGCCATAATTTATTATCTGTCAGGAGAGTATTCCACTTAAGCTGAAAAAAATTGTTTATAATTCCGTGGAAGAGATTTCAGTTGAGCAGCTTGGAGTCATTATCTGTTCTCCCGCAGTGCTTGCCAGATTAGCGAGATTGTCCGCTGCCTCATTTCCTTTAATACCCTTATGACTGGAAACCCAAAGAAAAGTTACATTGATGGATCTATGGCTGCAGATGTATAACAAATTTTTGATGTCTGTGTTGTATGGGAAAGGTTTATTATTAGAGTTGATTGCTGGGATTAAGCTTAGAGAGTCCGAGATGATAAGGTAATTTTTATTGATGTTGGACTCAATAATTATCTTGAGGGCCTCTCTAATTGCAAACAGTTTGACTGAAAAGATTGAAGTATATGTTGCAAATTTAAATTTTTCTTCATAGTGATGCGGAAAGAAAACTGCCGCTCCCACTCCCCTTGGGGATTTGGTTCCATCTGTGTATAAATGGGAGTGATTGGGGTATTTCTCTTTAATATGAGATTTAAAAGTAACAATGATTTGGGATTTGTGAGAGGAATATTTGTCTAGAGAAAAAAGAAATAAATCTATATTCAGAGACGGGTAATTACAGGGAGGAAAATTTAATGGAGAGTGAATAGGAGGATTAATAATCATGTTGTGTGTATTTAGAAATGTAAATGAGAAAGTGACGGAAAATGAGGGACAATTACAAGAAAACCTCGATATCTGGAATAAAGCGTTCAAAGAAGAAGGTATGAAAATTAATATAGATAAAACAAAAGTAATGACAATGGAAAACTAACAAACGAACATTTACATAGAAGGGAATAAAATACAACAAGTGGAGCAGTATAAGTATTTGGGAGTGATAATGGATGAAACTGGAAAACAAGACAATGAAAGAATTGAAAAAACGAACAAACTTTACTGTGCAATAAATAATAGATTGATTAGGAAGAAGGAAGTTATGAAACAAACAAAAATAAAAGTGTTCTAAGCAATTTATAGGACGATCCTAACATGGATACGAATCATGGACCCTAACAGACAGGCAGAAAAACAAGAAACAAGTCGTCGAAATGAAATACCTGAGAGCAGTACAAGGAGTTACACGGAAAGACAGAATAAGGAATACAGAACTAAGAAGAAGGCTGAGAATACAAGAAATTATGGAATATATACAACAAAGACAGTTGGGATAGTGGGGATATATACAGAGAATGAAGGATGATTGACAAGTGAAACAAGTGTATGAAACCCGAATACAGGGAAAACAGGAGCCAGAAAGACTTAGACAGACCTGGAATGGGAGTATTGGAGGTATACTTAAGGAGAAGTTTATATGTGAAGACTGAGAGGGAAAAAAGGAGAATGTATAACTGCCTTACACCATACGATAGAAGGGATGTACGATTATATATAATGAGAAGAAAGTAGGAAACAGTATGGAGCCCTAGGCCACAGCAGCGTTGATAAAAGAAACCCGTCGATTGCCACTCGTAAAAAAAAGCTCTTGGAGGAAATTTGAGAGCCATAAACAGAACTTTTCAGGCACACCAGAAGAGCGTAGCTTAGCCAACAATCCATCGTGTCAAACACGGTCGAATGCTTTGGATATATCAAGAGCAACCGCTCGAGATTCTCCACGGTGTTCAATTGCGTTGTTCCAAACATGTGTTATATAAGTTAGAAGATCTCCTGTTGATCTATGTTTACGAAAGCCATATTGATGGACGCCAATAATATTGAATCCTTCAAGATATTTTAGAAGTTGCTGATTGATAACCTTCTCCATGATTTTCGATATCGCAGCACGACTGATCGGTAATTTTTTGGCAAAGTCTTCTTGCCTTTTTTTGGGTATCGGCTAAACTGTGGCGCCTTTCCAGCAGAAAGGAAATATTCCCCTTCTGTAGGATAGATTAAAAAGTCTACAGAAAAGTGGTGTTACTTCTCTCGAGCAGTTTTTGAGTACTGTGGCAGGTATTCCGTCAGCGCCAGAAGCTATTTTGGTCTACAAGAACTCTTTTATATGAATTCTTAAGAATAAACTCTTCAGGATTGAGTTTCCCACTTAGTACAACCTACAGTGGTTCTAGACCAACGTGTATCGTTACTGTTGACCACGCGCCGCTCCTATGATGAATTATGGATATTTCTAACTCAACAAATCTCTTTTTAAAAAAATCAATTATGTCAGACAAACTCTAAATAAATAATTTTTTTTTTAGTATGTTAACACCACAAAAAGTATGATCTTTGCCAATGCCGTCCACTCAGTCGACACTTTTATGATGATTACTGGACTTTTAGTAGTTTATAGTTTTCTGAAATCCAAACAAGCGGGAAAAAAGTTTAATTTATTTTTGTTTTACCTACATAGATACATCAGGTATGTATACATTTATTGATTTGGGTTTATAACAAAGTTCTGAGTGTCGACATTTATCCTATTACCCTTATTTGTCCCACACAGCAGCAGTTGTTGCTTTGACGGCGACGACACAGTAAACACAAATGAGTCATTTACTTATTGAACAATTATTAATAATGAATTTCGGAGCACATTTTAAAAAGATTCTCCTTGAAATCCAGATGTAAAACACAACCCGCGAGCGCGCTGGCAGCCATATTGTTGGTATGATAGGGGACGCATGCATGATAAAAAAGCAGGATCTAAAAATTTTCTTGAGCGTCGCTACTGTGTTTTATGTTTACTATGGTGACGATGTAGTAAAGCAAGTGCAGGTCGGTGATTCCTATTTTAAAATTTTAGGTTGACACCTCCATTTTTCGCAGTTGTATTAGTGAGTATGTATTTATTAAAATACATGGGATCCGGACCTCACTGGTCGTTTATAGTAAAGTACTTCCAAGGCTTATGTGAAAAGAACTGGTGGTCTGCTTTACTCTACGTACAAAACTATGTAAACGTAGAACAAATGGTAAGTACACATTCTTTTCACCATCCCCTGAACGTCTTTCATTTCAGCGAAACGGTTCGCAAAAATAGGAAACTATTTGTAGTACTATTTGCAATTGCTAATACTTCACATCCGCATAAAGTTCAGCTTGTTACTCCACGTACAACGCTTTTCTCTTGCCCAGGGCTGTGTCTCTCACCCAGTACAATTTACAGCGATTCAAGAACAACGTGAATCGCTTTTTTCCGCACACATGCCGCTCCTGGAGCGCTTTAGGGACTTACTTGTAGCACGTGTGCTAAACCCATAAAAAAAATTAAAAAAAATAACTCAAAGAAGTCTTAAACTTTGGATTCAAAATCATTACCGCCACTAGCGGACCGATGGTGAATTTAGAGCTACTGACATATTTTACCAATACAATGAGCTGTTTGGTATGCTTCAAAATAAGTAACAAATGAGGTGTTTCTCCTCAGCAATTGCATGTAGTTCCGGATCCAAGTTTTTGGGAACGTTTTCTCATTTTCATAAGCACTAGCGTCTTCCCTGGTTTGTTATACTAATTTTTAACGCTTTAGGTTTAGTTCTAGGGATTGTATTATGTTTTTTTTTGCAGTGTGTTGGCCAAACATGGTATTTAAATATAGACTGGCAACTGTATGTACTTTCTCCAATTTTTCTGCTACCCCTTGCATGGAAACCAAAAGTAGGACTATCTATAATGATTCTAGCTCTAGCAGCCTTTGCTGTTGTCAGCTTTTATGTCACATGGATATATGAACTACCGGCTCTAGTTACTAACATATATGGGTAAGTACGTGCAAAATTTATTTCTACCATATACGACATGAGGTGAAAAATCTCGAGACTTCTTTTGGAAAGAGGTAATAATCGCTGGGGGCCAGATCTACTGAATACGGCGGATGAGGAAGAAATTTATAGACCAATTGGACCAATTTCACTAGTGATTTTATAGACTGGTCAGCTGGTGCATTATCTACTTGTTTCTTCGCTGAACGCGACCTTTTTTCCTTGATTTTACCTTCTAAATGGTCCAGTAAACTCACGTAATTATTTCCGGTCATTGTCCATCCCTTTTCAAGATAATCATCAGTATTATTCCATGCGCATTCCAGAAAATACTCGCCAAGAACTTTCCAGCTGATGTTTGTGTTTTTGGACGTTTCGGTCGGCTTTCATTTGGTTCCAGCCAAGCTGCAGACTCTGCTCTCTACAGAATGTAGTGGTGGATTCATATTTCTTCCATTCTTACGAATCGAAGCAAAATCTCCTTTGGATTAAGCCGAAACAGTGTCAATTTTTTTTTTTTATGGGTCTAGCACACGTGCTACAGGGAAGTCCCTAAAGCGCTACAGGGAAACACAGTCCTGGGCAAATTATTCCAAAGGGATGATGTTCTCCATAAAAAAGACAAATAGCATTCAATCGTGAGAGTGCGTGCAAATATTCATGCAAAGTATGCCTCACACGTTCCACTGATATCTTCACGGTGTCAGCTATCTTTATCACTTTCATTTTGCGGTCACTCAGAATAATATGGTGGATTTTTTTGTGTTGTTTGGAGTGACTGCCTCTGCTTGTACGGCCTCTTTTAAGTTTAATAAACCATCGACATAGAGTTGCTTTTCGAAGGGACAGATGTACCAAAACACACCTTAAGCCATTCTTGGGTTCTGGCTATATTTTTTTTCCCATCAACATCAAAAAGCAATGATTAATCAACGCATGACATTCTTTTTGGTCCATATTTTTGCCGAAATAAAAAGTAGCGTCACTGAAACAACTGTAACTCGCAAAATAATCGACAAAATTTTACAGGAAACTATTTGCAATATCTCAAAGGATTCTGAGAGTTGACCGTAACTGAAAAATCATATGTTTTTTTTTTGTTTGTGCTGCCATCTCTCGGATAGCCTAGGGACCTTTCACCCCATGTAGGAAAAGTATATGGATAAAGTCACGTAACTGCGAACGACTAAGCTCAAACTCAATACCGAAACAACGTGATAGCTAGTTAGTTTAAAATGTCGTTATAGCCCAGTCGTTCTAGACAAAAGTGAGCATTTGCAGAAATGCCGTTAAATCCAGATCTTTCATTTAAGGTCCTAAACGTTCAATTTGATTCAATGGAAACCGAAATATAGTCGATTTTTCCACATTTTTTTTTTTTTTTTTTAATAAATTGATTTTTTTATAAACAAATTGATAGAAATAAGATATTGGCAATATTCTAATGGGGTTATCTTTTGGCACGTGTTGCTCTTGAAGATAAACTAATAAGGTTTGCAATTTTCTACGTTTTTCTTAAAGATTTTGCTCTATGAATTTATATTAAATTTCCCGAAAACGCAAAAAATTGTTTACATTTCTGGCAAAAACAATTTTACAATTTTTTACTCTTACTATTAGGGTCAGGCTATCTTCTAGAGACACAGAGCTAACTTTTTCGCCCTATAAAGTTTAATTTGATCTTATAAAAGCTGAGAAATCGACCATTTTTCTCAAATTTTTTAAATTTCCGTAAAAAAGTCACTGTTTGCATATATCTCTATTTGTAAAATTACTTTGATCGAATTGTAGAGTTGCTACTATTATCAAAATATATTCCTAATATGATAAGCTAAAATTTTCCGCCTAATAACTTTTAATTTAGCCACATAGAAGCTGAAAATTTTCACGAATTTTCCGTTAAAAATGACGTTTTTGCAGATATTTCTGTCTGAAAACTGCATTATTTGAATTTTTTTGTCATCATTATTAACTGAATATTCTGCAAAAATAACAAGGTGCCATTCTCGGCAATTTCTGGTTGGGCACCTATGTAGTCACACAGATTTCAGGTATTCTGCTGATAAGTTAAACCAAGTGTTACGTTAAAAATATAACAGATTTTCTTACATGTATTAAGGAACTTGACCATGTATCTTATTCTATTGCCTAAATAACACATTATATATTTTGAAAGTTGAAATTTAAAATTGTCTTTTATATATTAGAATAAAATGTAAAATAATTGTTGATGTAATTGCTTTTTTTGATTTTTGAATCGAAAAATTTGTATTTATATTTCAAAGAAGGACTTATTTTAATTCAAAAATAATTTATAAATCCAATTGAAATACCTTTATTTATGACATGATAATATTAAAAGAATATTTATTTAACTAATTTTAAAAAACTGCTTTGAATTTTTAAATTATAACTGTATTTTTTATTAATAACACTGCGTTACAAATTTAAAAAAAATTAAGTACCCACTTAAATTTTTTCCTGTTTATTTATTCATACACACCACTTATTAAGAATACATAAGTACTTTTTGTCTATCACGTACTGTTTTGTAGGTACGATAGTTAACAATTTTAAGTAAAATAATTAAGGAGTAAAGTACAGTGTACACGTAGCTTCATTAAATTTTCCAATAATTCGAATAAAACTGCTAAAAAAACTTATTATTAATACATTTCGACACAACTAAATATAAAATATATGGTAAAAAAGTTTATATTGTACATTAAAAGTTAAAAATATTTAACTTTTTCTCTTATATTGGGAAATATCTTCTCGTTTCAAAAGCCAGCAGTAATCTCCCAACATAGCTACGTCCCAACGACCTTGAAACCGTTCCTCAAGCCTTTTCACATCCTGATGAAATCGTTCCCCTTGTTCATCACTCACTGCTCCAAGATTTGATGGAAAAAAAGAGAAATGGGAATGGAGAAAATGAATTTTTAATGACATTCGGCAACCTATCTTTTTGTATGCTCTTAACAAAGCGTTCACTAAGAGTTCTGCATTCTCGGCTCTATGATTTCCTAAAAAACCTTTGATCACGGCTTTTAATGATGTCCATGCGCATAGTTCTTCGTCATTTAGTGTTTGATCAGATTTGTTGTTTTTCATTAATAGGCGTATTTGTGGACCAATAAAAATACCTTCTTTCAACTTTGCGTCACTTAATCTTGGAAAAATAGATTTTAAATATAAAAATCCTTCGCCATTTTTATCCTTCGCTTTCACAAAATTCTTCATTAAGCCGAGTTTTATGTGTAGGAGAGGTAAAATGACGTCTTCGGGGTTGATTAAAGGTAAGTATTTTACATTTGACTTCCCACACAAAAATTCCGTTCGTTTTGGCAAGTCTTTGATCAAATAGTGCTTATCAGTAGCTCTACTGTCCCACATGCAAAGAAAGCAGCAGTACTTAGTAACATAGCTATTACTTTGAGGTCAGCGCACACTCTCCACTTAAAATTTTTGTATTTAATTAAATCCAATATTGATTTCATATTTTCGTATGTCTCTTTTAAAACAATTGAATAAGCTACTGGTATTGACGGATATTTATTACCATTATGAAGTAAAACTGCCTTCAGACTTGTTTTCGAACCATCAATAAAAAGACGCCATTCATTTGTATCATAGGCAATTTCTAACTCACCCATCAAAGATACAATGTCATTACAAAAACATATGTTTTCTGAACTAGAGTAAAAAGTTGCCATTTCTTTACTTCGTTTTCGTTGTACAGATATTTTTGTATCTGGTGCTAACAAGTGCCATTCCTGTAGTCTTGATCCAAGTAATTTGGCTTGTCTAACAGACAAATTCAAGTCCCGTATCAAATCATTTAATTCCCGTTGTTGAATGAAATGCGGTTGGCTAGATCACTTGAAGAGGGTAAAAAGTCTGGGTCTTGGTTGCCAACTTCCATGTCTTGTCCATCGTTATTTTCATCGCTTGGTATATCTAACTCTTTAGTTTGACTTTTCTTAGGAGGCAAAGGAGGAGTCATGTCTTCACTATATGGTATTGGTTTTCATACAGAATTCACAGAAGGGTACTCGATATTATGCTTATTTTTTTTTGAAAATCCTCGTACATCAGTCATGCAGAAGTAACAATCGTTAAAATGATTACTAGGTTCGCGCCACACAGTCGGTACTGCAAGTGGCATAGATGTGTTGTTTCCGTTCAACCACGACAGGAGAGTAGCATAACATGACACACAAAACAGTTGCGGAATCCAGGGTTTATCTTGATATACAGTACGTCCAAAATATAGAAAATACGCAGTACATACTTTTTCAGATTTTTTTTTCCTCGAGACTTGAGAATGTACTGTCCACACACGTAACAAAACTTGTTTGGGGAAGTTTTGCACTGGCGGCGACTACTTTTTTCAGTATTCATCTTTAAAACTGTATTATTACACTCTTAATCAGGTAATCTCAAAGAAACTAAGAAGAAATGAACATATCCTCTCAATAGATTATCTAGCGATTACATTTATTAATATGAACAATATGAGGGTAGGTTATCGGTGTGTACCTTAAAAACAAGACATGATAGAAATAAAAGACATCCACTGCTTACATACTATAACTAATAGGAAACTATAATAGCAATCAGTTTTTCGGGTACCAAAATCATGTCACGCATTGTAATTATTACTAATTTTTTACAATAAACTGACTGATTTACTGAATGATTGATTGATAGACTGATTTACGGACTGACTGAAGGCATTAAAACTGTGACTCTTATAAAGGAACGAATATTGTTTCCCTCTTACGCAATGCTTTATGAAATCTTATGACAATTCTCCTACCCCTTTCGGAATAAGAGGCTGCATAGTAACAGAAACTTTTATAATTAATTTATAATAACTAAAATACTAATAATTTGTTAATATAAACAATAATTCGAATAAGTTTATTTTAACTTATCAAAAGAAAAGAAAAGAAAAAATCCTATAAATATCGCATAATAATTTTGATAAAAGTTACTTGCTAATATATATATATATATATATATATATATATATATATATATATATATATATATATATATATATATATGTATAAATATATATATATATATATATATATATATATATATATATATATGTATAAATATATATATATATATATATATATATATATATATATATATATATATATATATATATATATATATACACTAGCCGGGCCCGCGGCTCCGCTCGCGTGGACTTGATTCATTACTATCGTCACTGCTTAGTCCTTATGTTACCCAACGTAATAAAATATCTCCCATTATTTCTCCTTATCTCCCAATATTTCTCCTTATTTCTCATTATCTCTACATAATTTCCATTATCTAGGCTTATCTCTGCTCATCTCCCATTATTTCTCCTTATCTCCCATTATTTCTCCTTATCTCCCATTATCTCACCTTATTTCCCATTATCTAGGCTTATCTCAACTTATCTCCCATTATTTCTCCTTATCTCCCATTATTTCTCCTTATCTCCCATTATTTCTCCTTATCTCCCATTATCTCACCATAACTCCCATTATCTAGACTTATCTCTGCTTATTATTATTATCTCTCCTCATCTCCCATTATTTATACTTATCTCCCATTATCTCACCTTATCTCCCATTATCGAGGCTTATCTCGACTTATCTCTCATTATCTCACCCTATCTCCCATTATCTAGGCTTATATCGAATTATATAGAACATATGTATAAATTTATAAAAACACGTAAATCGGATAACTGGTTCTCGAGTGATAAGCGCACTAACGGACAGACAGACAGAGAGACGTTGCAATTTATATATATTGTATTCTTTGCTACATGATATTGTTCCATATTTAATGCTTTAGGGAGTGTATTGCAAGAGAACGCGCTAGCGGCAAACTTTTCTCCGACTTGATTCACTATTATCGTCACTGCTTATTTCTTATGTCACCTAAAAAAATATATCCTATAACCTGGCCAGAGAACATACGTATGTTTAAAAAAAAGCACGTAAATCGGATAAGTGGTTCTCCAGTGATAAGCACACTAAGGGACAGATAGACAGAGAGACGTTGCATTTTATATATTATAGATATTCTTTGCTACATGATATTGTTCCATATTTAGTGGTTTAGGCAGTGCATTGCAAGAGAACGCGCTAGCGGCAAACTTCATTTACTATTATTGTCACTGCTCATTCCTGATGGTACCTATCGTAATAAAATATAGCCTATAACCTGGCCGGAGAACATATCTATGTTTAAAAAAAAAAAAAAGTACGAAAATCGGATAAGTGGTTCTCCAGTGGTAAGCGCACTAACGGACAGACAGACAGACAGAGATACGTTGCATTTTAATTATTATAGATGTAATAAAATATATACCTATAACCTGGTCAGAGAACATATATATGAATTTAAAAAATCACGTAAATCGGATAAGTGGTTCTCGAGGGATAAGCGCATTAACGGACAGACAGACAGACAAACATTACATTTTATTTATATTCTAGATATAGATTATTATTATTATTATATAACCTGGCCAAAGAATATATGTATGAATTTAAAAAAAGACAGGTAAATCGGATAAGTGGTTCCCGCGTGATAAACGTACTAATGGACAGACAGACAGGCAGAGAGACATTCCATTTTATATATATTATAGATTATATGTTACATTACAAATATTCTTTGCTACATAATATTGTTCCATATTTAATGGTTTAGGCTGTGTATTGCAAAGGCACGCGCTAGCGACAATCTTATTTCTGACATCATTCACTATTTTACGTCACTGCTCATTTCTTATGCTACCTATCGTAATAAAATATAACCTAAAATGGCTGCTATACACGCTCCGGTTTACCTGACAGGTTTGCCTGCACAGGTAGACCTGCGCAGGTAAACCGGAGAGTGTATTGTAAAATCCGTACAGGTTTTTTGAACTGTACAGGCGACCGGAGTAATAAATATGGAAAAACATATTTTTTACCTGTGCCAGAGTTGCGCAGAAGAATGCGCAATGGTATTTATCCTTTTTTTATTCATTGAGGTTTCAAAAGAGCACGTTTGCATAAAACGTTTATATTTTGGTGGTTTATATTATTTATAATATGAAGAGCTATAAAGGCTAGTAGTCCACTCTCCCGCGTCTCCGGCATAATTTTAAACCAGAACTGCACAGTTTCACCATTGCGTGTGTGCGTCCTAACCTGTGCAGGTAAACCTGTTGCACAGGTTGCCTGTGCAGGTATACCGGAGCACACAGCAGAAAAAAAAAACCTAAAGGCCAGTATATACACTACAGATTATCAATTAACCAAAAGCTAAAGTCAGGCGGATCAAGGTGTGCCGACATAAGACGATCACGGCGAAGAACTAGGATCATTCCACTCTACAATTACGCACTAGCACCAGTTTTACTTCACTAATATGTTTTTGACAATTTTTTCAGCAAAAATACCGGATAAAAAGCAATAAACACAGAGCTTACAACCGCACGTGTATCTGACTGTTATATTATTGTTATTGACTTCGTTGACGTAAACTTTGGACATTCTATTATGAATAATTTTTGCTTCATGTCCTTTGTGAGAAACTTTATCATTGTGCGATGCTCCAGATGCTGCAAATTACTTTTATTCATTTTTTACAAGAAAAAAAATGGCAATGAATGTATGTTTTAAAAAAAAAAGTCCGTAAATCGGATAAGTGGTTCTTCAGTGATAGGCGCACTAACGGGCAGACAGACAGACAGAGAGACGTTGCATTTTATATATATTATAGGTATATATATATATATATATATATATATATATATATATATATATATATATATATATATATATAATATCTAAGTTGGGAATGTGGAATCTTGGCACAATGATACTACTCAGTTCCGGTCAAGTAACCAGTAGAGGGGACTATAAGGAATAGGCCCTCTGTCTTTATTTAAACTACTTTTACATTTTATGATTTCCATACTTTCGTATGCGTTCAACAATCTCCTATCAGATACATCCTTTATTAATCTTAGAGTATCTAATGTTACAATATGATTAGCTTCAAGGGCATGTTCGGCAATGCTAGACTTTTCTGTTCTATTGTATTTTAAGTGTGCTAAGTGTTCTTTAAATCTTGTTTTAATTGACCTTTTAGTTTGCCCAACATAGTTTTTGTCACAATCATTACAACTAATTTCATAAATTCCACTTTTCTCACAATTAGGAATCTTATCTTTGGGATTTCCTAAGATATTCCTCAGATTGTCTGATGACTTATAGACTAAGGTGAGGCCTACCTTATTAAATACCTTATTGAGTCCCTTGCTATATTTCGGATTATATGGTATGGAGACATACTTGGTGTTATTTTCTTCGCGTGTAAAAAAGGTGGAATTCTGAATATTAAACCTAAACTTATGTCTATTTATTAGCTTATTTACTAAGTCATCGTCATAACCATTAACTCTAGTTATATTTCTAATACGATTCCTTTCTTTATTAAAGTTTACTCTATTCAGAGGGAAAGTGACCAAACGATGAACTAAAAAATGTTAGTTCTTTGTTCCCAAGTGTGCCAATTCCACAAACTTTACAATATCTCGAAGGATTACTTAGAATGAATGACTTTGAAGACGAAATTATTCGTGAATACTTAACATTATCTAAACTTTGTATGGAACAAAATTATTTCCAATATAACAATCAATTTTATGTTCAGAAAGAAGGAACAGCTATGGGTAATTGCTTATCACCTTTCATAGCCAATTTATTCATGAGTAAGTTTGAAATCGAAGCCAGTCTAGAATTCGAATATTTCCCAAGGGTATGGTATAGGTATGTGGATGACATTTTCGCGATTTTTGATACAAAGAAAACAAATATTGATCATTTTGTTTCTAAATTAAATAGCCGGTATGATTCCATTAAATTCACTTACGAAGTTGAGAACAAAGGACAATTGCCTTTTCTAGATATTTTAATTATTAAAAATAATAATAGATTAGAATTTGATATCTATAGGAAGGACACAGTAACAGATAGATATATTCCTAATGATTCATTTCATTGCAAACAACATAAATTAGCCTCATTACATTTTTTAGTTCATCGTTTGGTCACTTTCCCTCTGAATAGAGTAAACTTTAATAAAGAAAGGAATCGTATTAGAAATATAACTAGAGTTAATGGTTATAACGATGACTTAGTAAATAAGCTAATAAATAGACATAAGTTTAGGTTTAATATTCAGAATTCCACCTTTTTTACACGCGAAGAAAATAACACCAAGTATGTCTCCAAACCATATAATCCGAAATATAGCAAGGGACTCAATAAGGTATTTAATAAGGTAGGCCTCACCTTAGTCTATAAGTCATCAGACAATCTGAGGAATATCTTAGGAAATCCCAAAGATAAGATTCCTAATTGTGAGAAAAGTGGAATTTATGAAATTAGTTGTAATGATTGTGACAAAAAGTATGTTGGGCAAACTAAAAGGTCAATTAAAACAAGATTTAAAGAACACTTAACATACAATAGAACAGAAAAGTCTAGCATTGCCGAACATGTCCTTGAAGCTATACATTTTGTAACATTAGATAATCTAAGATTAATAAAGGATGTATCTGATAGGAGATTGTTGAACGCATACGAAAGTATGGAAATCATAAAATGTAAAAGTAGTTTAAATAAAGACAGAGGGCCTATTCCTTATAGTCCCCTCTACTGGTTACTTGACCGGAACTGACGGCCTTGCCTATGTCATTAGTTCCGCTTGAGTAATTCAAGGGTTAGGCTAAGTATAAATAGGTAGATTTGTAGTTTAGCTTTAGTCAATCATCGCTCCTGATGAAGCTAACATGGTTAGCGAAACGCGCGTCGAGTGCAAAAATAAAGTGTTTGGTGTAGTGGTGATATATACTGAGTAATATATATAATATATTCGTAATATATATTTGGAGGAGAAAATGCCCTCTTAAATATTGAAATCATTTTCATTCGATTGATTTTTTATCTAACGCTATCAATAAAGTGTCAATCATGAAATAATCGATTTTCTATAGAGTCAATTATATTGAATACTATAAGAAGAAATTACCGATATCATAAATAATAATAGTAATTTTACAAAGAGAGATATATGCACAACTGACTTTTTTTACGGAAATTTTAAAAATTCGAGAAAAATGATCGATTTCTCAGCTTCTATGAGGTCAAATTAAACTTTATAGGGCGGAAAAGTTAGATCTGTACACCTAGAAGATAGCCTAACCCTAATGGTAAGAGTAAAAAATTGTTAAAAAAAAAGACAAAGATAAATTTTATGGGTTTTCGGAAAATTTATTATAACTTCATAGAGGAAAATATATATGAAAGACGTGAAAAATCGCAAACTTTATTGACTTATCTTCAAGAGGGACATGTACCGAAAATAATTCTGTTGGATTTTTGTCAATATCTTTTTTTTATCCAAAGCTATACCAATTGGTTTATAACAAATCAATTTTTTCAAAAAAAAATAGAATTTTGTGAAAAAGTCGATTATATCTCGGTTTCTAATGGATCAACTTGAACGTTCAAGCCCTCAAATGAAAGGTCTTGATGTTTTCTTTCAAATTTCGTTAGAATTTTTCAAATTAGCCGTATAGACCGCGAGAAATCTTTAAAAAAAAACCTAAGAACTTCGAAAATGTTTGAATTTTGCAATATTTGAAATTGTTGCACGATTTGGCTATTGTCCACCGTATTTTTCCCGGAAAGTAGACATCAAGATCTACATTTAAAAAAAACGTTTGCATTTACCGGTATTTCACCGTGAAAACCTATACCGACTGAACTATTAAAGTGGGCAAGGATCATGGTGACTGGTCGTTTGTACTGCTTTGTACATTTTCGACAGTATGACGATTGTACTTTTGTACGTAGTTACCTGAACCAATTTCTGTTTTACATTATCGTTTCCAGATCACTTCAATTTATTTTCTATATTTTTTTTAGAGATCTAATGAAGTACCAAAATATATACTACTTAAAAACACATTGTCGAGCTGGTTCTTGGTTTGTAGGGGCGCTTCTAGGATACCTTATTGACAAAATTAAAATTGACAACAACAATAATCCTCTTGTTAAATTTCAGAAGGTAAGAATTTCACAATTTGCTTATCAATGTTTAGATAAGGCCAAATAGATTTGGCGCATGCCGTTGATTAATCACCAAACTGGGTGATGCAAGGTGAACCTGAACATTACTTCGTTCATCCGCTCTGCCAGGTGAAGATAGCAATTTTCGACATCTCGAAACATAATCACAACGCTACACCGATTTTAGAACGATCTCCTGAAAGATATTAGTGGCCAACAAACCTTAGCGCCATCTGATGTGAAGTGAACGAAACTTTTCATTTAAGAGCAAAGCCCGTTAAAACTGTTTTTACAATTACCTCTTAACTGTTAATACCAGAATGTTTTAGTACCATATCTGCCTATGACGATAGCAGTACACAAAGATTAGATAATAAATAAGTACTAACATGGGGTGAAAAGTTCGGAGACTTTTCGACAGATAGCAGTGCAAACAAAAAAAAAACCGTATTATTTTCAGTTAGTGTCAACTTTCACAAGATTCGTGTAAAATTTTCATGACATTGTGTTTATTAGTTTGCGAGTTACATCTGTTTGAGTGACGCTACTTTTGAGTTTTTCCAAATGGAGATTCGGAACCCTGTTTGGCACTGTTTCGGCAAAATCTGAAGGAGTTCTTGCATCGATTTGTAACAATGGACGAAACATGAATCTGCCACTACACACCTGAGTGCCGCGATTCCAGCCGCAGAGCGGCTGGAATCGCATGAAAGCCGACCGAAGCGCCCAAAAATATAGGGCCAAACAATCACCGGAAACTATTATGTTGGTCTATTTAATAAAGAATATTTTTAAAGAAATTTATGGTCGTATCACAGTCGTTACCAAATGTTTATTAGCGGATCAAGGTCAAGGAAGTACTTAAGGAACGACTATGAATACCTACCTCAAGAGTCAAATAACGCTGCAACAACAGTGTATACCAGCTAAAAAGTCTGGAAAAAATCCGCAATTACTACATCTTTACAATGATAGCAAGTCTTGCGTAGTTCCATATAGGTTTATTTATTAAAGTAATTTAGATTACGAAAACTTTAAGGTTCTATATATATATATATATATATATATATATATATATATATATATATATATATATATATATATATATATATATA
Source organism: Pachyrhynchus sulphureomaculatus (assembly GCA_019049505.1). NCBI lineage: Eukaryota > Metazoa > Arthropoda > Insecta > Coleoptera > Curculionidae > Pachyrhynchus > Pachyrhynchus sulphureomaculatus. The sequence goes on from CM032449.1 coordinate 220,393,035, forward strand.
TATCAAGGATTTTCTACAGCTAACGCTGTCTTCCTTCTCTCAGCCTTTGATTCCATCCGTTTCTATCTTCCCAGTCTCCATCTGTTAGACCCCTGTCCTCCATAGCCTCGTTCACATCGTCTCTCCACGATCGTCTGGGTCTTCCTCTTTTTCTTCTCCATATAGGGCTCCACTCCGTTATTTTCTTTATCCACCTATTATCTTCGCTCCGTCTTATGTGTCCATACCATTTTAATCGTTTTTCTTCAATGGTGTTTCTCTTTGATGTTCATTCTGCTTCTTATTTCTTCATTTGTTATTCTCTGCATACGTGTTACTCTACAACATCTTCTTCAATACTCCATCTCTACCGCGTTAATTTTAGATTTATTTCTTTTGTTGATCGTCCCATGTTTCTGACCCGTATGTCATTATGCTTTGTATTATTGATTTGTATATGTGTGTTTTGTTTCTCTTTGTAATGTGCTTGTCCCACAGGATCGAATTTAATTGTCTTATGCATGTCCGCGTTTGTCCTAATCTAGCTTTAATCTCTTCTTCTGATGTTGCGTTTTTTGAAATGATGGTTCCTAAATATTTAAATCTATCGGTTCCTTTGATTATTGTTTCGTTATCGACTTCTAGATTCTCCACGTTACCCTCCTTTGTTGTTAGATTTTTTTTTAGATTTATTTTGTTTTGGGGCGCGTCAACTGCAAGGTTATTTGGCGCCCATGAGAGTGAGATGTGAGAAAGAATTAGCTTATTGGAGAATTATTGTTGTTTTTTTTTTTTTCTATAGTTATATTTAATTCCTTTAAGAAGTTAGTGATGTTGATATAATTTGCTTTGAAGGAGGTTAGGGTTAGTTTGAGAGAATGAGGGAGATTGTACTTAGTTCTAATGTGAAGGAAGTGGGGAGATTCAAATAAATGCTTAACAGAGAGGGGGATGTTGCAATTTGTGCAGGTGGGAGCTCTTTCATTTTTCAAGAGGTGGGAGTGAGTGTGATACAAATGGCCTATGGCAAGTCTTCTAAGAGTGACATTAGCTTTTCTGTTCATGTTTGCGAGATGGAGGGGAGGGTGGGTATCGGGCTTTATGGCCCATAATTTGTTATTAGGGTCCTCAAGGTCCCATTGGAGTTGGAAGATTTTTAGGAATAGTGAGTTTAAGAGTTTTTTGTAATCTTGTTGGTGGTTTTCGCCTTGGGAAGTGGAACCCGTTAAAGCCGCTTGTTTTGCTTTTTTGTCAGCCATATCATGGCCTGTTATTCCTATGTGACTAGGAAGCCACATAAGAGAGAAGGATTTCTTTCTCAGATGGGCAATATATGATAGGTCCAGTATTTGGCGTTCTGCAGTAAAGATTGTCGAATGGTTTGGGAGTTTAAAAGATTTAGTAACGTGGGTTTTGGAGTCATAGAAGGCGGCTCCCACTCCGTTTATGTTTTTGGAGCCATCGGTGAAGATGATCCAAGAGTTACAATGTTTATTATGGATGAGGTGGTTGAAACTTTTGTTGAAAAGTATAGGTGGGGAGGAGGATTTGTTGTAAGCTTGGAGGGATAAGTCGATTTGGGGGGTGGGAGAGCACCACGGTGGAAATTGATTGAAAAGAGGATATTCTAGTTTAGGAATTGTGAGATTGTGAAGTGAAATGAGTCTGTTAATATTGTGAGAGATTGAGTTGGGAGTGAAGAGTGAGGTTTGATGGTGAACAAAAGATAAGTTTAAAGAGTTTTTCGTTTGAGGACGGAATAGGGAGGAAATGTAGAAATTTAGTAACGATTTTTGTCTGAGCAGGCTGAGTGGAGGGATAGATGAGATGCATTGGAGGCTTGAGATAGGCGAGGTTTGTTGTTAGATATTCCGTTTTATCAAAGGTTTATTGCTAATCCTGCTTTAGTGTATTCTTCTTTCAGTTTTCTTACCATATAACTGAGGTCTTCCTCATCTTGCGCGCTATGATTGCTTGGTGGTCTGCGAGACTTAGAGTATATAAGTAATCTTCTCGTATTGGGACTCTCATTCCACTACATTTTTGCTTCCGTTTATTTATTAAAGTAATTTAGATTACGAAAACTTTAAGGTTCTAAGATTAGTAAAAAGTTCTCTATTTTTAGGCTGTGATTCTAATAATTTGGGTCTTTGTTTTGGCCCTCATGAATGTATGTATTTTTGCTGGACATAATAGTCTCATGTCACCGGAATACCACAAATATAGTAACGCATTTTACAACTCTTTAGTTCGACCCGTTTGGGCAACCTGCATAGGATGGATAGTATTTGCGTGTTCCAATGGATACGGAGGTAAGGCATAAACAATATATTAAAAGGAAAAATCTTAGGAATAATATAAAACAGCTTAGGAATTTAAAAGAGACGAAAAAGAAGACAACCTTTTTATCTCAAAAAAAAAACAAAACAGCGAAATCAGCCATAAACCATTTGGTCGATAAAGAAACAAAATGCCTCCTTTTTCTGTCTACGCCTCTTTTTTACCGGAAAAAATGAGTATACAATTCATTTGTTTCTGCGTCTATATAAAGATTTATATACCATAAACCTTTTACCTATTTCAGTATATTGATAGATGTCTCTTGAGTGTTGTATATCTTACATTCTGGCATTCACTCCATGGATGTTCTTACATCCGACCGTCAAAATACGATATTTGGTTTTAATACAGTAACAGTATTGTGTGCTAAAATAGGGAAACCAGCGAATACAAACGAGAAGAGTGTCGGGAAGTTTAGTTCGGGTAGGAGGGACAGCAGAGAAGAAATGTTATCCAATTTTGTAAACGAAAATAACCTGCATAGTATTTTTCACGATCTAAGAAAGTGACTTAGCTACCTATACCCATTCAATATTCAACAAGATTCGCAGGGCCGCACTATACCTGATTAAACCACTTAAACCCTGTTGGGTTTTATAATTTTACTGTGATAAGACAGTTGAATTTTAACGTTTTATGTACTGAATAATTCACAATATAGTAATTATACAAATATAGTAAAACAGTGTACAGTGCCCTCGCGTATATTTGTTACAATTTTAGTTATTAATTAAAATCTAGTTCAGTTTCGCCATCGCTACTATCTTGCAAATCAATAATAAGTTTTTTTACAGGTTCTAAACTATTTATATTTATGTACTTACATCTATATGAGTTTTCAATTTTTTTGACGTGTTGAATACAGTTTCTCCAGTTTTCAACGATTACATTTTTGACTTCAGTCTTTATCAACTCAATCACACTACTGTTTAAAGTGGGTGTATTATTGTGAGCACGTATATTACACTTTATTTTATGCCATATCAACTCGATCGCATTAAAGATACAATAATATGGTGGAAGCCGAATAATTTCGTGTCCTGCTTCCTTTGCAATTTTATCACAAACATATTCCTTCGAAAAATTGTAACTTTTTAAAACTTCTAACATTTGTTTAACTGTATAACTTTCATGGAAATATATGTCACGTTCGCACAAAAGGCTTGTATTTCCCTTTTTCTACTGGTGGAACTTGGTACCTTATTCATTTAGCGACTATGATAGGATGCATTATCCATCACAATACAGCTATTTGGTGATATATTCGGCATTAATTTGTTTTGAAGCCAATTATTAAAAGCTTCAGCAGTTCTATCACAATGACAATCCAAGCTGGAATCTCAAATATTTTTGGCTGCTAGAAACAGGTATTCTAGTATCCAACCTTCTTCTGACCCCGCATGTAAAATAGTTATTTTTGGATTGTTGTAGCTTCTACTTGATGGAAATTCATTATAAATATATAATAAAAGACTGTTTTTAGTCAATTTCCACTGGTTTATTTAAATTGCGATGACGCGTTTCGCTGTCGATGCAGCTTCTTCAGATCTACATTTTACACTGTCAAGTTAGGTTTAATATTCACAGTTTTATATAATTTCTTAATTATAATATTACACCTAATTAAATTACATTGATAGTATTGGAAAATCCACACAGATTTGGAGTTAAGAGAATAAATTCAATAATGGTGAATTGCTTAAATCTACCTGGTTGTTGAGTAATGTACCTGTAGTCCTTAATCGATTTATTTGCATAGTCTCTAAAAGATTTAGTTTTAAACCTTTTTGTTGGGTGTGTAAAATTTTGAAATTCTTGTTAAATGTGTGATTTTCTGTTAATAGATGATTAGCATATGTTGAATTAGATTTTCTATGGATGAAACTTTTTTCGTGTTCTGTAATTCTTTGTCTAAATGTACGTCCAGTTTGTCCGATGTATGTTTTAGGACATGACCCACATGTTAATTGATAAACCCCTGATTTATTGTCTTTATTGATTTGTGGTTTGTAGTTTTTAAGGTATTTCCCTATAGTATTGTTAGTCTTGTAAGCTATGTTGATATTTTTTTGATTTAAAAATTTCCCCAGTTTTTCCGTTGGTTTGCCGAAATAGGTTAAGCATTTAAAAGTGGTATTTCTGTCCTTAAAACGTGAGTATATTTCTGAGATAGCCTTGTTTCTAAGTTTTTTCTTAACGATACTATTGATTAAAGTAACCGAATAACCGTTGTTAACGGCTACTTGTTTTATGTAGTTTAATTCTTTAGTAAAATTTTCTTCTGATAAGGGAATATTAGTTAGTCTATGTATAAAACTATGATAAGCGGCAAGTTTATGATGGTTAGGGTGGTGAGAACTATTGTGAATTGTGGTATCTGTATGACAAGGTTTGTGATATATTGCAAATTCATGTTTTTTCCTGGCTTTACTGATTGTTAAGTCTAGGAAATTGATTTTCCCTTCGACTTCTTCTTCCATTGTAAAACTGATATTTCTATGTAAAGAATTAATATACTGTAAAAAGTGAGTTAATTGTCTGTCCGTACCTGTAAAGCATACAATTATATCGTCTACGTATCGATACCAGTATAGGCAATTACTACTATTGTTGTTATGGTTGTTAAATATCATTGTTTCAATACTGTCCTTTATTTGATGGAGATTTGGTGTGGCATCTTTTGGATCTATCGATTCATCCTTTACTGGGTGTGTCGTGGGTATCATACCAAGTCTCATCTATATAGATTATCGTTCGATTTTCCGATCTAGCTGTATTTATTTTTTCAGGATATTCCATTCTGAGTTGTTGTAAGCGCCGTGATTCCATTATAACTTGCCTTTTGTCTATTTTTTTGAACAAAAACCCGAAACGACATAGATTACGCCATAAAGTTGTAGTGGAACATTTTATGTTACAACTATCCTCGGAGAGCCTCCGTGAAAATGACAATAACGTAGGAACTTTTTGTTCTGCATACATTTCATAAATTTTGCGGCGGATTAAGTCTTCTTGACAGAAATCAATACATTTCGAAACACCTTTATCTTTTCGTGTTTTTTTAGCCGCTATCGAATTATTTACAATTTTCCAAACTGTACTTTCAGGGATGCTTGTTCAAGCTGATGTCTCCATCAGTGAAAAGTACTTTTCGTGGTCTCGCTCCACTAACTTTAAATAAACACTTTTAACTATCACTTTTGCCTCAACGGCTTCTGATGGAAAGGGCTTCGGATATTTTCAGACACTATTGAACTTTATAATATACACTATTTCAGTATAATACTGCAGATAAAATGAAGAATATTCTTTATATTTATAAACACGAAATAGGCAATAAAATGTTAGAAGAAAGGGAGGTGTGTGTATATATATATATATATATATATATATATATATATATATATATATATATATATATATATAATCAATTACGACCCTATTACGGCCAGGTACGTGAGAAGATCGTAACGGTCGTTTAATGTTTTTATTGCATCAATTTGCCAAATCACTTTCTTAGATCTTGAAAAATACTATACAGATAGTATAACAAGAAACGAAATTGATTATGTTTTATAAAATAACAAGAATATTGAAATCGACACGACAGTCGTGAACACGATAAGCACTGGTAGAGAAGACTTAATAATGATGAATGATAACAGATAGACACGGCGTATAGTTGAATGGAGGCCTAGATAACATAAAAGATGCAGCGATAGACCACAGACAATATTAGCGAGACACGATTGGATGCAAAAAACAAACAATAAAGCTCGTTGGAGACAATTTGCGGAGGCTTACATCCGACTATGGATGTAATAAGCTGATGATGATGATGATTGCACTATTATGTGCTTGAATTCGGCATAGGAAGAAAGTCATGGACATAAATGGGATTCATAAACAATAATATTATAAGTTATAAACATATACGAGCGTGGATTGATAAGTCAGTTAAATTTCTGAGAAACGGCGGAAAATTTCATTAAGCGACATGACTGTTGGTAAGCGTGATTCTTGTAACGGTTGTGTTCAAAGTTTCAAACAGTTACAAAGCGCACTTGTTTGTTAGAATCTACCTGAAGTATTCGGTGTTACATATTTTTTAGAAAGCGATAAAGGGAGATTCTGCATCAGCACTCAAGATAACTTATTACTGGATAAATGAATTATAACATGGCCGTAAGAGCACTACAGATGACGCTCGTTCAAGATGCCCAATTGAGGTTTCACATCGGCTGTTGCAATAGCAAAAGTGCGCAAGCTCGGCTTCAAAATAGTTGCCCACCTAGCCTAATGCCTAATTTCTACCCTCAAAAATTGAGTTGGGGGAAGACATTTTCGTCGAATGAATATAACACATGGGCTGAAAAGTCCCGGGCCTAACACATAGATGGCGCTAGTTTTATTGCAGTCACCTTTTTTTCAGTTAATACTAACCTTCAAAAGACAGCTGTTAAAATTTCATGATATTCTATTCATTAGTTTGTGAGTTATTGTGCTAAGAGTGACGCTACTTTTGTTATTTTCAAAACAATGGATCAAAAACAATTTCGTGTTTTAATTTTACACTGCTTCTTGATGGGAAAAAATACCGTTCAAGCGAAGCAATGGCTTGAAAAGTGTTATGGGGACTCCGCTCCATCAGAAACAACAATAAAACGTTGGTTTGCTGACTTCAAACGTGGTCGTAGAGACACCGATGATGCAGAACGCAGTGGACGTCCAAATGAGGCGGTAACACCAGAAAACATAAAAAAAATCCATAAAATCGTTTTGAATGATCGAAAAGTGCGTGAGTTAGCTGACATCGTAAAGATATCAAAAGAACGTGTTGGCTTTATATTGCATGAGCATTTGACTATGAGAAAGCTCTGTTCAAAGTGGGTGCCGCGTTTGCTCACTGTTTATCAAAAACAAGAACGTGTTGATGATTCTGAGCAGTGTTTGGCCATTGTTAGAGCGGCGCTGGAATGATTGCGTTGCTCTTGATGGAGATTACGTTGATGAATAAAGCTAATTTTGAACCAAAAAAACCGTGTTTTCTTTGTTAGGCCCGGGACTTTTCAGCCCATGTGTTATTATGTATGCTGTAAAGGAGCATTATGCACAGTTGGAAACAATCCCCCCTTTCTCTTTGGCTACACCACTCAATACTATTAATTAAAACATGATCTAAATCTAGATCTTTCTCTGTAAAAATACCTACAAGCTCTCTAATTATTTTTTCTTTATTTTAGGTATTATTAATCAATTTCTGTCCTTACCAATATTTCAAGTGCTAAACCGATTCACGTACTCCATATATCTACTTCACGTAACTTTGTTATACATGATAGTTTTCGCAGCAAAAACACCAGTATATTTTTCTTTCTTTTACGTGGTAAGTAACAGACAATGAAATTATATGCAGCCTTGTACCGCTACTACTCCCCTGGCGTGTTGAATTTTTTTCAAGACTGCACTTAAAGTTGAAACTGATTTCAAAAGGGTACAGTTGCGTGAAAATATTTTGGGCCAAAAAATATCTTTGTGATTAACTGAGTTATAAAGGGAGAAGAGAAAAAAACCAAATACATCATCATAAACTACTTTAATTATACTAACAACATATACAACTCAAAAATCTTTTACTATAAATAACAATCATTTATAACAAAAATAACATTTTTCGGCTGTTCATAAGTATCGGGCCAACTTCAAATTTCACACTGAAAAGGTATATAACATAGCAAAAATCACTATAGCTCAGAAAACAGTAGCAGTAAAAGATAGATTCTTATCAATATTTTGTAGCCATACCCTTCGAAACAAATACGGCGGCACATCGCCGAGGCATCGATTCGATTAATTTGAGAATTATGTCTCTGGTGATATTGGCCCACTCTTTTTAAACTTTTTTCCAGACAGCACCTTTACTGGAACAATTCTGAGTTCCCACTTTCATTTTCAACTCTTCCCACAAATGTTCTATGGGGTTCAAATCCGGGGATTGACTTGGCCATTCTAAAACTGAAAGTTTTTTCTTTCTGAAAAATTCTTGCAAAAACTTGGATTGATGTTTCGGATCATTATCTTGTTGAAAAACCGATCCTTGTGGCATATTTCGACGCATATGTTCTGATAGAATATCCCTGTACATAACAGCGTCCGCCTTGCGACGAAAATGCCCCCCAAAGCATAATACTACCACCACCATGCTTAACAGTCGGTATTTGATAACGAGATTCATGTCTAGTAACTTTTGGTCGTCGAACATATCTTCTTTCATCATTTCCAAATGAATTAACTTTAATTTTGTTCGAAAACAGCACTTTTTCCAGTCTTCAACTGTCCCATTTTGGTGGATTTTTACAAATTCTAATCTGGCCTTTTTTTACAGATAAACGGTTTTTTACTCACGTCCAACAAGTCCAATTTGTGTTAGTCTACGAGAAACAGTACTTCTACTGACGTCAACTAAATTTTCTTCACGTAATTCACGTGCAGCATTCTTTTTTACATCTGCACCTGCATTTCTTTTAATTACTTTGTCTACACGAATAGTTGTTTTCCTTGATCTTCCAAAGCATGGTTTATCATTCAGAGTACTTGTAGTTTCCCATCTTTTAATTATATTGTTAGCCTTTTTTTTCTATGGATAAAAAGTTCAGCTGTTTCACTTTCCCTTTACTGTACAACCTTATAGTTTTCTGAATGTCTAATGACGTGCGTTTTGACATCTTCCCTCAATGATACTGGTACACAGTTATGAAGTGAACTAAATTCTTGATTTTTACCTGGATTCACGATCAGAAATGTAAACATAACTGAGTAAATCACAGTTTCTTAGAAGTTGGCCCAATACTTATGAATAACCGAAAAATGTTATTTTTGTTAGGAATGATTGTTATTTATAGTAGAAGATTATTTATATATATTGTTGGTACAATTAAAGTGGTTTATGATGGTGTATTTGGTTTTTTTTCTCTTCTCCCTTTATAAGTCAATTAATCACGAAATATTTTTTGGCCCAAAACATTTGCACGAAACTTTCAAATTAGCATTATTTATGTTTTATAGTCTATATTTGGTTTTAAATAATTGAAAAAATGCCTCAACTTCAACTTAGCGAACCTCCTATATCAGGGGTTGGCAACCTTTTAACTAAGGGGTACCAGTTTTCATCCATACAACATTTTGCATGCCGACATAGGTACTTACTACAACTAAAATTAACAAAAATTAACTTAAAATATTCCTTTTAGAAGGTTTAATTACAAAAAAATTTTAACATTTAAAAAATAATTTTATTATACTAATCTTAGGATCTAGTGTGAACCCTGTGCTTGAAGTTTTTTAGAGAGTTTTCTTATATCTGGTTCATGTCTGGTTATTTTCAGTGTCACACATGCTTCCGAGTTGTCTGTTGTCAGTCTGCTTCGGTACGGATTTAAAATCACTCTCATATGGGAAAAAAGTTGTTCACAGATATAGGATGATCCGAAAGCTGTAAGCATGGCAAACGCTACTTTCTTAAGACAAATAAATTTCTATGGTAAACTCATCCATCAACTGAGTATCTCGTTTGAATGGTTCTGGCAGTCACCTTCTAATACTCTTCTTAATTCTACAAATTTCGTGTTCCATAACTCGGAGCTTTTAAATTCAATGTATCATCTATGAGAAAAGAGATATGTCAAAGTAACTGCTGGAAAAATCCATTAAATCTGGTTTGATTAAAAAAGCGAACATAGGACCATGTTTATCAAAATCCTGACCCCTCTCGATAAACTCCTCTTTGAAATTAGTCATATATTTAAGAATTTCGTCTATTCGTGCACCATCGACGACACTGGATATATAAGTTTTTGTAGTAATATTGCTATCTATTTTTAATTTGAATGATTTCCAGGATTCGTATAAATCCAGAACTGTTTTGCCTGAACCTTGTAACTTTAAGTTGACTTCACTGAGATGGTTTGTAATATCAGTAAGAAACATTAACATACAGATCCAGTTCTTATCTTCTAGTTCAGGTTCAATCTAGAGAGCACTTTACCACGGCTGAGCCAGCCCACATTATTGTTCAATGGTATATCTGAATATGCATTTTCTAATTCCTGTAGAAACGCCTTAAATTGTCTATGGATCAGTGAAGAACGACCGACAATGTAGTTAACTATTTTAACCTCCCTGTCCATCACGGATTTTAAACTTTGAGCGGAGATTTTAGCGCACAAACTCTCTTGGTGAATTATGCAATGAAAATTCAAAACTGATCGACCCATGTGTTCAATAAGAAGGGAAACAAATCCTTTATGTCTCCCAATCATAACAGGAGCGCTATCTGTCGTTACGCAAAAAATTTTATTCAAATCAATGTTCCGCTTTTCAAAATGTTTAACAAATTCTGAAAATATATCCTCTCCTCTTGTAGTTCCCTGCAATGGGAACAGACAAATCAGCTCTTCATACATACTGCCATCATCGAAGTATCGCGCAAAACGATTGCCAGACGGGCAATGTCATTAATATCGACACTTTCATCCAATGCTACACTAAATAGAAAACTCCGTTTGATAGCGTCTCTCTGCTGTTTTTGGACATTTTGTGTCATTTCGGTAATTCGTCTCTCCATGGTCCGCGCTGATGTCGGTATATCCCTAATCCTGGCCAATATTGTATCCTTATTGGGCAAGTCGTCGAATAAAATCTCGTCAGTACTCAAAAACGTTTGCTTCATAGATTCTCCGTCCATTCAGTTACCTGATTTTTTTTCCTTGGAAAACTTTGCTAAAGAATGTTGACTGTTTCTCGTATTGTTTACTTGCTCTTTGTATTGCCTCCCTTTTATCAGCGTTATCTTTAAATGACGATTCATGTTTTATCTGGAAATGTCGTTGAACACTAGATGTCCGGAAAACTACGCTTTCCCGACATAGGACACAAATGGCCCGATCGTTTTGCTGTACAAAACCGTAATCTGTTGTCCATGAAGTTTGAAATGATCGAACGTCTACCTTCTGTTTCTTCGCGGCCATAACGCAACGTAATTTTTATTTTTAAACTTTTCGACGACTATTGACTGGAACGGATGTTACTTCTATACTAAATGATCCAAACGTGTAGCCGCTTGCTATATATAGAAAAATAATGTTTCCAGAAAATTCCAATAATTAAGTTTATTAAATTTCTTAGAACAAAAATTATTATCTACAACGCGCCCATTGCAATCAAAGGGCCGCCTAGAAGTTAAATCTAACAAAAACTAAAGTTCGGCAATATAAAAAGAGTTGCGGGGTGCGTCGGAACGATTGAAGTCAAGTCAAACAAAAACCGCCCTATAGCGGCTCTTTTGATCTGAATTGAGGACGTTTATTTGTGTTTTTGCCTTGGCTTATATTATGAGGCTTGGGGTCTTTAATACTTGCCGAAATTAGAGCCAAACCAATGCATTCAGTAAAATTATAAATTACAAATATATATATTTTGTAGTTTTTGGTAATAATACCTAGTGACCTATATAATATATCGTTTTTGTTTGTATGGTTGAAGTAATACTGTCTTCGATTATTTACTTAATTTCGAAACATGTCACAGATTACAGAATTAATGTGTAAACTTTGAATAGGTACGCGTGCCATTCAAAATTGCTTGGCGTGTCAGAGATGGCACGCGTGCCATAGATTGCCGACCCCTGTCCTATATTATTGCTTAAACTTTATTTTACAATTTGTTTTTTTATTAAATACATTTTTAGGTTTATAATTTTTGGGGCATAGCTATGCTAACACTGGCGCTGTCTGTGTTTTGGGTCCTAGCATTTGAATCTCCATTTTTAATCATCGAAAAGTGTCTTTTGGGAGGACACAAACCGAAGAAATCTCAAGTGGCAGCCCAGGTAACATTGGCACATGAACAAGCTCGCTTATTGCACCAAAATGTTTAAAATGCTTTTTCTAAAAATCTTCTACAATTGCTTGCGTTGAGAAAGAATTCAAAACAAATTTTTACGCATGACTCGAAAAATAATATACTTCTTACTTATATATTTTTGGTGATCGATTCTTGGAATTGTAGTCCATAGATAACAATAACCGGTCAAGTGCAAGTTGAATTTGCGCAATTAGCGTTCCGTACGTTGATTGCTTTTAAAATAAAAAATGTTGTAACGGAAGTATAAAATGATCAGTGACTTCACATAACACACCCCAAATGAGTTTTCAACACAGTTTATTTCCAATCTTTAATGAAAATTGATGACCTTGAAATTTCTGTTTTTTTTTAATATACCAGATAAATTATTACAGGTAATGCACTCGTGATAATTTTCGTTCAATCTACACCCCGTGGAGAATATTCCAGAATTTTTTCAAAATTTTTTGATCAGTACTAGGAGATAAGGGGGGGGGACAGCGATTTTTCGCGATTTTTTAAAAATAATACAGAGAAAAGTGCGCGCAAGTATTACATTATATATATATTTTTTACTCGTGTTTTCACAAGCTTTCATTTTACACCACACTCGATTACCTAGTAAAAAAAATTTTTTTCCACTTCCGATTTCACTCCCCAAAACTAACCCCTTAAGTCAAAATTTAACTTTCAAAACTACATGGCTCTGATGAGGCCATCAATTCCTATATTATTACCAAATTTCAACTTTCTATGACAAGTAGTTTCGGAGAAAATCGGGTGTGACAGACGGACAGATAGACGGACAGACAGACACCGAAGTGATCTTATAAGTGTTCCGTACGGAACACTAAAAATACATTTATGTAGTCATAAGTTATTTATGTTTCGACAATGCGTCAGCTTCGTCAGAATAAAAATGTATATCTAAGGTCAAATGAGTTCTTAATTAGTGAATTACTATACAAAATTATAAAAAACTTTTCTTATTTTTAACAATTTTTTAGGAAAACACCAATGAGAACATTACATTTTTATGACCAACAGCTGAAGTGGCGCGGGTATTAAACACACAACTGTGGCATTTTGAATGTTTACGAAAGAATAAGCGAAGGTTTATTAGTTTTGTTTTTTTTTATTTATTTGGGCGGTTCATTCTTGAAGTTGTCGAGGTTCGGAATTGGAAATCGAAGTGCAGCTTAGTTGTATTGTTTTGATTCAAAAGGGTAAATGTTTCTATTTTAAGGTGTTGTAATATATTTTACTTAGTTTTTTAGTGTCTGTTTCTGCATTAATTAAGTTTTTGTTTTCTTAAATTTCTATCATTTCGAAAATTTCTCGTGTTTTTATATTGTTTTCAGTTACTAGAATTTTGACATTTTCAGAATTCAGATTGTTGTTTTTTCCGCTATAGAGTTTCAAATCAGTTTTATTTTTATTATTGCATTTGTGGCCATTTATTATATTTTTGAATGTTAACTAGTATCTCCGAATAGAATAAATCATCACAAATTCGATAATAAGAATAGAACTGTTCTAAAATTCCAGAGCGAAGAAAAATAATATTTTGAATTTGGCAAAATTTTAAAAACTATAAACTACAGATAAAAAACGAGAAATTTTTGAAATAATAGAGATTGAAAAAAAAAACACAATTATGGCGAAAAGACACTAAACAACTGAGTAAAATATATTACAACATCCTACAATAAAACATAAACATTTTTGAATCCAAACAATGAAACAAAGCAGCACTTCGTAGATTTCACAGTCCGAATCTCGAGAACTTTGAGAATAAGTCCCTCAGACAAATAAAACAACCAAAACCAATAAACCTTGGCTTATTCTTTCGTAAAAATCCACAACGTCATCAATTATGTTTAGTTTTTTTTTATGGGTCTAGCACACGTGCTACAGGGAAGTCCCTAAAGCGCTCCAAGAGCGCCATGTCTGTGGGAAAAGCGATTCACGCTGTTCTTGAATCGCTGTAAATTGTGGTTCCTTTCCTACTTCAAGTATTAAATGTGTACTTCTCTGTTTAATTCCCGAGGTACTTCAGTTGTGTGTCATAAAAATGTAATCCTCGCATCTAAATTGGTGTTTCCCTAAAAAACTGTTAAAGATAAGAAAAAATATTTTTAATTTGTTACTGTATTACCTAATTAAGAACTCATTTGACTTAAGATATACATCTTTACTCTGATGAAGGCAACGTATTGCTGAAACGTAAATAAACTATGACCACATAAATGTATTTTTGTACATACAGGGTGTCTCCGTATTCCGTGTATATAGAGGTACTGAGAATTTCTGGGATGAAAATATGACCATTTAACCTGACTTACCTTAGTCCAAAAATTCGTAATTTTTCAGATACAGGGTGTCAAAAGTTATACTTTTATTTTAGTTTTTCTTAAGTAGCTTTCTTAATAATTGTACTATTTGTACAAGATTCGGTGCTAAGGGGTTTTCCGAGATGAGAAAACGAAATCAGCTTACAGTTTTGTTGTAAATTGTAGAGGGCGCCACTTATTGCACTGTGTATACTTTTAAATTGTCATAACTTTTTTATACCACTGTATATGATATTTTTAATTAAATATTCGTATTCTCCGCCTTCTCCTGTCCAAAAAAGCTCTTTTGGTAAATGTTGCTCCGAGCAACAGTTTCTGAGATAGTGGGATGTTTGTTTCCATTTTTTAAATCCATTGTCAAATTCGCAAATACGTTCCTTCATACCAGAAATACATATAACTTTATGTACATAGAATACTGGAACACCCTGTGTATGTCTGCGGACTGCAAAATCAAGAAGGGTCTTTCAAATTGAGCAGTTTTTAAATTCTTGAATAAAACAGAGATGGCGTTGACTTCAAAAAACTTTTTATTGGTAATTTAATATATATATATATATATATATATATATATATATATATACATATATACACTCCTGGACAAAATTAACGCAACAATATATTAAAATCATACAAATCTCTATAACGAATTAATTTTAATAATTTTTTATGAACATTGGTTACACTAAAACTTTCTCTATAAGATTCGAATTAAAATTATTCTTAAGACCTAATAACAAAATCGTTGAAATTATGTAATAATGAAAAAAATAAACTGGGACACTAGTAGCAAAATTAATGGTGGGGGGACACTAGTAGCGTGTGTTGCCTCCTCTACTTCGGATGACAGCGTTTATGCGCCTAGGCATGCTTCTAATTAAATTTTAGCTAAAATCTTGAGGAATTTGCTCCTATTCTGTGATAACTGCATTTTCAAGTTCCCTCAGGTTTCTAAGTGCAGGTATATGACGTATACATGTTCTATCGGATTCAGATCAGGGCTTTTTGGTGGCCATTGCATAATCGGTATATCAACTTGATTAAGATAATTGAGTACCTCCCTAGCCACGTGAGGTCGAGCGTTGTCTTGCATAAACAGGAAATTGGGCCCCACAAAATGACCGAAAGGTATCACATGTTCTATTACAATATTCTCAAGATAGTAGTCAGCATTCATGGATCACGTACGGACAGGAACTAACTCTGTGCGAGCATCAAAACAGATGCCACCCCAGAACATAACAGAGCCACCGCCGAATGGAATCCTTGCAGAGATATTGCAAGGAGCAAACCTCTCTCCTGGTCTTCGCCATACTCGCGCACGACCATCTGGATGTTTTAGACTAACCCTAGTTTCAACTGTGAAGAAAACTTGTTTCCAATCATCCACAGACCAGTTTTCGTGATTTCGAGCAAAACGTAACCTGGCAACTCTGTTCTCTCTAGTAAGCAAGGGCGCAGTGGCTGGTCTCCTACTGTTTAATCCAGCTTCATTTAACCGTCTTCTAACTGTTTTAGAAGAAATTGTGACATTGCGAACAGCTTCGAGTTCGTTTCTTATTATATAAGTAGTGACGGTCCTGTTTCTTAAAGCATATTGTCTTATAAAACGTTCATCTAGGTCGCTAGTGCATCGTTTTTTCGCCCTTGCCCTAGCCTTCTAGAATAAGTTCCTACTTCATTCAAGCGTCTTACCATACGACTTATTGTGGAACGATGTTTGCCTAACAAATTGGCAACATAACTCTGACAATATCCCCCGTCCAATAAAACGGAGGCTCGCACTACCTTGTGTTCAGTTAAATTCCTTGTTCGATTCATTTATCTAATTCTTCGGGGTCAAAAATAAAACAGTTTACCACAAAAACGTATTACTTAGAAAAAGGGAACAATTTATAAGCTTACTTTTAAAAAAAATCTATCGCATTATTACAGAAAATTGTTTATCTTCTAAAAAAATTCTTTAAAACTGTAAATCTAAACGAATTGTTTTGATTTCTGTCATGAACAACGAAACAAAATATGCATAGCCTACTATTCACATACTCGATAAACTTTAAAACTGACATAAGAAAAAGATAAATTAATTTTCAGATTGTTGCGTTAATTTTGTCCACGAAAAACAGTAATCGCCAAATGTCCACCTCTTGCAACTTCACAGATGTCCACTCTTTTGCTAAAATTTTCGATGACATTTTGGCATAACTGCGGTTCTAACTCACTAATAACGCGAGTAATTTCGTCCTTCAGCTCAGGAATCGATTGCGGGTTATTCTTATAGACCTGACTTTTCACGTAACCCCAGAGAAAATAGTCCAACGGAGTTAGATCACATGATCTTGGTGGCCAATTAACATCATCGTTTCTGGCGATTACATGTCCAGGAAACTTTTCCTGCAATAACTCTATGGTTTCACGAGCAGTGTGACAGGTTGCGTCATCCTGCTGCAACCAAATGTCCTCCAGAGTATTATTATTCAATTCGGGCCACAAAAATTCAGTTATCATCTCACGATATCCAAAACCATTCACAGTTACAGCTTTATTAGCATTTCCGAAGAAGTAATACAATAATTCAACAATTTGAACGCGTTATTGTATATTATACGACTGCATTTTTTATAAATGTCATACATTACACTTTTCAAATGTCAAAAGCCCTAGGCTATTTTGCAATGCCATCTGTGTCTTATTCAAGAATTAAAAAAACCGCTCAATTTGAAAGACCTTATATATAAAACAGCATATTGCCATAGCTGTCTTCCAATAATTAAATTTATACAAATTTATGACACAATCTTAGAAAATTACTGAGTTATAAATATGTAAATAAATTAAATACATTGTACATATTTGTAAATACTGTAAATATTGTCCTTATATATGGTAGTTTAAATAATATAACATATAATGATAATATTAAAACAAGGCACTATAAAAATGATTTTTTTTTGGCACAGATTCTTACAATTTTTTACGGACTTGTAGATCATTATTTGAAAAAGCATATCTAGTACCTGCACTTAGTATACTTTACTCTGTAGTCATGTAGGCTTCTTCTATTAGGTCTAATATTTTACGTTATTTAGATACATACACTAATTAATATGTATAATTACTAACATACCACAAATATAAACATTTAAATCCTTGAAAAACTCTAGTTCTGCCACACTTGCATGCATTTGTATATAGCTTGTCACACTAGTGTGAGTAGTTCCATTTTAACACTTCTTACTTAATATACTACTTTTCTGTGATTGATTAAAGTACGATACTCATTATATATTGTCGTATCGTTTTTTGAGTTGCTTGATTCGAACATAAAGTAAGAATAGCCGATAGTTGTTTTTTTAGAATATGGAAGTCCAAAATTTAAGAAAATTAGAATTTTTATGAGGTTAGAATGTGGTGATTGTGATATATCAGAGCAATTCTGCTGTTACTACTCAGTATATATCACCACTACATCATCATTGATGACTGACTTAGTCAATCATCGCTCCTGATGAAGCTAACATGGTTAGCGAAACGCGCGTCGAGTGCAAAAATAAAGTGTTTGGTGTAGTGGTGATATATACTGAGTAGTATCATTGTGCCAAAGATTCCACATTCCCAACTAAATTCTGTTGTTAGTTTTGAATTCAGCGACTCAAAAGACACATAAGTATCGAAATGTGACATGTTGCATCAGCTTCCTAGTGAAAAGTAACCACCTCAACGACCTAACTCTAAAAAAGATTGTTTTTTATGAACTTCATAACTGAAACGGGAAATATTTCACATAACTTGCTTCAAAAGACGATATTATTTTCCCGCCTACAAAGTAATACTCTCGATTTTTCAAATGACAATCAAAAATTCAATGTTTTTCTTTTAATGGCCACAGACTTGAGATACAGATTGCCAACCTGTCCAAATATCGTAAATAATAAAACTTTCTGGTAGACATTCCTTTAAAAAAGAAAATTAACATTTCATGATAGTCGAAATGACATCAGAAACCTACCTAGGACAATAAGATAGGTATCTAGAGCGAGAACAAACAGCAAAGTGCAAATTAAAAAAAATTTTCTCAAAAAAAAACTCACAATACGAATATGGTACAGTAGCATTCCCTTCAAGAATCATTTGGCGTCATATTCTGTACTGCATAAAAACAAATCATTTTTCAATAAGTTGAGGTGATTACTTTCAGTTGAAGAGTATTGTATTTGTTATTAAAATATAATGTAACTAACCTGAACTAATCTAAATCGTTTCATCAGATATAACCTCTATAAAGTTTTCAAAATACTTACCAAGTAATACATGGGGTGAAAAGTCTGGAGAGTTTTGAAGAAAAGACAATATTTTTGCCAAAAATCGATTTTATTCTTTAATATAGTTTCCTTCAAAAGCAATATACTTATTGCAGCGATTTCCAATATTTGGAAACCTTTCATACAGTACGATTTGTCTAGCTATCTATAATAAGCCTGTTTTCCCATTCCACTTCTTCATTTGAACTAAATCTCTTTCCCTGGGGCCACCTTTCAAATTTGGATAGAGGTAATAATCGCTGGGGGCAAATCTGGTGAATACAGCGGATGAGGAAGTAATTCATAACCCAATTTCACCATCGATTTTATGAATTTGTTAGCTGGTGCATTATTTTGCTAAAACAACACTTTTTTCTTCGCTAAATGCGAAGCTAACTTAGTTACATTCGAGCGGCAGCAGCAGCAGCAAGATCACAGTATCGAGTAGCAGCAGCAGTAGCAGCAAAAGCACTTGAAAATGCCAAACGAGATTTTGGCTAAACGTCGTGCAAATTCATTGTTAGACGAACGGATTGAAACCCAAAATTTTAATGTATTACATTCCACCATCCGTGAGAACCTCTATTGTAATATATATATATATATATATATATATATATATATATATATATATATATATATATATATATATATATATATAAAGTAGACATTATAGTATACTAGCCGTGCTCGCGGCTCCGCTTGAGTGGACTTGATTTACTATTATCGTCACTGCTTATTTCTTATGTTACCTAACGTAATAAAATATATTCTATAACTTGGCCAGAGGATATATGTATAAATTTATAAAAAAAAACACAGACCGACAGACAGACAGAGATACGTTGCGCTTTATATATATTATATACATTATTATTATTATAAAGGGTGATTCATTTAGAGGTACTTTTTTTTTAAATAAAAAAAAAATGAATAAAAACAATTTTATTTTATAATCTTTATTATCATATAAAAGAACCATTCTTTACAATTATTTCTTAAAGATAATTTCTTTCAAATGTTGTCCGCGACTACGGTTAACAACGTCCATTCTGAAGTTCCAATTTTCAATGACGCGTGTGAGTATTTCGAGTGGTATTTGGCCAATGACTCGAGTAATATTGGCCTCCAATGCCTCAATTGTAGCTGGCTTATCCATGTAGACTTTGGACTTTACATAGCCCCAAAGGAAAAAGTCAAGAGGTGTGATGTCACATGATCTAGCCGGCCAATTCACTGGTCCAAAGCGTGAAATGATCTGTTCGCCGAATTGCTCTCGCAGTAAAGCCATGGTTTCACGGGCTGTATGGCAAGTGGCGCCATCTTGTTGGAACCAAATTTCGTCGAGACCACGGGCTTCAATTTCTGGCATCAAATAGTCTGTTATCATGGCGCGGTAACGGTCACCATTCACAGTAACATTCCGGCCGGCCTCTGTTTTGAAGAAATATGGACCGATTATTCCACCGGCCCATAAACCACACCAAACAGTTGTTTGTTCTGGATTTAATGGCAGCTCTTGAACCTCTTCAGGTTGATCATCACCCCAAATACGGGCATTTTGTTTATTCACGAACCCATTAAGCCAAAAATGGGCCTCATCGGTGAACAAAATTTTTCTCGAAAACAGTGGATCTTCTGCAAGCTTGTCAAGAGCCCAACGACTAAAACGGAAACGATTCGGAAGGTCGGTCGGCTTCAGTTGTTGCACTAGTTGAATTTTGTATGCTTTTAAAGAAAGATCCTTACGTAAAATACGCCTAGTTGTTGAATATGACAGGCCAAGCTGTTGAGAACGGCGACAAAATCGACATTTCACGGTCTTCGCGTACACTCTCCCTCCGGCTTACCGCTACCGCCCCTATATTTTCTTCACTACGCGCTGGATGTGGTCTATTCGGTCGAGCATTATCCAGTAATGAAAATTGGGTCTCAAACTTATTGATGGTAGAGCGAATTGTGCGTTTCGGTAGGCCGATTATGTGGACCATAAGTTGCTCTAAGCGCCCGATACACATTCCTCGTAGAACGCCCATTTTCGTAATAAAGTTGAACAATTTGTAGACGCTGTGCCGGGCTAAGTCTTTCCATTATGAATTGTCAAACACTACTGAACAGGAATGCCACTTCAGTTGACACGACGCATGCGCAATCTGCAATTAAATCCCCATCACAAAAAGTACCTCTAAATGAATCACCCTTTATAACCCGGCCAGAGAACATGTCTAAACTAACTATTATTTGCGGAACTAGCATCCCAAAAAACTCCTGGATACCAGTTTTCAGAATATTTGATTGAAAAGAAAGCAATGTAACTATTTTTAAAATTTTTGTCCGCCATATTGGATCTGCCATTTTCAATTTTTATAACCTAACTTTGAATACATAATTAGTAACTCAAAAAACCCCTGGATAACAAATTTCAGAATATTTGGTTGCATAGGAAAAAATTAAACTAATTTTGAGCCATGAGGGATCTCTTTCCTATTTAATCATGAACATTTATAAACAAAAAAAATTCAAATCTGATGAAAATTGCGACCTCTGGAGGATTTTGAAAGAATACATGTTTAAATACCCCAGTTTGCGGCGGACTGGCTTTTGAATTCAAGCGTATAGTAGTGGATCCATGTTTCGTTCATTACGAACCGACGCCAAAACTCCTTTGGGTTACGCCGCAATGCCAAATAGCGTTCTAAATCTTCGACACGTTGCAGCATTGACATGTAGTTGCTTTCGGAGGAGCAGATATGCTAAGACTTCTCAAGCTATTCTTGCGTTCTAGCTGTATTTTTTTTCCCATCAAGAAGTAACGTTTACTCAACCCACGTTCCATCGTTTTGCAAAAATCAAAAGTAGCGTCATAAAAAACAGCTATAACTCGCAAACTAATAGATAAAATTACAATAACTGAAAATTATACGACTTTTTGTTTGTGCTGCCATCTCTCGGAAAGTCTCAGGACTTTTCACCCCATGTAAGTAATAAATTTGAGTATATTTCTACCAGTAACATTTCTTTGATATTTTAATTTAGTATAGAGGCTTTTTGGTCAAGTGATTTATTTTTGTAAGCACTATAATTTGCACTAACCTGAACTAACAATCTATTAACGCTCTGTATATGCGCTTAAACTGTGCCAGTAAAAATTAGAAATTAAAGCTTGTTAACAAACTGTGATATTTATATTTAGTATTAACTATGATAGTAGATGTATGCTTTCACCATTTAAAAAATTTATAGAATGTATGTGGTGCGATCCAAAACTTCCTAGACTAACGATATAAAATCCTCTACCGTTTCGAAGCGGTGGCCTTTTTAACTTCATCTTCATGTGGTGGAACAACTCGAAGTCACAGGGTACCAGATCAGGCGAATAACGATGACAGTCATAGAATTCTAACGAATTGTTAGATAAACTTTGCGATTCAATGCTAGTCTAATTCTTCCGTTAAAATTTGTTGACATGTTCCACAATCAAAAATCAAGGAGTTTTGTTAGAAATACGCAGCATTGTCCGATGACGCTTTTCATGAATGATTTGTCGAGTTTAGGTGATGATTTCAGGCGTGGTTACAGTCGACGGTCTTCTGGAACGCTGGTCGATTTTCATTGAAGTTTCGCTCGTCTTAAATTGCGAAAACCACTGAAAATTTCTATACTGCTCAGAGCTTCATCTCCAGATGATTTCCGAATCATTTAATACGTTTCAATAGCAGTTGAAACTTGTCACGTAGCTTTATTAGAGATGTACCTACTGCCACCTATCAGCGCGAGTCGATCATAGTTTGCGTGTTTGCTATCTCCCTCTTCAGTCTCAATTTCCTCTAGGGAATGTAGTGGTCATTTTGTTGCGTTGACGGGAGGGAGAACATCCTTGAGGTCTTCTACCTGGAACTTTTGGTTGAAAGATGAGCTTCTTTAAACATTCCTGATCTTTACTCATGATATGCCCGAAAAATTTAATGATTTTTGTTTGGATAAAACTTGAAATACGTTGCTGGACATGAGTCGTTGGTTCATCGTGCGGTTCACGAGATCCTAAGCATTTTGCTCAAGCAGTACATTTCTGTGGTATCTAGTTTTCTTATTTCCGACTTTCCCAATGTCCAGGACTCACGGCCATATGTCAGAATAGAAGACAAGACAATTTACCAGTATGATTTTCACTTGTTTGGATATGTCTTGCCAGATTTTCTTGAGCTTTTGCACAGCAACTTTTGTAAGAGCATACCTTCGACGGATCTCCCCCTCTACTGTTCCAGCATTACTAATTAGGGATCCCAAGTACACATACGAGGCTGGTTTGAAAAGTCCGTGCAAAAATAAAAACTACTTATGTGTTTGGGGGTAAACCTTTTTTATTTTTCGACATAGTCTCCTTTTAGGCTTATACACTTCGTCCAACGATGTTCTAGTTTGTTGATCCCTTCCGAATAATAGGATTTGTCCAAGTCTGCAAAATATCCATTAGTGTCTGCAATCACCTCCTCGTTTGAATAAAATCTTTGTCCCGCCAGCCATTTCTTCAAATTGGGGAACAAATAGTAGTCCGAGGGAGCCAAGTCTGGAGAATAGAGGGGATGTGAAACGAGTTGGAATCCTATTTCTATTAATTTTGCGACCACAACTGCTGAGGTGTGTGCTGGTGCGTTGTCGTGATGGAAAAGGACTTTCTTGTGGGCCAATCGCGGGCGTTTTTTCTTGCAGCTCGGTTTTCAAACGGTCCAATAACGATGAATAATATTCACTTGTAATAGTTTTACCCTTTTCCAGATAGTCGATGAGGATTGTCCCTTGCGAATCCCAAAAGACAGTCGCCATAACCTTTCCGGCCGAAGGAACGGTCTTCGCCTTTTTTGGTGCAGATTCCCCCTTGGTAACCCATTGTTTAGATTGTTGTTTGGTCTCAGGAGTATAGTAATGTATCTATGTTTCATCCACAGTGACGAAACGACGCTTAAAGTCCTCCGGATTCTTCTGGAACAGCTGCAAACCATCCTTGCAACACTTCACACGATTCCGTTTTTGGTCAAGCGTGAGCAATCGCGGCACCCATCTTGCGGATAGCTTTCTCATGTCCAAATGTTTATGCAAAATATTATGTACCCGTTCAGTCGAGATGCCCACAGCACTAGCAATCTCACGCACCTTAACTCTTCTGTCATCCATCACCATATCATGGATTTGATCAATGATTTCTGGAGTCGTAACCTCCACAGGCCGTCCAGAACGTTCAGCGTCACTTGTGCCCATATGGCCAGTCCGAAAATTTTGAAACCACTTATAAAACTGTTCTAATCGAAGGTGCAGAGTCACCATAATGTTTTATCAAGCTTCTTTTTAGTCTCCTGAGGCGTTTTGCCTTTCATAAAGTAATGTTTAATCACCACACGAAATTCTTTTTCGTCCATTTCTTGAAAATCACTCGACTTTCCTTCGTTCACACGAATGCCAAACACAAAGAAATAGACCAATATGGCTGAAACTTGGTGTGCGTTCATTCAAGAGATGCTACTAACTAAACATGACCTCGATACGCGCCGGTGGTGCCATCTCTCGGACTTTGCACGGACTTTTCAAACCAGCCTCGTACTAACTAACAACTTCAAGGCAATCAATTTGTCTCACATTTGGTATGTTGTTATTTTGCCTATCGACAATCATAATTTAGATTTTATTTATATTCAGTTCAAGTCAGAGTTTTACGCTTCCTTTTTCTACCCTCGTAAGTATTTGTAGTAATTCCTCTTCACTCCCAGACAGAAGAACCATGTCATCTGCAAATCTCAAATTACTAATCATTTTACCATTCTTTACCCCCCTTCGTATGATATATTCGCCATATATATTGAAAAGTTTGGGAAATAGGATGCAACTTTGTCTTACACCACAGTGAGATTGAAATTGCTTAAATTTTATATCATTAACAGTAACATGGCACTTATATTGGTGCACAGATTTTTAATTAGACTTATAAGATGGACAGGAACTCCCATTTCATTAGGTACTAACCAGAGCTCTGTCCATTTTATCTTATCAAACGCCTTTCGATAATCTAAAAAGCATGAATCGAGTGAGTTGTTAAATTCACGCGCTTTTTTCTGTTATTTGGCGAATGCTTAATGGTTGATCTCTAGTTCCACGACCTCTGGAAAAGCCGGCTTGCTCTAGTGAGATTTGCTATATCGATGCGTTAATCTGGGAATTTTTGGATCGCATCACGTATAAAATAGATAGTTGGAACGAAGTACAATTTTTTTAGAACACTAAGCTATGAATAAGTTTACCTTAATGTAAAAAAAAGGTACAGGGTATTTAGCTAATATGAGCCAAATTTTTAGTAGTATTTAGTTTTATTTTATATTTTAGACAAAACTATAATTATCTTGCATCTTGCATGCACAATACTAACTGAATCCTTACGGAATGCTGACCTCGGCATGGACAATCGAATATGTATTAGTTTTAGTTCCTGAGCATCAAAATGAGTATTAATGTGTGAAGATACTAATTTAGAACGTTAAGACACTATTAGTTTAATGTACAGAGTGACCTTCGAAAAAAACGTTCACATTATTCTGGAAAATATTTTATTACGTATTTTCGTGAAAAATCAACTATAAATTTCGTTGATTCGAAAATAAAGACAAAAAATTACCGATTCGAAGGGGTCACGTGACTTAAGTTACCTGTCAATATTGTCATCTTAACAAAAATAATAAAAGGGAACAATAAAGGCTTAGGCTAGTTACAAAAGGGGGGTGCCAATTGACAACCGGAGAGAACCCGCTTCCAAGTCAGTAAATTTCGAAATCGGTAATCGAGGAGAGAGGATTTTTTCACAATTTTAAAAAACTACACCCAATTTAAAAATCGGTAATCGAGGGAGGAGATTTTTGACAAACAGAACCTCTTCTATAGAATGAATTTTTAAAAACTATTACCCCAAGAAGCTGTATTTTTCTGTTTTCTATATCTATAGGGGCGGGAGTGTATATACCTCCTTCTTTGCTACACCACACTAGTTGCCTTTAAATATCCTTGCTTATATTATTTGGTCAAGTTTTATGAACGGCTTATTTTACATATAATACAAACAGGGTCGTAGAGAAAAAATTCCTGCCTGGGAGAATTTTAAAAAATCACAATTATTAAAGGGTAAACAGTTAAAATTGAGCGATAAATTTTATAAACTTATGTAAAATTGATAAAGGGGCAACTTTTTCCTTATGAAACTTTTTCGAAATTATAACAAATAAGGTCGTTTTTTGCGAATTCTTTTGACAAGGAACGGGGGAGCAAAACCCCAATCGAATTTTACCGAAACATAATGTGAACTATTCGGAGGACAACTTTGAAAACTTTCAATTAATACTATTCAAAGAGTATTAAGTTGTAAGGTTTTCCGGATTACGGCTACTATATAAATGGTCAGTTGTAACCGATAAATTTATAGATAACTAACATATAAGTCCAGCAAATAGCAAATCCAAACATCTGATTTGCTGTTCTGGAAAGTTAAGTATTATTAACATTAGGTATCGTCTAATTTTGTTACTGCACTCCTAGGTTATACGCTTTTTTTACACAAAATAATAAAAACTTTCCATTAATACTTAACTGTGTATTTTATGAACTGTTCCCTTTTACACCTACTTCCCTTAAAGCGATATTATTCATCTATAAATATATATAAAATACAACGTCTCTCTGTCTGTCCGTTAATGCGCTTATCACTGGAGAAATAAAATGCAACGTCTCTCTTCTGTCTGTCCGTTAGTGCGCTTACCCCTCGAGAACCACTTATCCGATTTACGTGATTTTTTAAATTCATACATATGTTCTCTGACCAGGTTATAGATACGAGGCATGTTTTTTAAGTAAGTACCGTTTTGGAATTGAAAAAAGACGTGCAAAGATATCGCTATAATTTTATTTTTACATGAAAGCCTGTACCTTAATCTACTTTTCTACATAATTTCCGTGAATATTGAGGCACTTGTCATAACGTGGCACCAGTTTTTGAATACCCTCCTCATAAAATTCTGCCGCCTGACTTGTTAACCACTGTATCACAAATGTTTTGACTTCGTTATCGTCTTGAAGACGCTGACCACCCAGGTGCTTCTTCAAGTGCAGGAACAAATGGTAGTCGTTGGGCGCCAGATCAGGGCTGTATGGAGGATGATCTAGAGTTTCCCATTTAAAAGATTTGATGAGATCTTTGGTCCGATTAGCCACATGTGGACGGGCATTGTCATGCAGCAAAACGATACCCTTACTCAACTTGCCACGTCTTTTGTTCTGGATTGCACGACGCAGATTGTTCAATGTCTCACAATAAGACGCTGCATTGATTGTCTCATTACGAGGCAGAAACTCCACTAGCAATACTCCTTTTCTGTCCCAAAAAAACTGTGCACATGATTTTGCGGGCAGAAATTGTTTGCTTAAACTTTACTTTTTTGGGTGATGATGAATGTCGCCATTCCATGGATTGTTGTTTCGATTCTGGTGTGACGTAGGCCACCCATGTTTCGTCACCAGTAACAATTTGGTCTAAAAAAATGTTCACCTTCATTGTGGTACCGCTCAAGGAAAGTCAATGCACTGCCTAAACGTTGGTTTTTGTGCAAATCCGTCAACATTTTTGGAACCCAACGTGAACACAATTTCCGGTAATTCAAGTTCTCGGTCACAATGCGATACAAAACACTACGAGAATATTGAGGAAAGCAGTCGCACAATGATGAAATTGTAAAGCGTCTGTTTTCTCTCACCTTTTCGTCCACTTTCTGCACCAAATCTTCATTAACGACCGAAGGACGCCCACTCCGTTCTTCATCATGTACATTTGTGCGGCCATCTTTAAATGCTCTCACCCATTTCCTTACCATTCCATCACTCATAATGTTTTGTCCGTAAACTTCACAGATCTCACGATGAATATCGATCGGTTTTTACGCCTTTAGCACTAAGAAATGGTATAACAGCCCGTACTTCACAATCGGTGGGACTCACGATTGTCGGAGGCATCTTAAACACTCAGTAAACAAACGTATACAATGAAGAATCAGACTGTAATGGCGTCAGTGCGTAGACATGAGATGTAGGTTACCAGCGCGCATGCGCGGAACGGCCGACCGTATCGCTGCGGCGGCGGAATCGCAAAACGGTACTTACTTAAAAAACATGCCTCGTATATATTTTATTACATCTATAATATATATAAAATGCAACGTATCTCTGTCTGTCTGTCTCTCCGTTAGTGCGCTTATCATTGGAGAACCCCTTATACGATTTACGTACTTTTTTTTTTAAACTATACATATGTTTTCTGGCTAGGTTATAAGCTATATTTTTATTACGATAGGTAGCATAAGGAATGAGCAGTGACGATAACAGTGAATGAAGTCGGAAAAAAGTTTGCGGCTAGCGCGTTCTCTTGCAATACACTGCCTAAACCATTAAATATGGAACAATATCATGTTGCAAAGAATATAATATATATAAAAATGCAACGTCTCTCTGTCTGTCTATCTGTCCGTTAGTGTGCTTATCACTTGAGAACCACTTTATCCGATTTACGTGTTTTTATAAATTTATATATATATATATATATATATATATATATATATATATATATATATATATATATATATATATACATATATTACACAGGGCAACAAAAAAATATTTTTGTTTTGGTGCCTGGGATTTTAGAGCTGATTTTAACTATATTTGGGACGCTAAATCTATACATGCAATCCGTTTTTCTCTATCAGCTCTACTTTTTTAGATACATCAACTTATCTACCAATGTGGTTTTTATTAAGTATATTCATTTATGAGAGTTCTAAAATTATTATATATTCATTAATGTAGGTACAATGGTTTTATTGTCAGTCTGTAATTGAGTAAATTTCAGGTAAATCTATAAATAGTGGAACCATTGCCTATCAGGTACCTGAACTGACCCTTTTAATCACCTAACTCGGGTAAGTCTCGTCAGTTTGTGCGTTCTTACTAATGAGAGTAGATCGAATTCGGCGTGTTATTTTATGTTAAGAAAAGAGTGTTTTTGTGTTATTGAACAGAATTAAAATGAGTTCAGGTTCCAGTTCAAGAAGAAGTTGTGTAAATCAACCTGATGTGTTTGCTATATATGCGGAGAATACATGTTTCAACAACAAAACAGACAAACTATTACTGACTTTGTAAAGCGAGCGTATCTTGGATACTTTGGAGTTAAGCTTGGTGATCAGGACAAAACGTGGGCGCCGCATCTCGTATGTAAAACTTGTACAGAGCATTTACGGCAGTGGACTACCGGGAAAAGAAAATGTCTAAAATTCGGCGTACCAATGGTTTGGAGAGAACCAAAAAACCACTTCAATGATTGTTATTTCTGTTTAGTAAATACTAATGGAATCAATCAAAATAACCGCAGTAAGTGGACTTATCCCAATTTAGACTCGGCAATACGCCCTATCCCGCACTCAGATGAAATACCGATTCCAACATTTCATCAGCTACCACATATCTCTGATGACGAATATTTTCCCTCTGATCGCTCTTCTGATGCTAATAAAAAGTTCTGATGCTAATGAAACTAACAGTGACTATGAGGGGACGTCATCAGTTCCTCAACGCTTTCAATCAAAGTGAATTAAATGATCTCACCAGGGATCTCAATTTATCGAAAAAAGCTTCTGAAGTACTGGCTTCTAGGTTGAACGACAAAAATTTACTGGAACAAGGAACCAAAATTACGTTTTATTACCGTACAAGAGAAAAAGATCTGCTGCCATTCTTTTCTCAAGAAGACAATCTTGTATTTTGTCACGAAATTAGGGAACTCATGAAAGAAATGGGACTTTCTGAATATATTCCAGATGATTGGCGCCTATTTATTGACAGTTCAAAGCGAAGTTTTAAAATGTGTCCTTCTACATAATGGGAATAAATATGGTTCAATACCACTAGCTCACTTAACGAAACTGAAAGAAGAATATAATACCATAGCTTTGGTCTTGCAGAAGATAAGTATTACGAACATCAATGGATGATTTGTGTAGACTTAAAAATGGTAAACTTTCTTCTTGGGCAGCAAAGTGGTTACACGAAATATCCGTGTTTCTTGTGCCTCTGGGATAGTAGGGAAAAAAACACACCACTGGGTTAGAAAAGATTGGCCTCGGAGAGAAAACATGGACGTTGGGGAAAAGAATGTCATTAACGACGCTTTGGTTGAAAGAGAAAAAATCATACTTCCTCCGTTACATATAAAGTTGGGCTTAATGAAGCAATTTGTAAAGGCTCTTGATAAGAATGGGTCTTGTTTCGCATATATAGGGGTAAAAATGCATCAGTTGAGCACAGAAAAACTCAAAGCAGGGATATTTGACGGCCCCCAAATAAGACAATTAATTAAGGATCCTGCCTTCATAAATTCAATGAATCAAGTTGAACGAGAAGGTTGGACATCATTTGTTGCAGTTGTAGAAAATTTTCTAGGCAAAACATAAAGCTCAAAACTATGTTGAAATGGTTAACAAGATGCTTAATACGAGGCATGTTTTTTAAGTAAGTACCGTTTTGCGATTCCGCCGCCGCAGCGATACGGTCGGCGTTCCGCGCATGCGCGCTGGTAACCTACATCTCATGTCTACGCACTGACGCCATTACAGTCTGATTCTTCATTGTATATACGTTGTTTACTGAGTGTTTAAGATGCCTCCGACAATCGTGAGTCCCCGCCGATTGTGAAGTACGGGCTGTTATACGATTTCTTAGTGCTAAAGGCGTAAAACCGATCAATATTCATCGTGAGATCTGTGAAGTTTACGGACAAAACATTATGAGTGATGGAATGGTAAGGAAATGGGTGAGAAGCATTTAAAGATGGCCGCACAAATGTGCATGATGAAGAACGGAGTGGGCGTCCTTCGGTCGTTAATGAAGATTTGGTGCAGAAAGTAGTGGACGAAAAGGTGAGAGAAAACAGACGCTTTACAATTTCATCATTGTGCGACTGCTTTCCTCAATATTCTCGTAGTGTTTTGTATCGCATTGTGACCGAGAACTTTTTTCTCAGGCGGCAGAATTTTATGAGAGAGGGTATTCAAAAACTGGTGCCACGTTTATGACAAGTGCCTCAATAATATTCACGGAAATTATGTTAGAAAAGTAGATTAAGGTACAGGCTTTCATGTAAAAATAAAATTATAGCGATATCTTTGCACGTCTTTTTTTAATTCCAAAACGGTACTTACTTAAAAACACATGCCTCGTAGTTTCAAATCCTTAGGGTGCAATATGAGTATTAAAATACACTATTTACACAGCCACTTAGACCGTTTTCCAGAAAATTTAGGAGACATGAGTGAGGAACAAGGTGAAAGATTTCACCAAGATATTAAAGTTATGGAGGACCGCTACCAAGGAAGATGGGACATGCACATGATGGCAGATTATTGCTGGAGTTTAAAAAGGGACTGTTTAAAAAAACATTCAAGAATGTCGCGGAAAAGAAGCTTTCCAAGTGTTGAGTGACTATTTCATTTCTTCAATGTTTTTTTGTTTGTTTGTAAGTACGACATAATATTGTATTTTGTATAACTAAAATAAAAATTTCGTATCTACTTTTTGTTTACTTACCCTTACGGATTTGAGTTACAATAATGTAACTTATATTTCTCTAAAATTGTATATCTTAAAAATTTGAGCTCCTAGGTACAAATGAATACGTTATTTGAATTCAGGACATCAAATTGATATAG